>OZ014550.1:42779406-43177130 GCA_963966155.1 Clivina fossor | reverse complement strand
GACAGTTATAGCATTTGATTTATGTAATAAAAAAAAATTGATTTTTTAAAAAAATTATAAAAGAACCTCCCCTTAAGACAACAATTTTTTTTTCTGAGCAAATTTAGCATTTATTTAAAATGAATCATTTACTTGATTAGATAAAGTTGCACTTGGATCTTGGTTATTAAATAATTACGATTATAAAATATAAATTTACATAAACAAACATTATGGGAAAATTATAAAATATTTACGTATAAATTAAACGATAAAAATATGAATTTAAAATTTAACTTTAAACTGAATTTTTGTTTGTATCTTACTTATAATCGTAGATGTGTGAATGTATCTTGCTGCTGATCGTGATTTGCTATAACTTGCTGCTGACCGTAACTCGATATTGACCGTAACTCACTGCTGATCGTTAACTACCTCAGTCTTGATGATAATTCCTTTTTAAGTTACATTTTGTTCACGGAACTGAACTCTACCAGGTGAGAACGTAAAGATGAATATCTAGTTCACTGTACAATCGAACTTTAAACATCATTTCAAAATATATCGAAATTGCTGACAATGCGCTAGAAATGCTTTAAAAGCGTTCACGTTTGTTAAAATAGAATAAGAGAATAAATTATATCTATAGACAATAAAGAGAATACTAGATTTGTACATTTTTTTTTACATTTTCACATTTTTACATTTACGATAGGAATACTATCTTAAAAAGGTTCTTATTTAAATTTATATGAATGTTTAAAGCGCCATAAAGCAATTAGTTTCAAGTAACAAATTACAAACTACCACACAGAATTAAAAATTTAGCATTGCTAAATATTCCTCGCAAATAGTAAACACAGTTCTACCTCACTTTCCCTTGTAATCCTTTTATATATTTGCAAAATTTAGTTTTAGTATAGTTCAATTTTATACCTTGAAAATGTTGTAATTATCGAAATAATTAACGGTTTAATAAATTGTTTAGTAAAACAACCAACTATTTATATTCTATTTAATTGATTTTATTTCAATAATAAATAACAAAAAAATTATAATTAATTTTGTTATTTCGTTAGATATCTATTTCTTTTGTCATAAAATTTGCCCAAGATAAAAATATATCAGAATTACAAAAATGTCAGTATCAAATTCACTGTTTCTACACAATTTTATAAAAGCCAAATATCTCCTATAATACATATATACCAATATTGAGCAAAAATTTACTATATAAGTTCAACTTTTATTTCAATAAAATCTGATGTTATCAGTAGGTTTCATAATTCTCATTCTAGAAATAACAATATTTTAGCGCAAAAATAATAATCATAATATTAAAACTTATTTTAAAATTAGTTTCTGACATATTGAATTATATTTTCTCCATATAAATACTAGCAGATATTGTTATCTTTAATTTTTTACTTTGGAAATAACTAAAAATTTTGTAAGTGACTTAAACTTCTTTAAATATTAAAGAATCAATCTTTTAATTTAATCTAATTTACAATAAAGCCCACTACAAAATAGTTTATTATACCTATAAGTAATATGTCATAAACAAATTTTCTAAAAAAAATTAATATTGTAAATCTCATTTACTCTCTAATAATCAGAATATTTAAAGCTAATAATTCAAATAAATTTCATTAAAATATAAGTTAGACTTGTAATAATCTTAATTTATTTACTAATACAAATTTACCCTGGCTCTACTCGAAAAATAAAAATATAATTTACCATATTATTTCAGCTTGGACACAGTTTTTTTTTTAATTTCTTGTAGACGATAATATGTGATTGTTTTTGTGTAATATGCTAAAAATTTGAAATATTTTACTAGTTTCTATTGCTTGCTGAGAAAGTTTTTTTTTTGTTTTAAAATTTAAGAAAAAGAATGTCAAATAGATTTAGCAATGTCTATTAGTATTTCAAATAAATTTGCCATTTTATATAAGACAGAAAACTATTTGCTTTGTATTTTTTTTAAATAAAATTACTCACATCAGTAATAAATTAAAACAGAGGTGTCAAAACTACGGCCCGCGGGCCAGACCCGGCCCGGCAAATTATTTTATGCGGCCCGCGAATGTTTTTGAAAAATACTGTTTTTTCACACAAAACTTTTTGATTTTTAAAAATGTATATCGAAAATTAAAAAAATACAAAAATCACATTTAATAATTTCAAATGGAAATGATTGAATTTCAAGCTAACGATCAAATCAAAGATAAATATAAGGAAGAAAACTTGGTCGATTTTTACAAATTTTTGGATGCAAAAGAGTTTCCAAATTTAAAGCAGTTTGCTTGTAAATTTATTTCTATGTTTAGGACTACCTATTTGTGCGCACAAACTTTTTCCAGGATGAAGTATCTGAAATCAAAGTACAGGACAAATTTATCGGATGATCATTTCCGATCATTGCTTATAATTGGTGTTTCAGATTTTAATCCCAACTTTAAAGAAAAACTTTCAGCAAAAAACACAGTTACATCATTCCCATTTAAAGTTGCATGAAATAATTTTCTAATTATGTATAATTTAGTCATATTTGTAATTAACTGTAAAAAAAATAAAATTCAATGCTGCCTTAGTTATTATGAGATTTTTTAATTCACATATTCATGTGGCCCGCCGCAAATGGATTTAAATCCCAATTTGGCCCTAGTGGCAAAAAGTTTGGACACCCGTGAATTAAAAGATGTGGGTAACTAGTTTTTACTAGTTTTACTATTTCGTACAAAAATTATTACCGATTTGTCATTGAAAAATGTGTGCTTCCCGGAAAAGAAATCTGAGTTCTGCTGCCCTCCCAAATTTTGAAATATAGCGCCGTTATTAACTGGCCTTATTGCATTATTATTTAGATAAATTTACTCACTTTGCAGTTTATTAATTTTTGTTTGTGTTTCGTCAAAGCACACTTTAGAAAGCAATAAAAAATTGCCAATTAAAGTATGATATACAGTTATTCACGTTTCATAATTTATTCATGAAATGATACTTAATGATAATGATGAAGGTGCTAAGTGTGTATCATTTTGTAACATGTGTATGTAAAATTACTTATTACAATTACTTTTGTATTTTAATGTACACAAAATTATACTGTAAGCTACTCTTTATAATGTAAAATTTACTAAAATTTTTAATTAATTATGAACCAGCAATGATTAATTATTTTTTGCATATTTTATTGAAAAAAAAATTATCAATTTTTGAGCGATTGAACTATTTTATGCTTCATGTATATTCTTTTTTGTCGCTGTGATATAACGTTTATAATTAATTCTGAAATTTTTGTGTGTTTGTATATTTCACGTGCAATTTCAGTTGCCAATACAAATGCGGATGTCAGCATAGTATTGATTAATTCATCAACAAATTTTATTGTAAAATAATTATTTTGAAACTTGAAAATTGTTTGAACAAAATGTGCAAATTATTCGAAATAATATCTAAAGAATTTACAAATAGGCACAAACTTTTTTAAAAAATTTAAAGTTGAACGATTATAAAGTGTACGCTTCCGGCGGGGGGAGGCCATTGTTTTCCAAAATTGTCCTTTCTTTCCCCCCGAATAACCTCGCCCCCCCCCCCCGATTGTCTTCCAGAATTTTTCAAATAAAATTTAGATTATAGATATCACTTCAAGTTTGTAAAATTTTCAAAGTTATTGTATACATTTTTTATTACTAATTTTTGTGAATTTTTATAGATTGGACATACGTATATACAGGATGTAACAAAATAACTATTCCTAATTTTAACTGGAGTATCCTGGGCTCAGAATATGAAGATTTAATGCAAATCACTGAGATAAAATGTGGCTGCTTACTGAGCTACAGGGTGTTTTATATAAAAATTTAAAAACGATTTTTGCCCAGTACTTTAAAACAATTTGACGTATCCTTATCATACTTGGCAGGAAGTGTGGGTACCGTACACCATACTAAATTATGTTAAATAAAAGTTTCTGGCTACTGCCAGTGGCGTACAACAGGGGCAAGTGAGAGGTTGATTCTTCCTAAATTCTACGCCACTGGCGGAATTGTCATTTTAGCACAATTTTTCGATTCTTCAATACTTGCTGTGTAAAAAACATAATCTTCCATTGTAACGATAAAGTCACTGTTTTTCGAGATATTTAAAGTTAAACATAAGCTGCACCCTTGGAATTTTTTCAAAATTTGCTCAAAAAAATCTGAAAAAATTCAGTAAAATAGAGAAAAAAATTAGCTACATAATAACTAAGTAACTTTTTTTTCCAGCTCATTTTAATTTGGCTGTAAAAATTATTGAAAATATAAAAAATAAAATGCAAAAAATATTAATTTCCAATAATTTTTCCAGCCAAACCAGAATGAGTTAGAAAAAAAGTTACTTAGATATTATGTAGCAAATTTTTTTCTCTATTTTACTGAATTTTTTCAAATTTTTTTAGCAAATTTTGAAAAAATCCCAAGGGTGCAACTTATGTTTAACTTTAAATATCTCGAAAAACAGTGACTTTATCGTTACAAAGAAAGAGTATGTTTTTTACACAGCAAGTAATGGAGAATCGAAAAATTGTATTAAAATGACAATTCCGCCAGTGGCGTAGAATTTAGGAAAGATCAACCTCTTACTTGCCCCTGTTGTACGCCACTGGCAGTAGCCAGAAACTTTTATTTAACATAATTTAGTATAGTGTACGGTACCTACATTTCCTGCCAAGTATGATAAGGATACGCCAAATAGTTTTAAAGTACTGGGCAAAAATAGTTTTTAAATTTTTATATAAAACACCCTGTAGCTCAGTAAGGAGCCACATTTTATCTCAGTGATTTGCATTAAATTAAATAAAATTAGGAATAGTTATTCTGTTACATCCTGTATATATATATATATATATATATATATATATATATATATATATATATATATATATATCGCATTTTGAGTTTCAAAGTAAAATCATTTCTCAATATCTAAGAAACTCAAAATTACTTTTAGTACATTTTTTATATATAAAAAAAAATATCAGTTTAAATTACATATACATTTACATAATTACATATACATTTTTTAAATTACATATACATTTTTTTGGCCGATGCACGATTTTAAAGTTATTGCAGGTGGCGGATTAAAATGGGACACCCAGTATATATATATATATTATATATATATACATATATATATATATATATATATATATATATATATATATATATATATATATATATATGTTTTTAACAGAATTGAACGAAAAATGTTCATAAGTGTATTTTTGAAATTAATATAACTATATTCTAAATTTGACATTTTCCTCAAAAATTTCACAGTTACTCAGTCAATGAATCGGTTATTAGGTTATGTTTTAATGACTAGCCAGTTACCTATAGACACATGTTTTGCTCTTCAAGAACCCGTCAGTACGGTGCTTTAATCTCAACTTTATAATAACTTAAGTGCTTGCTTTTTATTTTTTTTTGTAGCCGACAACGTGTGATTGTATTTTGCGACATTATACCACTGTCAACACTATGCTGTAAAAAATCATTTTCTGCTTTCAAAACAAATTGAAAATTATTTAAGAACAAGAATGACAAAGACAAGATTCAGGTATATCTATTAGAATTTTAAGTATAGAAAAAAGTCCTAGCTAAATTACAGGAAGAAATTATATGTAAATTAAAAAAAAGTGAATTTTCAACAATTTTGTATTTCTTAATGAAATAAAATAGTGAATTCCATGTAATTATATATATATATATATATATTTATATATATATATATATATATATATATATATATATATTCGTTTATATGTATTTCTTCTCCCTTTTTTAATAGATTGTAATGATGATAAATTTGCTATTTTAAATAATAATATAAGAATTAGATTACTATTTGCAATGCAATTTGTTTATGTGATATCATTCAGTAATAAATTAAGATATGTAGGAACTAACAAAACTCTTTCGTTACCTATTTTTATAAACAAATAAAAAAACATTTGTTTTCTTTCAAAAAAAATCTGGTTCCTGCTGTTTTTTCCTCCAAATTTCAAAGTCTAGCTCTGCCACTGAAATTACATATATGAATTTTACTATTATGAAAATTACTATTTTTGTAAGTACATTTATCTGGAAATCAATTACGTATTTGCTTAAAAAAGTTATAAGCATTATTAAAAATGAATTAATTCATTAGTTTAATCTGTAACAATTTAAGCTAGATTAATTAAAGATTACAATAAAACTCGTGTTACAAATTTATATTTAATTATATACCTTTTAAGTATAATTAGCCGGCCGGCACAGCCGAGCGGTTTGAGACGTGACAAGTGACACACTTGTGTCTGAAACCGCTCGTACCTGTGCGGGCCCCTGTGCGGGCCCGTGTTCGAATCCCGCTTGGGGCATGGATGTTTGTGTTGTCTTTGTTTCGTCTAAAAATACAATTTAATAAAAATAATACTAAAGTAGCTGGCCAAAGTCAATATATGTAAATTAAAAAAAAGTATAATTAGTTGTATATTTATACTTTTGTTATTAAGTTATATCATATTGAAAGCCAAATAGTAAATATTTTACACTGCTGATATTGTATATTTATACTTTTTAATAAAATGAAAAATATGTTTTTTTCATGTAGGCAATTTAATATTTTTCTTATAAATATAGTTAATTTTTTTTTTAATATAAATGGACATTTATTTAATAGATATACGAGGATTGATCAAGTACAAAAACGTATAGTTCTTGCCATGAAAATCTGTCCGGAAAACTAATTGTATGACAGATTAATTTGTATTATAATGTAGGGGTCTTAGCTTAGTTCTCGGAAAATTTGTATTGCGTATACTCGTAGTATGTTCGTTCATGTTTATGACGAAAGGACAGATTTTCCTGGCGAGAACTATAAGTTTTCCATTATTTTACGTAATATTTCGAATATTGTTTTTATATAGTATAGTATATGTATTTATATTTGTAATAGTTTCATATTTTGTTATTCCGCTTTTATGAATTAATTAACACAAATACTAAATAAAAATATTTTTTAACCATCATGAACCATTGTGTTTCGCCCACAATAAATACACATAAACCACTGTTAATACTTTCACGTTGTGAAGCATATATATATATATATATATATATATATATATATATATATATATATATATATATATATATATACTCAATAAATAATAAGTTTTGTGAAATAAAGCTGAGACTCATTTTCAAATTGAAATTTTACGTTAATATTAGGCCTGACAAAGATTTAAAGATTTTATGTTTTTAATCTTGGTGATATAACATTTGTAATAAATAAACAGGTAAAAAAGGGTGCAGCTTATGTTTAACTTTAAATATCTCGAAAAACAGTGACTTTATCGTTACAAAGAAAGAGTATGTTTTTTACACAGCAAGTATTGGAGAATCGAAAAATTGTGCTAAAATGACAATTCCGCCAGAGGCGTAGAATTTAGGAAGGATTAACCTATTACTTGCCCCTGTTGTACGCCACTGGCAGGAGCCAGAAACTTTTATTTAACATAATTTAGTATGGTGTATGGTACCTACACTTCCTGCCAAGTATGATAAAGATACGTCAAATAGTTTTTAAGTACTGGGCAAAAATCGTTTTTAAATTTTTAAATAAAACACCCTGTAGCTTAGTAACGAGCCACATTTTATCTAAGTGATTTGCGTGAAATCGTCATATTCTGAGCCCAGGATACTCCAGTTAAAATATTTCCAATTACTAATAAATCAGCCTGTATATTTTAAATAATAAATACAGGATCCAGAACTTCAAGATAATAATAATAATAATAATAGTTTATTAAATAACTTACGCTAGTAAATACACTACAAAGAAATATTACATTAACTTGATAAATATAGCAATAATTTTAGTTTTGTTTTAACTCATTCAGAAACATATTATATATATATATATAAATTTTACATGTTTGAAATTAGAATTTTTTTTCGTTAAAATTAAAAAATAATTATCGACATAAGTATTAACTGAATTGGTAAATAATATTTGACTTTTTCCAGTTATAATGTGCCAAGCTATCAGTATCTGTTTCACGCTGGCGATGATTACATGCTGAAGATTCGTCTAATGGATCATGTGTTCGATGATATGCAAGTGGACGAATTGGAAACAACAATTGTTCTACCGGTTGGCGCGATTAATATTCAATTACAAACACCGTATCCGGTGCAACGCCTATCCGATTCGATAACCTACAAATATCTAGATCCGAAAGGTCGGCCCGTTATCCGATTCTCGAAGAAGAATCTGGTCGAGAATCACATACAAGATTTGGAATTAAGATATCAATGGCCCCGCATACTTATGGTTCATGAACCAATACTATTAGCAGCCGTCTTATATGCCTTATTTTTACTCATTATCTTATACGTACGATTGGATTTCTCAATTTATTCGACAAATTTGGAGAAAAAACAACATTAATCGAACACCTATTTGATTCTATATTCAATACGTTTCGAGTGCCTTGCCAGAGAAAAATCCATTTAAAAATACACTCTTTATTTGAATTGCGTATGTTCGAAATTTTCGGTGTTTACTATGTTTTTATATATTTCTGTATTTTTATATGATGATGGCATTATTGATATGAATAAAGATCAATTCAATTTTTAACACCACCACTATTTGTTTAATTTGATTCATATAACCTGGTTACTCATTACGTCCGTGGTTGGTTACTTAGTTGTTACGAAAAGAAATCGGCGTTTCCGATATGATTAAAATTTATTTTATATGAACATTGATGGGGAAACTACTTATATTATCTAGTGTGCAAATTAATTAAAATCCTTATAATCATTGTAAAATCAATGAAAGATATTTTTAAAATCAACGAAAAATTACTACAATCTCAACAATTATATTTAAAATTTGTATAATCTGTTGTACAAAATTTGAAAACTGGTTTTCCCTTCAGTAAAAACAGATTTGTAATTAATTTTTTTTATTAAGTAAAAACAAAATTGACTATATTCAACACGCTGTAATATATGTATATTTTAGTATTTTCTAATTATAGTTACAAAATTAATTAAAAAATAAAATATATTGCAATTCTAAAAACAATACAATAATTAGGTACAAAATTTCAAACATTGTAAAAGCAAAATATTTATTTTCAAAACAAAAATTTTGTTAGCTTCATTTACCAGCAGGTTAGTTCGAAATGAATGTTAATGAAATTACAATTTGTTAATATTAAAAATATTATTATAGTAAATTAATAATTGGAAATTATTTATTTAATAAATGTACAATCTAAATATTATATTTTTTTTTGTATCTTCAATTGTTACTAGTACGATAATTAGCTTTTTACCACTTTGACTGCAAGGAAAAAGTGGTATAGCGTTTGGTACGGTGTCTGTAACATTTTCAAAAAAAATCATAATTTTCTAAAAAACGTAGAAACCTTATGAAAAACAGTCATAATATATATATATATATATATATATATATATATATATATATATATATATATATTTATATGTATTTTATCTATTTCTTAATAAAGTCAACCAAATACTATGGCCCGTATTCTCACCTCTCTTTTTCGTGAAAAAGTTCTTTTATCATTAATTTCAAAATAACTTTTTGCTTCTGTTTTTCATTAATTGTAAATAATTTTTCTATTTTTGATTATTTTCATTATATTTGATATTATAAAATTTAAATAAACTATTTTAAAATGCTTAAGAAATGATTTTAAGTGAATTTTAAAAGTACTTTTGGCAAAAATTACTTTTATAAATGAGGTGAGAATACGGGCCTGTGTTTTTGATTTTTTCCTAATTCCTTAAATATTAAAAAATAACAAGCTCATTAAATTTAATTTATTTTACATTTAATACTAAATTTTAAATTTGTTATTAAATAAATCATTTATAGGCAATCAATTTAGCATTGATGAATTGCGGGGTTGCATAAGATAAAGGGGTTCTTAACGAAATTTTTATCAGGAAAGCGAAAAATGCAAGATTTGTGTATTTTTACAATTTAGGTTTTTTTTACAAGGTTACTAAGTTTTTTTGGAAGACTATGACTGTTTTTTACGAGGTTACTAGGTTTTTTTGGAAGGTTATGACTATTTTTTTACGAGGTTACCAGGTTTTTTTGGAAGGTTATGACTGTTTTTTTAGAAGGTTATGACTGTTTATGAAGTTTTTTTACAAGATTATGACTGTTTTTCACAAGATAAGACTGTTTTTCACAAGGTTATGACTGTTTTTTTACAAGATTATAAAGTTTTTCATTTAATTAATAATTATAATTTTTTTTAAAATTTGTCAAGGGGGTATACCCTTAAAATTTTTTTAAAAATTCAGTTTTTTATTTTTTTCTACTAAACGATGCATCCTAGAATAATGATTTTTTCACTCAATTATTGTACTCATTATTGCGCATTTTTTTATACCATGCTTATTTTCCTACACCTCATAGTTTTCGAGAAAAAAATAAAAACCAAAAAATCAAAAAAAAATTCTAGCGCCCAAATGGCATATGATTGTCAATTAAAATTAATACCAAATTATAGAATTTTTCATGCTCGATCGAAAAGTACTCTAAGTATTTTTACGAATTTTACTCGAGAAAGAAGTTATATTGTAAATTATCGAAATTGCATGTTTAACCCCGATATACGAACTTGACGACAGCGACACCTAAATTTTTCATACAAATATTTAGAAAAAATTTAATCCAAATTTATCATAAAAGAATTGAAAGAAAATAAAATTCAAGAGTTCTAGTTACCTAGACCTAGAATTTAGCGCGAGCATTGATTAAAAAAGTATATACTTTTTTAATCAATGGCGCGAGTCAATTTTTTAACGGTAAATAATCAGTCAAAAAATATCGCCTTATTCGGGCAAATATGGTAATACAATTCGTTTATTGTATTATTACCCAAAAATAAAGATTTTACATTTCAAAATATGGCCTTTTATTTGTAAATATTTTTATGATAAGAAATTGTTGATTGATTATACAATTATGTTTATTGCAGTTGTTTTAAAAGCTATTAAATATGGTAATACGATCCGTTTATTGTATTATTACCCAAAAATAAAGATTTTACATTTCAAAATACGGTTTTTTATTTGTAAATATTTTCGTGATAAGAAATTGTTGATTGATTATACAATTATGTTTATTGTACTTGTTTTAAAAGATATTAAATTACATATTTTTAAATCAAGAAAACAATGTGAAACGTGAAACAACTTCCAGTTACGTCAAATAGTAGTGCAGTCGAGTTTATTGCTTTAAACATATCTGTCATAATAAAATTATTAATTAATAAATTTCACCAATCTATAGTAGAAATTCGTAAAAAAATGGACAATTTGCCGCCTGAGGTAAGTGCGAGTGTGCATGTACCTATGTAATTTGCAAGGTTAGGTTGATAATAAAATATTAGATATTATTACAGATGCTGGTTTATATTTTTGAATTTTTATCACATGCTGATATTAAAAATGTCAGATTAACATGTAAATCATTTTATTATGGTACTTTAAATTATAGTATTATGAAAAATGACAGTCTTACAATTCCATATAGACTATTTCTATCTAAAGAGGAAAACATTGAATCATTTAATTCATTGATCGCAAATTGTTCAAGACCATTTTTTAATTGTACAATTAAATATTATAGTACTAATCATATTGATTGTTATCGGTTATTTGCTAAATTTGGATCCGAATTAAGACAATTGAAATTAATTCGATGCTCAATAAATGAAGAAAATTTTACCGACATTCTCATAAATTGTAAAAAATTAGTTGAATTATATATTGTGGAGTGTTTATTGATACCAGGAAAAACTTTCTATAGCAATCCTGATTCGAAAATGTTGAATAATTTAAAAATCCTTGGTATTCAAAAGTCGAAACATGTAACTGACTCTATATTATGTAAATTTATGAAGATATGCCCAAATGTTGAAAACATTTCTTTAAAAGGATGCACTATAAATTGTCATCAGGGCCTTTATAGTTTCGTTTACACATCTAATATACAAAGTCTAATAGATCAACCTAGTAATTGTGTTTTAACTAGTAACTGCATTCGTGATATTTTGAAAGTTAAAGCGAGCCAAATAAAAGCTTTGGATTTTTCAAGAACTAACATTAACAGTGCATTTTTGTCTGATATTTGCCAAATTGAAAACTTGCAGCTCACTTCTTTGAATTTAGAATCGTGTAGAGAAATAAAGGACTTTGGTCCATCTTTATTGTTAGGCCAGTGGCAGCCGAAAATTACCGAATTGAATTTGTCAAATTGCGATTTTGTTTGTGATGCAATTATGTGTCAGATTTTTCTAAAAATGTCGAATTTAGAAGTTTTAAAAATTTCCCGTTGTAAATATATAAGTCAATGTTTAAGACAGATTAAAAATCTTAGTAAATTACGAGAAATAGATGTATCATATTGTCCTCGAATAACTGGAAGACATCTAATAAATAGTTTATTGGAAATAACAAATCTGAAAATTGAAAAAATTAACATGAGCGACATTTTCTTATGTGCAAATGACTTGCAACGCCTCTGTAAAGTTGCAACTTTATCGGAATTACATATAAATAATTGTAATAAATTAAAAAATACGGATACGCGAATTGTGTTCAATCAAAAAGATTTAATTCAATTTACATTGGCTAAACTTCAAATATCTGATTTTGGACTTGTTGACATATCGATAGATAAACATGAAATGTTGAAAGAAATTGAGAAGATCGTTCTTAAATTAAGACAACATTTAAGAGATTTAAATAATACATTTGTATTCAATGAACACGATCAATTTTATTACGAAGTAGATAATCTTATTAAAAAGGAACAATTTATAATTAATTCTCTAGATAATTGTAAAAGACTTAAAATTCTTAATATAAACAAATGTAGAAGAATTACCGACTTGGTATTTATATTAACAATGAATTTAAATGAATTAACTCAACTACACGCATCCTGCACCAAGGTAATATTGTATAGAAATTCTTTTTATTTATTTATTTATTTGGAAACATTTGCTCGTGCAAAACGTCCATCATCTATAATATTATATAGGATATAATGTTTTCAGATATCAACAATAGGCATTTATTTTCTAACATATAAATGTCCTGCTTTAGAGTTACTGTATTTATGTTACACAGAAATTGATGATATAGCCATAAATATTATTTCTCAAGGATTGAAAAGACTACAAGAACTTTATGTAGATGTATGCAAAATTTATTATTTTTATATACAGGGTGTAACAGAATAACTATTCCTAATTTTCAGAAATGATAGAGTGCACTTAGAAAAACATTTTTTATTAATAAACTAGTGTCCGGAAATTACTCGGTGTCAAGATACACTAGATATCGTTAAAAACAATTTTAATTGTTACAACGTCAAAGAGTAGTTAAGTTAAGGAACATTTTATTAGAAATAATAATGCATTAAACTTTATAAAAATTGTTCGAAGTTACGACCACCATTTTCGATACACAAGTTGTAACGATGTACAGGGTGGGCAAATTTGGACGTTTTCATAGGGAAACTCGGAAACTATAAAAAATGGAAAAATGGACCGCGCATCCTCGATCGCTTTCTTTGAGAGAAACTCAATTATAAAAACAAAAATTAGCTATCGTCTTTTGTTTTCGAGTTATGGCAAAAAGTTCGCTTTTTCCGTATTTTGATAAATGGCGATATCTCGATGGTTTTTTAAATTAGATGAAAATAATTTTCACATTTTTAAGGCACTTTTTTGGAGTAGAATGAAATGGTCTTAACGGATATTATAAATCTCCGTTAATTCTCGGGTTATAACATAAAGTTTTGTTTTTTACAATCGACTGCCGAAAAAAAAAAATTTCCGGACACTAGTTTATTAATAAAAATGTTTCTTTATGTGCCCTCTATCATTTCTGAAAATTAGGAATAGTTATTCTGTTTACATCCTGTATATTACAAATCATTATTATATTATTTTTATAGGGTTGCGAAAACCTAACTGATTTGAGCTTAGAATATATTGGGAAAAATTGTAAAAATCTTCATAATTTAAGTATACGGGGCTGTAATATGTCTATTGCAAAAATTAAGAAAATGAAAAACGAAGCACATTTACCACATATACTAGGTGGACCAAATGAAGAAATTTCGACAATAGAAATTCCATCATCTTCATAATTAAGTGTATTCATACATACATATCGGTCTACTACCGAACTGCTCATTCTTTCATATTAAATTTGTTGGAATATTTTGTGATTAAATTTAATATTATTAATGCACATTCGTACCAGAAACAGATAAAATTGAAATAGTGTAGCAACCGGTGGTGCAAGGAGTGCTATGCACACGGGGGCCCATGAGCGAGAGAGGCCCACGAGCCAAAATGCCCAATTGGGCTTTATTTTCATTAATACTTATCAGTTTTTTGTTTATTTTAATGTTTCTGTAATAAATAACGGACAAAGAAAAGGAAAAAATACCATTCATAAAGATTAAATACATTTATTATATAAATTAATTTATTTTCATAGATTTTCATAGATTTTTTTTATTTTACAAACACAAAAACATACAGTACAGTATCCTTGGTTACTAAACTGACAGATATAATAACATAACATACTGTTCAGAAAGTAACCTGTGCTTTTTTTTCGTTATGTTTTGTTTGTTTTGTTTTTTTATACAATGAACTGTCTAATTTTCGTTTTGAAAAATTATAACAAAGTATTTTTATGGTAAATGATTACTTCGGGTAATGTAATCTATTTATTCGGCAATATAAAACACTAAATTTTCGATCCGTATATAAATCTATTTCATTCATCGCTTATTTTCAAAACGTTCTCGTCAGAAAATTATCTATCGATTGTTGGTAACGATTATCTATCAACGAGAATGAGTTCAACATCGGGACATACAACATCTCGCCTACGACGCAATTGCGCTTCTGCAAATCCACAAGATCATCATAGAACCAAGAATGAAACTAGGCTATTGTCAGCTCATTCCAATACATCATCGATACCATCGCGGATTCCAACTACGAACTATATGTCAAACAGTTCATTGCCAAGATCGGCTAAATTCAAAAGTAAGTATTCTTTTTATTGCCTATATCTATCAAGAAACTACTAAAATGTCAAAATTTGACAAATACATTATTTTAAAATCTCGTTTGCATTTCTAGAATTTGATTAATGAATGGTATTGTTTATAAAATAAATAACTTTACTTTATAGTTATCAAATGTATTTTGAAACTGTTACTTTAGCACATTTTAACACGTTTTTATTAAATCGTTTTCTTGTCTGTCTCTTTGTCAATTCGATACAAATTTTGCAATCGATTTTGAACTGACTTCCCGATGAGCTAGAGACTTGAAACTTTAAACATAGCTCAGCTAATTGGATGACAATGCAATATTAACTAATTAATTAATAATATTAGAAATATTAATTTTTATCTTGTACCATATTCACGAATTTCGTACATTCGTGTATTTAGCAAATATTTTTTTTCAAAATACAGAAATTACCGAAAATAAAGAATATGCACACAAAGCTGAAAAACAGAAAATAATTATTTAATTGAAAAAAAAACATTTTCACGTAACACGTTTTTAAAACGTGGGGCGCATGCAGTAGATAATAGTAAGGAGTATAGGGAGTAGCTGTCGTTGCGATCGTTTTAAATCTTACAAGTATTGTCATAGCTATTAAAAATTTATAATCAGAAATTTTCAAAACAATCTCTATGGGGCCAGGAATCTGTATGGAATTTCCGTTTGAAAAACGTGGTATATTAATTTATTTTTTTTTAATTTAAATAATTATTTTCTGTTTTTTAGTCTTGTGTGTGTGTTCTGTATTTTCTGTAGTTTCTATATTTTTAAAAATAAAAAAATTGCTAAATATACAATTGTACGGAATTTGTAAATATGACACAAAATAAAAATTAATATTATTAATTGATTAATATTGTATACCCTGACGAAAATAATAAAATTACTGAAAGCTTAGTTATGAAACTACAAATGAGTTTTATTTAACAACTGTCCTGCTGACTGCTACACTGTAAGAAATTTCTGTAATATTACATAAATTATTACAATAAAATTATGAAATGTTGTTATTTTTTACTATTAAAACCTATGTAAACTTACATAAATTTAAGATATATATTTTTACAGTATACAGCTAATATTACAACTATTATATATATATATATATACTGAGTGTCCCATTTTAACACTAGAACTACCAACCGGTCAAAATGACCGGTTGCATCAGTTCATCACCACTTTTTGTTCATAATTACAAAAAATATTGTATTTAGAATAGTATGTATTTTTCTAAATTTATGAAATCTTTAATTTTACAAAATGTTAGATTCGTGCGATTTCATTTTACAGAGATAAATATGTGGTATACCTAAATATACCAACCGGTCATTCTGACCGTCATATAAAAATATTACCAGAGTTTAGGATTGCTTGTGCAAATGCAAAAAAATTAAAACACGCGTTAGCAACACATTCTGTCAACATTGTAGCATATACAAAACATATTTTTTACTCTAAATACGGGGAGTCCCCCGAATAAAAAGATTCTGTTCTGGTTCACATTTCTGCGGCTAAGTAGTTTCATTTTCTTGTTGGTGCTTCTGGTGCGAGGTGAAATAAATATAAAAAGTGAACAATATTTTGGCAAATATTTTACCATTGTTGCTAATGTTGTAAAAGTAAGTTGTGAACAAATATTTTTATCATATTCATAATATTCCATATATTTATTCAGTAATTACACATGCAACTACACATCAAACCGGTCATTTTGACCGGTTGGTAGAAATAGGTATAGAACAAATCCTGGTAGTTCTAGTGTTAATCCGCCACCTGCAATAACTTTAAAATCGTGCATCGGACAAAAAAATGTTTCGGATAAAAAGTAAATGGTTTCGAGGGGGACATCTGATTCAGAAACCCTTGCTCCCTCTGGACCCCCTGAGGGGCGGGAAAGGGGGGCAACTTTAAAATCTTAAATGGAACACCCTATTTTTTATTGTAGATTCTGATAGGTAATTAAAAAGTATGTAAATTTTATTTCAAGACTTTTTTTTATCTTTGATAGATGGCGCTGCAAACAGCATTTTTTTTTCTCAGTTTATCAATCTTCAATTTGAAAAAAAAGTGTAACTAAGTACGATATTCAAGATTTTTTCAGTTTTTTGGGAAGAGGGGGGCAAGGGTCACTGCATCAAATATCTTCCTCGAAACCATTAACTTTAAGTTAATGGTTTAGAGGGGTATAACTTTAAGTTAATGGCTTCGAGGGGATATCTGATTCAGAGACCCTTGCCCCCCCCTCTTCCCAAAGAACTGAAAAGAACTTGAATATCATACTTAGTTACACCTTTTTTTTCAAATTGAAAACTGATAAACTGAGAAAAAAAATGCTGTTTGCAGCGCCATCTATCAAAGATAAACAAAAAATCTAAAAAATAAAATTTACATACTTTTTAATGGCCTATCAGAATCTACAATAAAAAATAAGGTGTTCCATTTAAGATTTCAAAGTTGCCCCCCTTTTCCGCCCCCCAGGAGGTCCGGCTGGGGCAAGGGTCTCTGCATCAGATGTCCCCCTCGAAACCATTTACTTTTTATCCGAAACATTTTTTTGTCCGATGCACGATTTTAAAGTTATTGCAGGTGGCGGATTAAAATGGGACACCCAGTATATATATATATATATATTATTTATATGTTTGTATATAATTATATGTAAGAATGGTAAAAACAAATTTTATTTGTTTTTAATATATTGAATTATAATTTATTTTTCATTGCAATACAGATCGAAACGACAGTAAATTAGACAATACACAAACAGAATTACCGAAGACAGCACAAAGTCAACGACAATCATTAATATCTACTCCATTACAAAAATCCAGTCGTTCTAAACAATGCACTAGTAATACAATGAAGGAGTTGGAAAGGTTGGAAAAAAGTCGAGAAGAACGACGTCATCAAATGGCTGAAGAACGAGATGTTAAACAACAAATACTATTACAAATACAAAATAATCCGAATTGGGAATTTTCTCATATGGTCGATGAATATCGTAAAAGGATTAGCATTCAACCGATAAAAATATCCGATCAAATCAAAGACAATCGAATAACTGTTTGTGTGCGAAAACGACCATTAAATAGAAGAGAAAAAACAAGAAAGGAAATTGATGTAATTACGGTACCTAACAAAGATACAATAATTGTTCATGAACCGAAAAATAAAGTCGATTTAACTAAATATTTAGAGAATCAGTTATTTCGTTTCGATTATACATTTGATGAAAATTCTACCAACGATATCGTTTATCATTTCACTGCTAAACCCTTAATAGAAACTATTTTTGAAGGCGGAATGGCAACCTGCTTCGCATATGGTCAAACCGGAGCTGGTAAAACGCATACAATGGGCGGGGAATTTCGTGGTAAAACACAAAAATTTCAAAATGGTATTTACGGTTTAGCTGCAGCTGACGTTTTAAAGCTACTACATAATTCGAGACATGCCAATAAAAATCTGTATGTTACCATAAGCTTCTTTGAAATATATGGTACAAAAGTATACGATCTTTTAGCACAACGAAAGCCACTACGAGTATTAGAAGATGGAAAAGGTGTTGTACAAGTGGTTGGACTAACCGAAAAATTAGTCAACAATACTCAAGCGATTTTCGAACTAATTGAGAAGGGAAGCAGTAATCGTATATCGGGCAAAACGTCAGTAAATACAAACTCATCGCGTTCGCATGCCGTATTTCAATTCCATCTCCATAACAGTCAAACGCAAAAGCTTCACGGAAAATTCTCATTGATTGATCTCGCGGGCAATGAACGAGGTGCCGATACAATGACAGCCAATAAACTTACAAGAAAAGAAGGAGCTGATATCAATACGTCACTGTTAGCACTCAAAGAATGCATTCGTGCGCTTGGTTTCAAAAAGGCTCATTTACCATTTCGTGGCAGTAAACTTACACAGGTACTACGGGATTCTTTTATAGGTGAAAAATCTCGAACATGCATGATTGCAATGATTTCCCCCGGTGTCAGTTCCTGTGAGCATTCGTTAAACACGCTTCGCTATGCGGATCGAGTTAAAGAACTTGTCGCAAACGGAGTGGACATGGACGAAGATTCAGATGGTGAATGCTCTTCATATCAGCCCGATATTCAACAAAGTTTTTCTCGTATACAGAAAACTTTATCGGATATTAATGAACAGTGTAGTAATTCCATGTCATTAGAAGTAGTTGAAACTGCTGTTATAACAAGCATGAAGAAAATGCGCGATTATTTGAAAGAAGTGCTATTGACAGCAAATACGCTTAACGCTTGCACAAAGAATTCGAATTTTGAGAAAATGGAAGCAGCTACTAAATGGCAAAGCTTAATTACGCAGTCTGTAGAAGCAATGTTGCAGGCGGCTGAATTAAACAATCATTATATGAAGTTACTCGGTATTGAGAATGCGGAAAATGATTAAAATTTAATAATAAAATCTCATTTTATTCAGTATTTTTTCTTCAATTGATCTACTATTGTAAAACCAATCGTATAAGTAAATTTGCATTGTAATATTGAAATAATAAAGCTTTTATTTAAATACATAGACGCGTTTTTCTATTTCATTTCTTAAATTTATGTTAAAATTTAATTTTGAAAATAAGTTTAACACAAAATTAATAAACTTTATAAAAGAAATTTGTTTACTAGTTTATTTAAAATGTTATAGTAGCGAAATTCATATCAGTCACAAACAATACGTCTTATCAATCCCGGAAGACAAAACCCAGCTGTGTTCTTATATTTATTTTTATCAGTAGTCCCATTTAAATTAATAAACCTGGAATTTTTAAAATATTGACATTTTTTTCAGAAATTATACAAAATATTAAAATAAAACAGCTTTAGGTATTAGTTCTGTATTAATTTTTATTGATTAATTGATGTTTCGACGTACTCTACGTATATCTTTATCAGGAAGAAAAATGATACAATTGACAGATACAAAGAGAATATAGAAACAAGTTACTAGGTAACAAACTAAGTAACTAAAATATAAAAATTTTAACAGTAAAAAATTGTTTATAACTAATTATATTAAAATAAAACAGCTTTAGATTGTAGTTCTGTATTAATTTATATTAATAATCAAAATTTCGACTTACTCAACGTACATAAATTCAGAATTAATGATGTTGGTACATAAACTATGCGTTTAAATTAAATTGTAATACAATTCTTATTTTAAAAATGCTTCAAAAATTCAAACATTATGCCCTGTTCACACCAATCATTTGGTCAAAAAATTTTGAAAAAATTACTTTGTTCAAAATAATTTTTTCTCGTTGACACGCAATCTTAGATCATATAGTATAGAATCATATGCTATAGGAGACTGAAACAAACAATAAAAAAATAAATTTTTCGTTTTTTAGTAACCAATAACCATCAACTCGACGTTGTCAAATGAAAGTATAGGCCTCCTGCAATAATTATTTGCAAATACATCTAGAATTTTATGTAAACAATTGAAAGTCCAGCAAATAACATTATTTATTTTTTGACGTATTGAAAATTTTCGCTACGATATCTATTTCATATACCATCTAACTTTTAACTTATTTTTTTTATATATTTAGATTATTATTAATAATAATTATTTGATTCGAGTGAAAGTATGGAAAACGCTGATGAAAATGCGAATATTGCAGCTGCAACTAAAGAACAAACGGAAAAATCAGATGAACAAAAATCATCGTATGTTCTTGGCATTTTACTATCGGTTTCAAATCTTAAAATAAGGAAGTATTATAACGTTTATTTATAAAATATAGAATTGCAGTCACCGAAGGTGAAGATGAGGATATTACGGAAAGCCAATTTGGTGAAATCGACGAGTCGCAAATGGTTGAGGAAATTGAAGAGGAAGGCTTGTATGTTAATAGATTTCAACAGTTTTACATCTGTATTCGCATAATGGGTTATGTGAAATTGAAATTGGCGAATATGTCTTAATCTAGTTGTGTTTGCTTTTATCTCTTTTATGGAAACAGGGCAAGCAGAATGTCGGAAATCGGCGCTGTATATGGTGATTGCGAGGGCCCCGATGCCATGTATGTGAAGCTAATCTCATCTGATGGCCACGAATTTATCGTGAAACGGGAACATGCGCTTATTTCGGGAACAATTAAGGCTATGCTGAGCGGACCGAGACAATTTGCTGAAAACGAAGCTAACGAAATCCATTTCAAAAATATTCCGTAAGTATCATCATGAAATAAATATAAGAAAGATATTTGATAAACAATGGATAAAGTTAATCGATTTTGACATTATTCATATTCGAAATTACTATTGGATGGGATTCTATAACTCTAAACCAATGATTTCCAAAGTGGTCTATATCGACCCCTAGAGATCGATAAGTTTAACTGTATAATAACGGTTTTTTTCGGATTCAGTTCCGGTTTGAAGCCCTGGTTATTTTTTCATAAGTTAGTATGCAGTTTGATTCGGAATCACTAACATTACGACAAAAACATAAAACTAAAACCAAGATAAATAAATGTAGTCTAGATCAGGGATTCTTAACAGGGGGTCCGCGGCCCCCTGGGGGGCCGCGGACAGTATATAGAGGGGACTCGAATATATTAGAATTTTTCAAGCTTTTATATTTACAAATAAAAAAAAATGTTACTAGTTTTTGTAAGTGATACATAATTAAGTAAGTGACAGATGAATTTAATGACATCTCAATATTCGTAAACATGGTTAAACTAAAATCTAGTATACTTCCATTTGCAAATATACCTATTTTTCAAGAAATATGTTATTGCTGACAATCTGATAAAGCATTTTTTGTTCATTGCATTTCGCATGAATTTTCTGCCTGCTTTTAATTCGCTTCCTCAATCAATTAAAGACATAGATAATTTCAAAATCTTCAAAAACTGTTTGCGGACACACTTTATTCAAAAATGTCACTATGATATTGCTGAACACTGCACATAAAAATATTGTATTTAATATTTTAAGATTTTAAGGGGGCCGCGAATATAATTTCGGATTTTAAGGGGGCCGCGACTAATAAAAAGTTAAGAACCGCTGGTTTAGATGAGGCTTTAATTTTAAAAAAATCCAGTTTTATATTATTATGAAATGACTATATTTTGTTAAATTTGAATATTTCAGATCACACGTTCTGCAGAAAGTGTGCATGTACTTCACATACAAAGCTCGCTACACAAATAGTTCTACAGAAATTCCCAAATTTCCAATCGCGCCAGAGATTGCTTTCGAACTACTTACGGCTGCAAATTACTTAGATTGTTAAAGAATCGCCTTAAAAAAAAATAAAAAAATTTTCAGAAAAGATTTTTCTAATGCTTCCATTAATTATATAATTTTATTAATATCCAATGTTGCCAACTTTCCGAGATAAAAATTACTAAAGTTTTAAAAATTTTATTATGGCCATGTTATTTAACCGATTTTACTCAAATTTTCACAAAAGATTCTCCTAGTAATCATATAATTTATGTAATTTTAACAAAATACAGTGTTGCCAACTTTCCGAGAAAAAAATTACAAAAGTTTTAAAAATTGTTTTATGGCCATGTTATTCAGCCGATTTTACTCAAATTTTCACAAAAGATTCTCCTAGTATTCATATAATTTATGTAATTTTAACAAAATACCGTGTTGCCAACTTTCCGAGAAAAAAATTACTAAAATTTTTCAAAAATTCATTATGACCATTTTATTTAACCGATTTTAATCAAATTTTCATAAAAGTTTCTCCTAGTGCCTAAATAAATTATACAATTTTAACAAAATACAGTGTTGCCAACTTGTCGAAAAAAAAAATCACAAAATTTTTTAAAAATTTATTATTTATTCGATTTTGATCAAATTTTCGCAGAAAAGTTTCTCCTAGTGCCCACATAAATTATAATATTATTAAAATACAGTGTTGTCAACTTTCCGAGAAATGTCAAAGTGGTCTATATATGGGTTTACCCATATACTTCTAATCTTGTCGTTAAATGTATTTTGTTAAAATTATAATATATTATTATTATTATTAAATCTTTTGTTGAAAATTTGATGATTAAAATCTTTTTAGGTCAAAAATAAGAAAAAACTGACAACTTAATTTAGTTTTAAATATTTTATTCAATCAATAAATTTTATAAATTTATATACATATATATATATATATATATATATATATATATATATATATATATATATATAAATAGTCATTTGCCAATTGCAAAATGCCTATAAACCATTTTAACATAGCATTTTTTTATTTATTTTAATACAAAAACTGTTTTTTTTTTTCAAATATACACAATAATATATAATTAAAAACTTATTTATTGAACAAATGCAATAGAATATTTCGAAAAATGTCGAGATATTTTGTACGTTTGGCATTGAACCAAACCGAACTGAACATTGAAAATTGAACGCTCGTGTTCAAAAAAATTGTACACTGCAAAAAAAATTATAATTATCTATATTTTTTTTTCGTTATAATTTTATAATTGTTTCTCGTAAATTTATTAATAATTTTATATAATTATAATAAAAAATATAGTAGAATTAGTATGAATTTCATTGATTTATATATATATATATATATATATATATATATATATATATAAAATAAAATTAGGCATTTTTGCGAATTTTTGTTAATTTGCGTTAATTGTGTTAATTGCGTTAATTTTGGATAAAAATGGATAAATTAAACAAAAAATGTAATATTACCGTAAATTATTACGGAGAAATTACAAAATATTGAAAAAAAAATATGTAAAATTAGATAAATTTAAGATGTATTTGTTTGTCAATGTCAATTCGTGAAATATCTCTGACATTTTTGACATTTTTATTTCGTTACAATGATAATTAGTTTCGATGTTTTTACAAGTATTTTTTCTGTAGATTCTCTACAAATATAAAACAAAACACAAACGTTTTTGGGTTTTCAAACAAAAACCAAAAACAAAAAACAATCAATTTTACATAAATTACAAAAAAAATAAATCTAACAAACTATTTTGCAAAACCGATAATATAATTAAAATATATGTTTATTATTATTATATATATATATATTTTTTACAATAACAAAACTATATATTATAATCTAAATATTTCTTATACAGTAGTAGAATTAGTGGGGTCCGTGCCCCCCACCCCCTAGCCCCCCAAAAATTCGGGGGGCACTTTCTTTAAAAAAAAATGTTTTATTTGAGATTATTATCAATTTTTATAACTGCTTAAGAGTCTAAATAAAATAACTACTAGCCCCCCCCCCTAGCCCCCCGAAAAATGGTGGGACACTTTCTATAAAAAAAATTTTTTTTTTGAGATTATTATCAATTTTTATAACTGCTTAAAAGTCTAAATAAAATAACTACTAGCCCCCCTCCCCTAGCCCCCCAAATTTTGGGGGACGCGGACACACACACAGGTATAATAGGTTTTTATTCCCAAACAATTTAGTTTCTTTTTTTTTGGTAGGCTTATAATTATTTTTCTCCTTAAAACTTCTTAAGTAATTAGCTTATATTCTCTTAATTATAATTATTAATTATGAATTAATCAATATTTGAAATCTCATATTCGCACTTTATATAATTATTTACAGAGTATGACAAATATTCACAACATGCAATAAATGCAGCCAGCACAGCTTATAATGTGATAATAACTATATTACAACACTGCAATTATTATTATATATATTTATTTTTATATTATTTATATATATATATTTATATAGGGGGGTGTCCCAAAAGTCCTGGAAACGATCAAATATCTCGAGAAATACACTTTAAATACATTTAAGATGTATTTTTTTGTTCTGATATGCATGATACTTGAACGGTTTCCAGACTTTTGGGTCACCCCTGGATATATATATATATATATATATATATGCAGGGGTGTCCCAAAAGTCTAGAAATCCTCAAATATCTCGAAAAATACACATCAAATCGAAAAAAAAAATATTGAAGACATATTTTGTTTTCTCGAAATATTTGACCGTTTCCAGAATTTTCGGAACACCATGTGTATATATATATATATATATATATATATATATATATATATATACATAGGTGTCCTAAAAGTCTGAAAACACGCATTAAAATTTATGTAATTTTACATAGGTTTTTAACAGTAACAATAATAATAACTTTTTTTTGTAATTTTACTGTGATATTTTACGTAACATTATGGTTTTTTTATATGAAAAAATTACATTCAAGAAACATGTAAAATTACATAAATTTTTTTACAGTGCCGTTAAATATCTCGAAAAATACACATAAAATAAAAAAAATAAAAAAAATAAAATTATTGAAGACATATTTTCTGTTTTTTTTTTGGAATTTAATGTGTATTTCTCGAGATATTTGACCGTTTTTAAACTTTTGGGGCACCCTATATATATATAAGAAAAACAAGCTGAAAAAAATTTATTTTGCTTGTACACAACAAAGTTAATATTCGCTTTAATTTTGGAATGTAAAAATATACACAAGTTGAGCTTTTCAAATAAAAATTGATATATACAGGATGGCCGAAAAGTCGCGTTGCCGAACATAATATAATTTAAAAAAACAATACAATTTCAAAATATGCCGTTTCAGGAACATTTTTTATCAAGCTATAAATAGATTATAACATTTTGGAGATTATGCTATTTTCGGCCACCCTGTATATATACATATAGTTGAAACAATATTTGCAATCAAAAATTAATTACATATAATACATTTTTCTTTTTTTTTTTGGCAAAAGATGGCGGAATTTTTCCTCAAAATATCGAGAAATTTTTAGCACGCAAATGCTCGTAACATGGAATAGATTATTATATTATAAGGATAGATATAAGGTTTGTTTGTTCGATATATCTGACCATCAGAAGTGGGATATACATATATATATATATATATATATATATATATATATATATATATATATATATATAATTTAGAGTTTAGGATAAGTAAGGTTAGGTTAAAAATAGAAAAAAATTAAACGCAAACATAATTTAATATGACGATCTGATAATTTCTCCAGCCGTCTACGCTGTTACTATAAAAGTTATAGATGATATAACATTATATATATAAATATATATATATATATATATATATATATATATATATAACCTGTGTTTTTAAATACAACAATCACAGAGTATAATTTTTTTATACAAGTCCTATATTGCTTAGAAGGCTTTTAAAAGTATATATATATATATATATATATATATATATATATATATATATATATATATATATATAGGTTAGGTTAGGTTAGGTTTAGCTTTAGCTCAAATGCATTTATACCTATTAATAATATTCAAAAGATTTCTTTAAACAATAATAAAAAAATAAAAAAACAAATAAAAAAATATAAAAATATAGCCCTTGAGTTATTAATTATTTATTATTAATAAATTAATTATTGAGTGATTTTCTTTTTGTAAAAAGCATAATTAAAATCAAGTATTAATTAATTTATATATATATATATATATATATATATATATATATATATATATATATATATATATATATACACTGTAAACTGCTGCTCAACTGCTGTTAATTTGTTGAAAAATACATAAACAATTATGTAATATAATATATTACCAACGGGGGACTGTAGAAGTACATATACATGTAATTTTACTCAACTGCAATTAATTTTTAGAAAAAAAAACACGTAATATTAGAACTATATTACCAAACAATAATGTAATATGATATATTACCAACGGGATTTTAAATTACATATATGTATGTAATATTACAGTAAATTTACTAGAATTCAGTTAAAAAATGATTATTAATGAATTATATACAATTTTAAGCAAAATTTAAGAAATTATAACCAAAAAATTCGTAATATTTTCAATTATTTGTGATTTTGGATGAATTATCTACAAAATTACACAATTTTAAGAACAAAATTATAGATAATAAAATTGTACCATTTGTGTTTATGTAATTTCTCTCTAATTTATTTTACAGTGTATATATATATATATATATATATATATATATATATATATATATATATAAAATAAACTAAAAAAAATCTGTCATGATATATTAAGGTTAGGTTAGATTAAGGTTTTTAAGGTTAGGTACATTACATATCACAATAGCCATGAGTAAACTTACTACAAAAACAAAAAAAAAACAGATCTAATTAACGTGCAATTAATTAATTAAGTCACATAATCGAGAAAAAAAAAATCCTATTATAATAATAATAATAATGTGTCTGAAATTTGGGGAGCAGAACAGCATTTTGAAAAATCTGGTCCTCAAATGTTTACCTAATGTATATATATATATATATATATATATATATATATATATATCGTATTGTAGTCATTTTAATTTTTTAAATCAAAATAAACAGAGAGAATGAAAGAAAGAGAGAGAGAGATAATGAGAGATAATGATTTCTACAATTTTTGGAAGAACTGTGAAATATATATATAAATATATATATATATATATATATATATATATATATATATATTTATTTATTTGAGAGGCCTAAATATTTTAATAAAACCAAAATATATATATAAAAAATGGATATGCTTCATTATTGTTTTTTTTTTTTTAGCAAAGTGATCACTCAAAATATTATTTTACTTAATTACAACTTTCATTCAATAGTATAATATAGCAGACATAATATTATATACATGTAACTATACCGGGTGTCTACTTTTTTTTTGTTACATAGGGAATACAATGCTAAAATTTTCATTTGGTGATAAATTTTCCCCTAATTATTATAGAACAAAAGTACAAATACAAAAGTTGTTTAGAATTCAAAAATGCATCAAATGATGCCAAATTTATCAATATAGGATGTTCCGATCAAGAATTAGAAGCAAATTAAAATTTCCATTTTTGCGCTCTTTACATCAAAGTGCCATGGAAATTAAACAAATAATTTCATTTCTTCTGGAGTTTGAGTTTGACAGATCGTATTTATTTTATTGTTACGTTCTGTATTATTATCATTATTATTGAAAATAATGAATAAACTTAAGGTAAATGAAAAAGTTCAGTGCGTAAAATGGTATTTTACTGGAAATTCGATACGACGAGTAAGAGATTTATTCAGCGCTTTCTTTGAAAACCGTCCCATACCTTCCGCTATGACTATTCGTAGGATAATTAAACAATTCGAAGAAACTGGAAGTGTGTTAAAACGTTGTAAAAATTGTAGAAAAATCAACGCAGAAGATCAGGAGGAGAATTTAAATCAAAATGCAATTAAAGAAAATACATTGAATATACTTTTGTGTGTAACGGAAAACCCAAATGTTAGTGTGCGTCAACTTGGTGCTGAATTAAATTTGCATCCTTCAACAATACATAAGGTACTAAAAAATGAAAAATATCATTCTTATAAATATTCCACGCACCAAGAGATATTTGAAGCGGATAAAATGGCTAGAAGCGAATTTAGTAACATTATTATGGAAAAATCCAATTTAGACAGAAACTTCTTGAAATCTATTTGTTTTACTGACGAGTCTACGTTTACTTTACACGGCGAACCTAATACACAAAACTTTAGAATATGGAGCCAAACAAATCCTCATTTAATGGTAGCAACACGTACCCAATATCCAGAAAAAGTTAATGTATGGGCTGGAATTTTTGGCAGGTGTATAATTGGGCCATTTTTTATTGAAAATAATTTAAACAACGAAAAATATTTGGATATGTTGCAAAATCATATTGGTCCGCAGTTAGAAGAGTGTGCAACTCAAGATAATGTTGTCTGGTATCAACAAGACGGATGTCCGGCACATTACAGCTGCAACATTAAATTATATTTGGATCAATGTTTTCCAAATTCATGGATTGGTAGAGGTGGTCCAATTAATTGGCCAGCTAGATCGCCCGATTTAGCACCGTGCGATTTCTTTTTATGGCCATATTTGAAGGAGAAAATTTATAAACGACATATCAAAAATCTTGTTGATTTGAAAAATGCCATTGTTGAAGAGTGCAATAATATAACACAAACACAATTAAGCTCTGTACGTCACGAATTTTATAACAGATTAGGTTATTGTTTGGCAGTTAATGGCGATTTATTTGAACATTTAATTTAAATTGTTAGTTTCGTTTTTGTTCTCCTATATCTTGTATTCATGAATTTTTCTGTTTTATAGGTATATTGAATATTGTAATAAATAAAGAAAGTTTTACGGAGTTCAGCTATTTACTATTTATTAAACTCTTATCCGACGTTTCACTGCACAACTTACAGCATCCTCAGGGATAAGTTTAAATTATTATAATAAATATATTAGGCATAATGCCAGTCATCTAATTCAAATGTATTGTTTTTATAACTTGAAGTTAATAAATAAATTAAACAATTACTTAAAATTATAATGGAGACATTCACAATTTAAAACCACAGCTAGTACGTAGTGTACAGCCGAGTAAAATACCCTTTCATTGTAATAAATAATAAATACTTAATACTTTTTATACTTAATAGCTTTTCATTTACATTAAGTTTATTCATTATTTTCAATAATAATAATAATAATAATAATAATAATAATAATAATAATACAGAACGTAACAATAAAATAAATACGATCTGTCAAACTCAAACTCCAGAAGAAATGAAATTATTTGTTTAATTTCCATGGCACTTTGATGTAAAGAGCGCAAAAATGGAAATTTTAATTTGCTTCTAATTCTTGATCGGAACATCCTATATTGATAAATTTGGCATCATTTGATGCATTTTTGAATTCTAAACAACTTTTGTATTTGTACTTTTGTTCTATAATAATTAGGGGAAAATTTATCACCAAATGAAAATTTTAGCATTGTATTCCCTATGTAACAAAAAAAAAGTAGACACCCGGTATAAGTACACATGTACTTATACATATATATATCGAGGGCATCATATCAGAAGGGCGTATGAACCATTTTTTGTAAAACACGCTTTATTGGACGTATAAACTTGTATTGGTTATTTGCACGTCATATCAGAAGGGCTTGCAAATTATTATTCATTAAAAGCAAGTGTTACAATCATAATATCAACATTAAAGCAACTCTGTACTTACAAAACTAAAAATTTTAAACGTTTTCATCGTTTCCTGTAAAATTTATGTTTTGGTTCATACGCCCTTCTGATATGATGCCCTCGATATATATATATATATATATATATATATATATATATATATATGTATATGTTGAATATCAAACAACATTTGATATTCCACTTCTGATGTATATATATATATATATATATATATATATATATATATATATATATATATATATATATATATATATATATATATATGTTCGTTCGTTAAGTTCCGTATATGGGCGTTTAACATGCAAATTCGATAATTTGCGATATACTACTTTCTCGAGTAAAATTCGGAGAAATACTTAGAATACTTTTTGATAGACAATAAAAAGTTCTATAATTTGGTTTTAGTTTTAATTTGCTAGCATGGGCGCTAGAATTTTTTTTTTATTTTTTGGTTTTTATTTTTTTTCTCAAAAACTATGAGGTCTAAGAAAATAAGCATAATATTGAAAAATGCGGAATAATGAGTACGATAATTGAGTGAAGAAACCATTATTCTAAGATGCATCGTTTAGTAGAAAAAAATTAAAAACTGAATTTTTGAAAATTTGACAAGTGGGATTTTTTCAAAATAAAACTTTTTTTAAAATTTACTCAAAAAAATCTGAAAAAATTCAGTAAAATAGAGAAAAAATGTATCTACATAACAGCTAAGTAACTTTTTTCTCTATCTCATACTGATTTTGCAGAAAAAAATATTGAAAATTCTAAAAAACATTTTTGAATTTTTAATAATTTTTCCTGCCAAACCAGAATGAGGTAGAGAAAAAAGTTACTTAGCTATTATGTAGCTAAATTTTTTCTCTATTTTACTGAATTTTTTCAGATTTTTTTGAGCAAATTTTGAAAAAAGTCTTGTCAAATTTTCAAAAATTGTTTTTAATTTTTTTCTACTAAACGATGCATCGTAGAATAATGGTTTCTTTACTCAATTATTGTACTCATTATTCCGCATTTTTCCATATCATGCTTATTTTCTTAGACCTCATAGTTTTTAAGAAAAAAAATAAAAACCAAAAAACAAAAAAAAATTCTAGCGCCCAAACGGCACATGCTAGCAAATTAAAACCAAAACCAAATTATAGAACTTTTTATTGTCTATCAAAAAGTATTCTAAGTATTTCTCCGAATTTTATTCGAGAAAGTAGTATATCGCAAATTATCGAATTTGCATGTTAAACGCCAATACGAACTTAACGAACGAACACCCGGTATATATACGTATAATTAGATGTCCTTATCCTAATTTAATATTTAATTTTATTTATTTATCAATAGAATGGAATGAGCAAGCGCCATTTTTTTGTTTTGTCATATATATATATATATATATATATATATATATATATATATATATATATATTTATTCAACAACTACAATTATTATTCGAAGGTAAAATTTTCAATATGAGAGAGAGAGAAACAGAGAGACTTTTAAGTTAATAAAAGAGATCGTTAGGTTAAGAATTAAAAAGGAAGTCACACAGAAAAGAATTGTTGTTTGTTGTTTAAGCTGTTGTTGTTGTTTGTTGTTTTTTTGGCCAAAACAATTCGAGACATAAATTCTAATTTTTCTTTACAGTGTATAATATATTTATAGCCGACGAGACAGTAACTGGTATAGTAACTGATAGTAATTATATTAATTATATTAATATAATTATTAATATAATTATTAATATAATTATTAATATAATTATAATTAATTATATTATTATATTAATTATATTTATAGCCTACAATAACTGTAGTAACTTTTAAAGATACCAGGGAGAGAGAAGTTGTTTAAGTAATTTAAGCTGCAGAATATAAGTACATGTGTACTTATATAAGTACATGTGTACTTATATGGGTACATGTGTACTTGTTTAGGTACATGTGTACTTAACATAGGTACATGTGTACTTATATAAGTGCATGTGTACTTACATAAGTACATGTGTACTTAAATAGGTACATATGTTTGTTTTTTGGCCGATTTGAGTCTGAAATAAATTCTAAACGAATTTATTCCAGAAAGAGATTCATTTAAAGAACAAGAAAGAGAGATAGAGAGAGAGAGAGAGAAATTCGTTAGGTTAAGGGTTAAAAGGAAGTTTCACACAGGACGAGTAAGGATTACTTATCCTGTTGTTGTTGCTGTTGCTGTTGCTGTAATGGCGTACCATTAACACTATTCCCACCGCAAGCTTCACCTATAATAATAATAATAACAAGATTAGTTTAGTAGATATGGGTAAACCCATATATATATATATATATATATATATATATATATATATATATATATATATATATATATATATATAGACCACTTTGACATTTCTCGGAAAGTTGGTAATACAATATTTTTATTAAAATTGTATAATTTATGTGGGCACTAGGAGAAACTTTTTTGCAAAAGCCTTAATTATAGATAACCAGCATTATTCCAGTGTATTGCAAATTGTCTATAATTCAGACGTTTAATTAAACAAGATTGGAAGTAATGGGTAAATTTATATATAGACCATTTTGATATTTCTCGGAAAGTTGGTAATACAATATTTTTATTAAAATTGTATAATTTATGTGGGCACTAGGCGAAACTTTTCTGCGAAAATTTGATCAAAATCGAATAAATAATGTAGCCACAATGAATTTTGAAAAAATATTTCGCTAAAATTGCATAATTTATTTAGGCACTAGGAGAATCTTTTCTGCAATATTTGAAACAACACTACATATTTGCATGTAATTTTAAAACTTCAAACAGTGACTCGTTCAAAAATATAACTATTATTTATTAGTTTATTTTCAGTACAGTTTTATTTTAAAATAGATATTTGTATATGTATTTTATAAATTAATTTTTATTATTATTAAAATATTTCTGTTAGAATTTCTTATTACGGCTAGGTTTGAAAATGTTTGATGATATTTTGAGTTTTGTAACAAAATTAGTCAATTTTATATCACGAGCACTAAATAAAAGAAAATTACAGGAAATAATTGTTAAACGAAGTAAAGTCATCGTACAATAGCTTACTTTAACGTTGGTTAACCCGTGGAAATGTTTTGCAAAGATTTGTAGATTGTTTGGAGGAAATAAGATTATTTCTAAATAATGAGAATATTATTAACCAATATAGTCAATTAATCGATGTAGAATGGCTTGCAAAACTATATTTTCTTACTGATTTATCTTCTCACTTAAACGAGTTAAATATAAAATTACAAAGTGTTAATAAAACAGTCATAATAATGTTTGATTTGATCAAAGTGTTTGAAGTCAAATTGCAAGTTTTTAATCGTGACATTTTTACAAATTCATATAAATATTTCCCGAATACAAACATTTTTTTGTTGTGAAATTGAACTTCATGAAAAGCCAAATGAAGAGTTATTAATAAAAGAATTTTCACAGATAACTCAATCCGTGATCCAAGAATTTTCTGCAAGGTTTGAAGAAACCTTGAAATTTATTTTATATCCCGATAAAATACCGTTGATTAAATTTAAATTAAATTTCAGTTAAGCTCCATATGGAACCAAAAATTTGTTGATTTAAGAAATGATTTAGAAATTACTGAAAGTAATCGATTATTGGGTAAAATAAATAAGATTGCAGAAAATGAAATTCTAACTACATGGAATGCAATTCCTGACACGTTTAATTGTTTAAAAATACTAGCAAAGACAATTTCATCAATATTTTCATCGACATGGACATGTGAATCTCTATTTTCTGAATTAAATTTTATAAAAAATAAATATATTAATATCAAATTATATTTTTTCTTTTGAAATTAACCAAATATAATCCTGATATAAAATCTTTATCGTCTCATATACAGCAACAAAAATCATATTAAAAATAAATGTTTTTAACGTGATTTTTGTTTCTGCAGCATATTGCTTTTTGTAAAATATGTCAATCGTAAAATCATATCATATCATTATTTGTTTATTGAATAACAATAACAATAACAATTTTAGCTCATTTTCTTTTCTACATCACGTTTTTACACTTTAAATGTATATAATTGTAAAATAAAATATAAAAAAAAATATGACAATTTTAGTGTGGCACGTTAGTTATTTCATAAAAAAAAATTTATGACTTTGTGGCACGGACATCAAAAAAGGTTCGCCATCCCTGCTCTAACCTAATCTAACGTAAGCAGTCAAAGTGGTAATAATAATACATACATAGACAATCACGCCATGTACCCAAAACAGAATGTGACACAAACTCTTTTCATCATCCCCGGGGAGAAATCAGTCACCTCCAAACATTCCTATATCCATCAGCACAAGCGCAACTTTTATCCACATTCATAATTCCACTCTCACATACATACTCTTGTATTCCTACTACTTGAAAACTTTCCCTCCACGCAAGCCACTCTCTCAATCATACCCCACTCCAACTACTCATCGACATATAATAATAATAATAATAATAATAATAATAATAATAGCTACCTATCGACATACTCCGCTGTTGGGGTAGGGGGCTTCGGCCCCCACTGCCCCCACTATTTAGGGCCATACGTTGCATCTGTCGGATAACTGTGGCAGCATGATACGCTTGCTTCCAACGCGATTTGGCGAAATTCTTTTTCAGTTGCTCGGAAACGGTGCCGTGGATGTTTTTATTACTTGCTGCATTTCCGGATATCCTGGAGGAAGAAGAAAACAGGAATAAGAAAATTATTAGTGTTTATCCTCGAGAATTCCTTCTCGAGAAATTTCATGTTTTTATTTTTCTCATTTCTCGAGAAATTATTTGATATTTCTCGAGAAAATTAAAAATTAAAATTAAATTATATTTTATTTCAAATATCACTTATTGCAATGTTGAATAGGTTTATTTTAATGTATATTGAATCTTGTGAGTAGCAACAATTTTGTATCACTGAGTATATTATGATTCATGAAATTATGCATTCATCAGATCATTATAAGATTAGTAAGAATGTTTGATACTAATTTACAAATTTAGTTTTAAAGTTTAAAATGTATTCAAATGTCTAATAACAAGGCGACACTTACTTGTTTTTGTCGTATTATTCAGTTTTACAACGAACTACCAAATATAAATATTTGAATCATTTTTACAAAGTCCCATGCATATTTTATAAACTATCGAATTAATTAATTAATTATTAATTAATGAACACTATAATAGCCAGAATTATATTTATATATTTGGGGCTGTAGTATTTAGATTTAATTTACAATATTTATTTTATTTTAAATTCCGCCAGCTTCTCGCTAATATTTTGATAGTTTTCTTTTAAATATTCCATAGATTTACACGTTATAAGTTTCAGCAAATTATATTTAAATTTAATTTGGAAGAAAAACTATTATATTTAATATTAATTGTACGTATATATCTTGTAAATTTACTTAGTTTTTCATAAATATACTAAATACTACCAACAAAAAACAATTTTCAACGCCAAAAGTATTTAATTAGTATTTAAATTATATAATTTACTAAAAGAATTTATCAACATTCAAATTAGAGCAAATTACATAAACTAACACTATTTTTTAATTAAAAATTTATTAAAGTAATAAAAAATGGGAGGTTTCCATTATTTTTAATGTTTTTTAACTTGAAATTTACAGCAACATTCTAAGCACATTTTTAATTAATTTTTATTTATTTTTCTATGAAACAGTAGTATTAGTATTAGTAGTATAAGTAAAACAATTAGACAAGAATGCAATATCTTTCAAACAACTGGTTCCAGAATAAAAAATCTAGAACTTCTTCTTCTTCTTCTTCCTAAAATTCTTTTTTAAAACAGTCAAATAATTCCACATTTACATTTATTAATTTAAAAAAATAAAATATCAATATTCATTTTTCAATTTTTGTATTATGTATTTAGTTTTTCGTACTTCTAAATAAATTCTAGTTTGTAAGTTCTAATTTCAATGTTTGTTAGTTAATAGTTATCATTTTTCAATTTTCATTTTATTTTCTCGATTATGTAACACGTATTTATTAACTATTTTTGAATAAAATATGTACTTTCAATGCGTTTGTTGTTTTTATTTTCTTGCCTTAAATGTTTTCCAGGTTTATTTATATACATTTTGTATCTATGATTCAACATTTTTGCACAAATATCTAATATTTTCAATTCTCGAGAAAGGAACAAAAAATTCTTTATTTCTCGAGAAATAAAAATCATCGGAAAATGTCAAAAACAAGTACACATGTACCTATATAAGTGTCAAATTTTATTAAATTTTTTCAAAACTGTATTAAAAATTGTCAAAATTCAAAAAATGTATTAAAAATTATAAAAACTTTAAAAAAATTATCAAAATTTATCAAAATCGCATTAAAAATTTTCAAAATTATAAGAATCTTACTAAAATTATTAAATTATATTTTGATAATTTTTAAAATTTTAGTTAATTTTTAATACAGTTTTGACAAATTTTAATAAATTTTGCAAAGTTGTTTAAATTTTTAATATAATTTAATAATTTTAGTAAGATTCTTATAATTTTGAAAATTTATATACGATTTTGATAAATTTTAATAAATTTTTGATAATTTTAGTTAATTTTTAATACAGTTTTGACAAATTTTAATAAATTTTAACAGTTTGCAAAATTGTTTAAATTTTATAGGCAATTTTTAATATAATTTGATAATTTTAGTAAGATTCTTATAATTTTGAAAATTTTTAATACGATTTTGATAATTTTTCTAAAGTTTTTATAATTTTAGTTAATTTTTAATACATTTTTAGAAATTTGACAATTTTTAATAGTTTCGACAAAATTTAATAAAATTTGACACTTATAATTTTAGTTAATTTTTAATACATTTTTAGAAATTTGACAATTTTTAATAGTTTTGACAAAATTTAATAAAACTTGACACTTATAACTTTGACAATTTTCAATATAATTTTTGACAAATTTTGATAAATTTAATAATAATATATAATATATATATATATATATATATATATATATATATATAAAATGTATTTTAAAAATTTATCTCTACAAAAAAAAAAAAATTACCACCACTTACCAAGGATGTGATAGTGCCTGTCTACACGTAAATCGTTTCTCAACATTTACACACATTAATTGCCTAATAAAGTCCTTAGCTGAGTCGCTTATCTCATCCCAATACGGGGAATCGAATTCAAATTCACCTGGAAGAAAAAACAGGAATAGAAAAAAATGTTATACCAGTAAAATATTGTTATTTTTCTTTGTTAAAATTAAAGTCCTATGCAAATTTCTTAAAATCTTTCTTAATATCTCTTTAAAACCACTTAAAATCTTAGTAAAGTCCTTTAAAATCAATAAACTAGATTTTTGTAAGATACTATCAAATTTCTTAAAATCTCTTTAAAACCACTTAAATTCTTAGTAAAGTCCTTTAAAATCATTTAACGATTATTTTAAGATCCTCTAAAATTTCTAAAAACCATAGTAAAACTCTTTAAAACCACTTAAAATCTTAATAAAGTCCTTTAAAATCAATTAACGATTACTGTAAGACTCTCTAAAATTTCTTAAAATCTTAGTAAAGTTCTTTAAAATTAATAAACTAGATTTTTGTAAAATCCTCTCAAATTTCTTAAAATCCCTTTAAAACCACTTAAAATCTTAGCAAAATACTTTCAAATCAATTAATGACTATTGTAGGATCCTCTAAAATTTCTAAAAATCATAGTAAAACTCTTTAAAATTCCTTAAAATCTTAGTAAAGTCCTTTAAAATAAAATTAACTAGATTTCTGTAAAACCCTCTCAAATTTCTTAAAATCTCTTCAAAACTCCGTAAAATCTTAGTAAAATTCTTTAAAATCAAATTAACTATATAGAATTTTGTAAGATCCTCTCAAATTTCTTAAAATCTCTTTAAAACTCCTTGAAATTCTAGTAAAGTCTTTCGAAATCCTCTCAAATTTTTTAAAATCTTTTTAAATCTCCGTAAAATCTTAGTAAAATCCTTTAAACACAAATTAACTAGATTTTTCGTAAGACCCTGTAAAATTTCTTAAAATCTCTTTAAAACCCCAGTAAAATCTTAGAAAAATTCTTTCAAATCATTTAACAATTATTGTAAAATCCTCTAAAAATACCTGAGTAAAATTCCTTAAAAATCTTAATATATATATAAGATCCTTTCAAATTTCTCCTTGAAAATCTTTTTAAAACCCCCGTAAAAATCTTAATACTGCGTTAAATTTTGCACAGTAAACTTGCAAACTATTGTTGTTACCTTTTAATATCTGCGCAAATAAATTCGCATCATTCTCATCGTAAAATGGCGGATATCCACAGAGTAATATATACGATATAACACCTATACTCCAGACATCGACAGCCTTCCCGTAGGGTTTCTGTGCCAGGACCTCTGGTGCAACATATCCCGGTGTACCGCAAGCAGTCGCCATTATCCCGGAATCTTCCATTTTCGAAAGGCCAAAATCACTAATCATTATTTTACTATCCTCCTCGGGACTGTAGTATAAGAGGTTTTCTGGCTGGAAACACACAGAGAGAGAGAGAGACAGAGAGAAAATTAATGATAAATTTAAGAGCGACTTTTTACAGTGTAGTAATTAACGGGGGGGGGGCAGTTTCATAATGCAACACTTGGATTAAAGTCGTCCTTTAAGACAGCAAAAAAAAACATCGGCATCCTTTAAAATACCTTAAAAACCTTAATAAGATCCTTTAAAATCAAATTAACTAGATTTTTGTAAGATCCTCTTAAAAACTCCTTAAAATCTTAGTAAAGTCCTTTAAAATTAAAATTAACTAGATTATTATAAAATCCACTCAAATCTCTTAAAATCTTAGCAAAGTCTTTTAAAATCATTTAACGATTATTATATAAGATCCTCAACAGTTTCTTAAAATCTTAATAAAATCCTTTCAAATCTTTTAAAATCATTTAACATCCTTTAAATTCCTTTAAAATTCAAGAAAACAATACTTTTTTGGTCAACTTTACAACACTTGGATTAAAGTCGTGTTTAAGACAGCAAAAAAGCATCGTCATCCTTTAAAATTCCTTAAAATCTTAATAAGATCCTTTAAAATCAAATTAACTAGATTATTATAAAATCCTCTCAAATCTTTTAAAATCTTAGCAAAGTCTTTTAAAATCATTTAACGATTATTACAGAATCCTCAAAAATTTCCTAAAATCTTAATAAAAACCTTTCAAATCCTTTAAAATTCAATAAAACAATACTTTTCTGGTCAACTTTCCAAACTTCTAACTAGGAAAATTATTTCGTTAGTGTCTTAATGACTTACAAGTCTCGACTTTAATTAATTAAAGGATGAAACTAGCCTCTGATAAGTATTATTAGAATTTTGAACGGCCCTTACCTTAAGATCTCGATGTACAACGCCTTGTTCATGCATGTAATCAACAGCTTCTAAAACTTGTCGAATTAGATCCGATGCATCCTTTTCCGTATAGGATCCTTTCTCAACAATACGATCAAATAATTCACCTCCCGTAACACTATTAGAGGATAAAGTATATAGAAATATATTGATTAAGGAAACATAAGATAGAAGATTGAAGGATAAAGAAAACACGCAAAAGTCACTACTAGATTGATAATAAAATAGGCTGCAATTCAATAAGCATTTTGTTTTTTTTTTTTTAAAAAAATCCTTAAAATCATTTAACAACTATTATAGGATCCTCTAAATTTTCTTAAAACCATTATATAACTCTTTCAAATTCCTTAAAATCTTAGTGAAGTCCTTTAAAATCAATAATTAACTAGATATTTTTTGTAAAATCCTCTCAAATTTCCTAAAATCTCTTTAACCTTTTAAAATCTTAGTAAAACCTTTCAAATCAATGTACTAGATTTTAGAAAGATCCTCTCAAATATCTTAAAATGTCTTTAAAACCCCATAGAATCCTAGTAAAGCCCTTTAAAATCTTGTAAGATCCTCTCAAATTTGTTAATATCTTTTTTAAACCCCTTAAAATCTAAGTAAAATCCTTTTAAATCAATTAACTAGATTTTGGAAAGATCCTCTCATATTTCTTAAAATCTCTTTAAAACCCCATAGAATCCTAGTAAAATCCTTTAAAATCTTGTAGAATCCTCTCAAATTTGTTAATATCTTTTTTAAGCCCCTTAAAATTTTAGTAAAATCCTTTAAAATCAAATTAACTTCTCTAGTAGAGACTTTAGCAAGGAAAAAACAATAAAAACTAAAGAAATAATCAAACTTACAGTTCCATGACGAGATAAACTTTGGATTTATCCTCGTACGTCTCCAGTAATTGTACGATATTTGGATGTGTTAACCTGTGGAAGGGAAAGGACAAACAAAGATGAGATCCAAATTAATATAAAATTGGGGGGTTGGAGGGGGGGGAGGGCATCGAGCATTCTCTATTTATTTTTGGAGGTAAATTAATATCCCCTCCTCCCACAAAATTTACACAAAACATCAACCAAACATCAATAAAACATTCAGAGGTAAAAAGTTAGTTGTTTTTTATGTGTTTTTACAGATATATGGTGTGTAGCAGTTTAGAAGTTTTAGGCAGAAGCAGTTTTTACAAGGTTATGAAGGTTTTTACAAGGTTATGAAGGTTTTTTATAAGGTTATGAAGGTTTTTACAAGGTTATGAAAGTTTTTTATAAGGTTATGAAGATTTAGCACAAGTTTATTATAAGGTTATGAAGGTTTTTTTCAAGATTATGAAAATTTTTTACAAGGTTATAAAGTGTTTTTACAAGGTTATGAAGTGTTTTTACCCAAGGTTATGAAGGTTTTTACAAGGTTATGAAGGTTTAGCACAAGGTTATATATACATGTTTGTGTGTTTTTAGTTTATGAGTGAATGATTTCAAACTAATTAGTGTTTTAATTAAAAAAAGTGCACAAATTAGGGCTGAGTGAGTAACAGAGAGAAAGAGAGAGAGAGAGAGGCACACAAGGCACAGCAGGAGATGCAAATTAGAGAGGCAATCTTTGTCACACAAACAAAAAAATGCTGGGGGGGGCTGGTGTACTAAAAGGGGGGATTTGTGGTTACTCTTGCTAGAGTTAAAATAGAGTAACCTAAAGCTAGAGTAACTCTAGCTTAGGTAACTCTAGATTGAACTTAGCTTAGGTAACTCTAGCTTACTTTTACTTACTCTAGCTTACTAAACTACTACGCTAAACTATCCAGAAAAAGTAAAAAAAAAGGTAGAGATCAGATCTCCCTGGATCACACATCTCCTGCTCTCCCCATATACATATATTTTGTGGACACCCTCTCCAAAGGGGGGTGGGGGGGAGGAGCGGGGTCATTTGGGGTGGCAACTCAAAACTCACCAAGAAGTCTCCTTGACATTGTCTGAACTGTTTGAACCACCATAGCTCTGCTTGGAATGTTCACTGAACCTAGGATCAAAGAAAAGAAGACACAAAACCCATATATCACAAATTGCTAAATTGCTAAATTTTGGCTTAGGCGCGCCTAAGAGAGAGAGAGTGAGAGAGAGATAGAGAGAGAGAGAGAGACAGACACCGAATCCATTACAAAAGTTTGTGCTAAATTTGCTTAGCAGTTAGCACATTCTCAATATCAATAATTTTTCGTTGCTTATAATTTTTGTAATTCTTTAAGACAAAGATTGCCCTCCTCAAATTGCATTAGCGATTATATATATATATATATATATATTATTCTAGGTTTAATCTAAGTTGAGTTATTCTAGGTTTAATCTAAGTTGAGTTATTCTAGGTTTAATTTAACTTGGGATACTCTAGGTTTAATCTAAGTTGGGTTTCTCTAGCATTAATCTAAGTTGAGTTACTCTAGGTTTAATCTAAGTTGGGTTACTCTAGATTTAATCTAGGTTTAATCTAGGTTAGGTTAGGTTAGGGTAACCCAACTTAGATTAAACCTAGAGTAACTCAACTTAGATTAAACCTAGAGTAACTCAACTTAGATTAATGCTAGAGTAACTCAACTTAGATTAAACCTGGACTAACCTAACCTAGATTAAACAAGATTTGATGTAGATATGGATAAACCCATATAAAATAAAATAATATTTTAAACAAAATTAGAAGTAGATATGGGTAAACCCATATATAGTAACCTAAAATAACCCAACTTAGATTAATGCTAGATTAAACCTAGATTAATATAAATATAAATATATATATATATATAAATATAAATATATTTCAACATTACATAGCAAATATATATTTGTATGTGAGGTTATGTATTTATGTATTTATGTATGTATGTTATGTACATATATAGAAAATAAATAAAATTCATTTTTAAACAATAAATAGCTTTTTCTTTCTTTACTTTCGTAAAAATATTCCAGAACAAAAAAAACCAGATTAGAAGTAGATATGGGTAAACCCATATATAGACCACTTTGACATTTCTCGGAAAGTTGGTAAGAATATTTTTATTAAAATTATAATATTTATGTGGGGCACTAGGAGAAATTTTTCTGATGAAAATTTGATCAAAATCGAATAAATAATGAATTTTTTGAAAAATATTTTGTTAAAATTGCATAATTTATTTAGGCACTAGGAGAATCTTTTCTGCAAAATTTGATTAAAATCGGTTGAATAAAATGTGGTCATAATGAATTTTTTAAAATTTTAGTAATTTTTTCCTCTCGGAAAGTTGGCAACACTGTATTTTGTTAAAATTACATAAGTTATATGAATACTAGGAGAATCTTTTGTGCAAAATTTCGAGTAAAATCGGTTAAATAACATGGCCATAATAAATTCTTTAAAAACTTTAGTAATTTTTTCTCTCGGAAAGTTGGCAACACTGGATATTAATAAAATTATATAATTAATGGAAGCATTAGGGAAATCTTTTCTGAAAAATCTGATAAATAATTTAGCCACAATAAATTTTTAAAAACTTTAGTATTTTTTCTCTCGGAAAGTTATGGCGTCACTGGAAATAAATAAAACCACATGACCCGTATCTTGGGGCACTAGACAAATTTATCCTGAAAATTTCATTAAAATCGGGTTGAACTCCGTCTTGGAGGAGTTGCGATCACAAAATTTTGACAGTCGCACATTCATACACCGCACTTATAAACTAGGTTCAGATTCGTCTGATCTAAAGGCTATATCAAGGATTTCTATACAAATTTTTTCTTTTTTTGTGACAATGTTACAGACAACCGTACCAAACACTATACCACTTTTCCTTGGCAGTCAAAGTAGTAATAAAAATAATTTTATGAAATTTACTTTTAAAAATAAATATTACAGAGAAAAAATATTTAAAAATTCACAGACTTTTTTTTTTGGTCCGAGAAATTTTCTTCCTCCCCGAGAAAATGTTGAATAATAATAATAATAATAATAAAGGGTGTTTAATAATAGATAATATTACTCACCTACGCAGTACTTTAATTTCATTTTCCAGCGAATCTTCTTTTCCTTTCAAGGCCTTTTTGTCAATAATTTTCACGGCAAACATTTGCCCGGGTTTGTCTTTGCTTTCAGCCAAACGAACTTCCGAAAATGCTCCACTACCGAGAAAATCAAAAGCCAGAGAATAATAAATATGAACAAGATTAGATTAGCAAATATGGGTAAACCCATATATATATATATATATATATATATATATATATATATATATATATATATATATATAGTTATTTGAATAATTACACATCGAATTTAATTAGAAAATTAAATTAAAAATTGTCAACTGCCTCGTCTGGGACTCGAACCCAGGACATATAGGTCGCTAGCCTAATGCTCTCCCAACTGAGCTAACGAGTCAAGACGAGAAGGCAACAACTTTTAATCAATGTACCTATATGTCCTGGGTTCGAGTCCCAGACGAGGCAGTTGACAATTTTTAATTTAATTTTCTAATTAAATTCGATGTGTAATTATTCAAATAACTATTTAAACTAATACTCTGCTTCACGCGATAAATATTCTAACTAAAATATATATATATATATATATATATATATATATATATATATATATATATATATATATATAGACCACTTTGACATTATTTCTCGGAAAGTTGGTAATAGAATATTTTTATTAAAATTATATAATTTATGTGGGCACTAGGAGAAACTTTTCTGATGAAAATTTGACCAAAATCGAATAAATAATGTAGCCATAATAAATTTTCAGAAAAATATTTTGTTAAAATTGCATAATTTATTTAGGCACTAGAAACTTTTATAAAAAAATTTTAATTTACTAGAACTTCCTACAACATTCTAAAATTCCCTAGAACTTTCTAAAACTTCCTAAAAAATTCCTAGAACTTCTTACAACATTCTAAAAATTCCTAGAACTTCCTAAAACTTCCTAAAAATTCCTAGAACCATCTAATACTTTCTACAAAATTCTAAATCTTTCTAAAACTTTATAAAAATTTGTAGAACTTTCTAGAACTTCCTACAACATTCTAAAAATTCCTAGAACTTTCTAAAAATTTCTAGAACTTTTTAAAACTACCTAAAAATTCCTAGAACCATCTAAAACTTTCAACAAAATTCTAAAACTTCCTAAAATTTCCTAAAACTTTCTAAAACTTCATAAAAATTCGTAGAACTTTCTGAAACTTCCTTAAAATTCCTAGAATTTCCTACAACATTTTAAAAATTCCTAAAACTTTCTAAAACTTCCCAAAAATTCCTAGAACTTTTTAAAACTACCTAAAAATTCCTAGAACTATCTAATACTTTCTACAAAATTCTAAATCTTCCTAAAACTTTATAAAACTTTATAAAAATTTGTAGAACTTTCTAGAACTTCCTAAAACATTCTAAAAATTCCTAGAACTTTCTAAAACTTCCTTAAAATTCCTAGAACTTCCTACAATATTTTAAAAATTCCTAGAACTTTCTAAAACTTCCTAAAAATTCCTAGAACTTTTTAAAACTACCTAAAAATTCCTAGAACCATCTAAAACTTTCTAAAACTTTCAACAAAATTCTAAAACTTCATAAAAATTCGTAGAACTTTCTAAAACTTCCTTAAAATTCCTAGAACTCTCTAAAACAATAAATTTTTTTAAAAATTTTATCATTTTTTTCTTCTGTATTTTGTTAAATCTTTTATACAAAATTTGATTCAAATCGGTTAAATAAAGTGCTCATAAAGAATTTTAAAAAATTGTAGTACTTAATTTTTTTTGGTCGGAAAGTTGGCAACACTGTATTTTGTTAAAACTACATAAATTATATATGAATACTAGGAGAATCTTTTGTGCAAAATTTCGAATAAACTCGGTTAAATAACATGACCATAATAAATTTTGAAAAACTGTAGTTGTTAAGTATTTTTTAGCATGATTTTCGGGCCTAATTCTCTAACAAAGTTGCTAAGTTGCTAAGCAACGTTGCTAACAACTATAACCAATAGAAACAAATACATATAACAGTTCTCATTTTAATTTTTTATTTAGTGTCAGCTGATATTATTGGCTAATGTTGTTTAGCAACGTTGCTAAAATTTAGCAACTTCGTTACAGAATAAGGGTAAATTAAGTGAAATTATAAACGATTTTACTTTGATTTTAAGCGAGATTGTAAAGATTTTATAAACCATGGAATTTTCTCTTGATTTTTATGGATTTTAAGTAGGATTTTATCATGATTTTAAAGATTTTACACTAAATATTTACGAACTGAATGATTTTTACGGATTTTACTTATAATTTTAAGGGTTTTATTAAGATTTTATCATGATTTTAAAGATTTTCCACTAAATATTTACGAACTGTTAATGATTTTCACAGATTTTAGCTATGATTTTAAGGACTTTCCACTAAATATTTACAAACTATTAATGATTTTTACGAATTCTAGCTATGATTTTAAGGATTTTCTACTAAATATTCACAAACTCTTAATGTTTTAATGATTTTAAAGATTTTCCACTAAATATTTACGAACTGTTAATGATTTTACGGATTCTAGCTATAATTTTAAGGACTTTCCACTAAATATTTACGAACTGCTAATGATTTTAACCGATTCTAGCTACGATTTTACCATGACTTTACTAGGATTTTACCATGGTTTTAAGAGATTTTCCACTAAATATTTACGAACTGTTAATGATTTCATAATTTTAAGAATTTTCCACTAAATACTTACGAACTGTTAAAGATTTTCACAGATTTTAGCTATGATTTTAAGGACTTTCCACTAAATATTTACAAACTGTTAATGATTTGACGGATTCTAGCTATGATTTTAAGGATTTTCCGCTAAATATTTACGAACTGTTAATAATTTTACGGATTCTGGCTATGATTTTAAAGACTTTCCACTAAATATTTACAAACTGTTAATGATTTTACGGATTCTAGCTATGATTTTAAGAATTTTCCACTAAATATTTACGAACTGTTAATGATTTAATGATTTTAAAGATTTTACACTAAATATTTACGAACTGTTAATGATTTTACGGATTCTAGCTATAATTTTAAAAATTTTCCACTAAATATTTACGAACTGTTAATGATTATTACACAGTCTAGCTACGATTTTACCATGACTTTACTAGGATTTTACCACAATTTTTCAGTAATTTTACTAAATTTTACAAGTGGATTTTCCACCACGACCAAATAAAAGTGTTAAAAGTGTGCAGAGGAAGAAAAAAAAGCCATCTGGACAATCTTACGTTCCCAGTAATTCCTTCAAATGATATCTATCCTCAATCGATGGTTGTTTTTCCGAATCCTTCCCATCTTTTTTCGCCTTCTTCCCGGAATCCTTTTTACCAAATAATGGCATTTTGTAATTTGCCAAAGGGCCCAAACACAATCACAATAATAATCTTTTACTGGTAAAGTCACACCAAAACATCGAATGTCAAAGTGAAAAACCACACTTACACCAAACAAAAGATTAATAATTACGTAGATTTCATTAAAACAGAAAAAAAAAACAAACAATATAACAATTTTCAAATATAATTATTATTATTATTAAATCTTTTAACTTTTTTCTAGCATAGAGTTTTATTCCAGACACAAATTGAATGTCAAAACTATGGCAAAACCACACTTACACTGCCAAACTAACAAAATTCGCTGGTAGATTTTATTCGAAAAACCAACAATAAAACGTTTTAATAATATAATTATTATTAAATTATAAAATTTTGCAAGGAAAACATAGAATATCAAGCAAAAACCACACTTACACAACCAAAATAACTGAATTAGCTTGGAATTTGGAAATTACGTAGATTTCATTCAAACCAAAAACGGTTTTGAAATATAATTATTATTATTAAATAATTAATAAATAATTATTAAATAATTTAACACTGTTATATTTATTAATTTTATTTTAAATTTTCCAAACACGATTTTGTTGTTATTGGTTATTGATAACAGATGGCAGCACACTGGTATTTTTTTATATTATTTTTAAAATAATTTAATATATTATATTAAAAAAAAAATTTATATTTCTAATTAAAAAATAAACAGTTATATTTATTTATTAATATTATCAGCTGATTAATTTTATTTTATATTTTCCAGACACGATCTTCAGCTGTTATCATTGTTATAAGTTTAGTGGTTATTGATAACAGATGGCAGCACACTTGCATTTTTTTTTGATTTAAATAAATATTATTTTTTAAATTATTTAAATTTTTTATAATAATTTAATATTTTCCTAAATAAATAATATAATATTTATAAATAAATAATATTTTAATAAAACGCAATTAAAGTAATTTTTTTTCAAATATATTTTAATATATCTACCGAAATTTTAAGTTTATTTAGGGTAAACTGTTACAAAAAAAATAGTAAAATTTTAGAGAAATAATTGCGAAAGAAATTGTTGAAAGAATTTTTCGTGATAATAATCCTTTGTATTTGTAAATGTGAAAACTAAATTTTAAGTTTATTTAAGGTACACTGTTACAAAAAAATTAGCAAAATTATAGAGTAGTTGCGAAAAAAATTGTTGAAAGAATTTTTCGTGATAATTATTTTTTTTTTGTAAATGTGAAAACTGAATTTTAACAGTTTAATTAAGGTACACTGTTACAATATTAAAATCTTGTTAAAAATATTAAAATCTTGTATAAAAATATTAAAATTCTTGTGAAAAATATTAAAAACTTGTGAAAAATATTAAAATCTTCTAAAAAATATTAAAATCTTGTGCAAAAATATTAAAAATCTTGTTCCTTAAAAATAAGTAAATTTGATAAAATTTAACAATATTTTTTTACAAATTTTGCTCATTCTTATCTATTGACTTAGCTGATTCAGCAACGTTTGCTAAAACCTAGCAACTTTATTAGCAGAATCAAACCGAATTTATAAAGATATACAGGATCAATATCTACAGGACGATTAAGTAATAAAACAATTACCACACAGCTGTGTCCATACTTTTAGCATTATATATATATAATATATATATATATATATATATTGAAAAATTAAAATTTCTTCTAAATCATAATAAAAATCAAATATAATAATAATAATAAGATAAAAACAAACATAGACTTATCATAATAATAATAATAAATAATTATCGTTCGCTCTAAAAACGTTATCTCGTAGTTGAACCAGAAGTCGAAGCAGCAGGAGGAAGCGTGGGACTCAGACTCGTCTGTCGATTTCTCGCTGCTTTTAAACTATCCAGATATTCCTGTTGGGATGCGGCTAAAACCCGAGCCATTACGCCTGCGTCTTCCCAATCGCGCAGTCCTAGAAATTAATTAGTTAATTAATTCATTGGAAGTTCATTTAATTAATAAACGAAAACAAAATTGAAAGAATTTCCAGTTATAAAAGATTAATTTTTTATTTTTTAAGGAAATTTTCTAACAATTTTTAAAGAATATTAAATTAATTTGGTAAAAATTTTGGTAACAATTTTGAAAGATTTCTTTATTTACTTTTAAAGAAAATTTTGCCGGTCAAATTTTATCGAAGTATCAAGAAAGTTTTAGATTGGTTTAAAAAGTTCTAGGAAGTTTAAGAAAGTTTTAGGTAGTTTTTGAAAATTTTAGAAATATTTAGGAAGTTTTAAGATTTTTTGGAAAGTTTTTAGGAAGTTCTAGGAAGTTTTTTAAAGTTTTAAGAAGTTTTAGAAAGTTCTAGGAATGTTTAGGAAGTTTTAGAAAGTTCTAGGAATGTTTAGGAAGTTTTGGAAAGTTCTAAGAAGTTTTAGAATGTTCTAGGAAGTTCTAGGAATATATATATACAGGGTGTAGAACGTGCCTGCCGAACATAGGACTTTAACATGTAAAATCATACTTTCGTAATTTCTTGCTCCCCTAATTATTTTACAAAAAAATGTTTCAAATAAAAGTTGTAGGGCATAGAATTCTGTATCTGAATCAGTAAATAAAATAATTTTTATGTACTTTGTAACGGCACAAATTAATTATTAAACTTTAAAAAATTACCTCCGAAATCGCAGTAGCCATGGAATCTAAACTCGAAATAAACATTCGTGTGACGGTTTATCTGTCAAATAATATTTCGCAGTATTGTTAATTGAATTGAGACAGTGATTTCTGGTACAAAATTGGACTGTTTTTTAATACAACTCTGGCATGGAGCGAATACTGATCCATATTTATTTTGATTACTAATAATTTTATGAATCGTCGACAACGCCGGAACAGGCCTATTAGGATATAAACCCGCAAATAAATCTCGTACCTGTCTTACACTATTACCACTATAATAAAACTTTAAAAATTCGTTTTTGTCACTAATTGTGTAATTGTCCATTTCCGAAAAATATTTAACACTACTCAAATCACTGTCTCAATTCAATTAACAATACTGCGAAATATTATTTGACAGATAAACCGTCACACGAATGTTTATTTCGAGTTTAGATTCCATGGCTACTGCGATTTCGGAGGTAATTTTTTAAAGTTTAATAATTAATTTGTGCCGTTACAAAGTACATAAAAATTATTTTATTTACTGATTCAGATACAGAATTCTATGCCCTACAACTTTTATTTGTAACATTTTTTTGTAAAATAATTAGGGGAGCAAGAAATTACGAAAGTATGATTTTACATGTTAAAGTCCTATGTTCGGCAGGCACGTTCTACACCCTGTATATATACCGGGTATTCGTTCGTCAAGTTCGTATGGGCGTTTAACATGAAATTTCGATAATTTGCGATATACTTCTTTCTCGAGTAAAATTCGAAGAAATACTTAGAATACTTTTTAATAGACAATAAAAACTTCTATGATTTGGTTTTAGTTTTAATTTGCTAGCATGTGCCGTTTGAGCGCTAGAATTTTTTTTTAATTTTGTGGTTTTTGTTATTTTTCTTAAAAACTATGAGGTCTAGGAAAATAAGCATGATTATGGAAAAATTATTCTAGGATGCATCGTTTAGTAGAAAAAAAATTAAAACTGAATTTTTGATTTTGGGATTTTTTCAAAATAAGACTTTTCCGAAAATTTGCTGAAAAAAATCTGAAAACATTTAGTAAAATAGAGAAAAAAATGAGCTACGTAATAGCTAAGTAACTTTTTTCTTTACCTCATTTTGGTTTTTCACGAAAAATTATTGAAAATTCTAAAATGTTTTTTTAGAATTTTTAATAATATTTCTTGCCAAACCAGCATGAGTTTGAGAAAAAGTTACTTAGCTATTATGTAGCTAATTTTTTTCTCTATTTTACTGAATTTTTTCAGATTTTTTTTTCAGCAAATTTTCGGAAAAAAGTTTCCTTGAGAGATTTTCAAAAATTCAGTAATTAATTTTTTTTCTACTAAACGATGCATCTTAGGATAATGGTTTATTTACTAAATTATATTACTCATTATTCCGCATTTTTGCATACCACGCTTATTTCCCTACACCTCATAGTTTTTGAGAAAAAAAAATAAAAACCAAAAAATCAAAAATAAATTCTAGCGCCCAAACGGCACATGCTAGCAAATTAAAACTAAAACCAAATCATAAAACTTTTTATTGTCTATCGAAAAGTATTCTAAGTATTTCTTCGAATTTAACTCGAGAAAGTAGTATATCACAAATTATCGAAATTGCATGTTAAATAGATAAATAATATATAAATAGATAAATAAATAATAATTACATACCGAATACTTCCGGTGGTAGTCGACTAAATATCGAATCCGTTTCGGAAAAACTGCCATTATTATTAGCATTATTACTATTATTAACATTAATAGTATTTCCATTTGCTGCATTGACCAAACCACTTCCTTCATTATTCAACTTCATCTGATTATTATTTTGATTCAAGCTTCGTGAACTTCCAGCAGCCGAAAACTGATCCATCATTGAACATTGCTGATCCGCGCTGATCCCAACTGATCCTAGGGGACCTCCTAGCGGTCCCATTGGCATAGCTGGCGCAGCACCGGGAAGGGGAACGGGCGCCTTAGGTGATCGGGTTGAAGCACCAGGTGTTTGCGGGGACATTGAACCACTACGTGGACGTGGGGAACGGGGACTGATCCCAGCACCTGGAGATTGACTCGCTGAGGTTATCGTTGAGCTGCTGCCTCCAGGCATTGAGGAGCAGTGGGCTTGGACTTGGGCTTTACGACGTTTCTCGTTGTCCTTGCACCTGGGGAATTAGAAACACAGAAATTACAAAAAAATGCATTAATTTTGGTAAAAAATTTTGACAATTTTGAAAGATTTCTACATTTATAATATTATTTTAAAAAAAAATTTTGCCGGTCAAGATTCAAGAAAGTTTTAGGAATGTTTAGGAAGTTTTAGGAAAGATTTAGAAAGTTCTAGAATTTTTTAATTCAAATTTAAATCTAACATTTTATTTCTTATTGCTTGTTCTACAGTGCCATTGTAACCGTGGATGAATTCAAACACACACATAAATTCAAATAATGTACTTCTAAAATTTATTTATTTTGATTTATATGTGAATACGTGTCCATAAATTATAAACTGGCAAAATACTATAATTCTCTAATATCTCTTTCAGTAATAAAATTTCTTTGAAAAACAATTTTATTTAAATATTATAATAACTTCCGCTTTTGTGGTGGCCACAGCAAAAAAAAAATTTTATACATTGTTATAAATTTTTTCAATCTTACAATTACAATTACAATTTTGCAATCTTACCTGTTGCACATCTTACAATTGATAAATCAATTATCGTTAATTGATATTGTACTGTAAATAGAAAATATTTTTTTTTAATTTTAGAGCACAAACTTTTCGGACAATTCCATTGACGACCCTAATTAAATTCCTGAAACATCATCCGATAGTGAATTAGGTTCTTCATATAATAAAAATTCTTTCCAGTTAAACAAAAATGAAAAAAATTCTATTATTTCGATTCAAAGTCCATTATCAGTTCATTTTGAAAATTCAGAAGTCGGATAATTCACACTCTGCTGAAAATTCTTACGATTCTTCAATTATAAGTAAATCCATCAAAATTAAATAATATATACTAACAGAAGATTGTAAAATATTGGAAAATAAAATAAATAAAAGCAATACAAAGTCACAAATAATAAATACAAATATTTCAAAGTTAGATGTTCAACCGTTAAAAGAAATCAAAAAATTAAACAGAAATAAAGATTTTTGCTTTTGCTTTCTGCGAAAATTATGTTTGGAATTTTGCCCGACATATTATGAGAAATCACAGTACAAAATTTGATTGCATTATTAAGAAAAAAAAAAAAGGCAATTTCTTGATAAATACAGAGAAATGCGTGAGACCTGTAAAGAAATCCGAAATTCCTACAAAACATTTAAGTATTTGTTCAAAATACTTACAAAAATAATTGTTTATTTTATATACGAATATTCAATAATTGTCAATAGTTTATAGATTATACTGTTATAATAAATAATAAGAAAATTTGTAACTCTATGTATATCACAATTTAGTATACAATTATTTTTATAATAAATATTTTTGAATCAAACATGATTTTTAATGCGTAAACCACGTTATAAATTAAATATTATTATTTCACTTCGATAAATTTATCACTAAAATGATTGCAAATGATTTTACTAAGAATTTAATTTTTTTAACTTTGACAATAAAATATTTTAACTATTGTATAAATTAAGTTTACTAGCAAGATAAGATTTGGCAACCATGTAGGATGTTAAACTGATGTTATCATAACAAATTCGTATATTAATGGACGCAAAATTGACCGTACCGTATAAAATATATCATCAGGAAGTAAAATTGATAGCACCATAAAAGGAAGCATTATTGATACCAGAATAAATATGAAAAATGTCTATCGAAATAAAACAATATTTTGAAAATTCCAGACGATATTCTTAACGTAATACAAAATAAATGTTATATACTCTTACTAGAATTAAGTTATCTATTGTATTTCTGGTGGACGCCAAAATGTAGTAGTTTTATGAGGACGCGGCAATGATACCTGGATTTATATATACAGTGCGATATTTTTATCTCTGAACATATGAACTGAACTGCATACAAATTTCCTATGTTCAATTTAAAAAAAAAACACGTCAAACGCATTCAGACATCCCTGACAGTTATGCAACCAATCTTACGTAATATGATGTTTATTTGAATAAAAAATGAAATATTTAACAGAATATAGTCATTTATTGTAAATTGCTGAACACTTAAATTTATAAATAATAATTAATAAATAATACTATACATTTTTAAACAGATTTCTTGAAATAATGCGAATAGTTTAATGCTTTCGAAATATTTTGTTGAAAGTAATTCATTTTTTTCAAATAATTGTCACATTATGTAAGATTGGTTGCATAACTATCAGGGATGTCTCCGTGCGTTTGATTTGTTTTTTTTTTAAATTGAACATAGGAAATTTGTATGTAGTTCAGTTCATATGTTCAGAGATAAAAATATCGCACTGTATATATATATACTGGGTGTCCCATTTTAATCCGCCACCTGCAATAACTTTAAAATCGTGCATCGGACAAAAAAATGTTTCGGGTAAAAAGTAAATGGTTTCGAGGGGGACATCTGATGCAGAGACCCTTGCCCCCTCCGGATTTCCTGGGGGCGGGAAAGGGGGGCAACTTTGAAATCTTAAATGGAACACCCTATTTTTTATTGTAGATTCTGATAGGCCATTAAAAAGTATGTAAATTTTATTTTAAGACTTTTTGTTTATCTTTGATAGATGGCGCTGCAAACAGCATTTTTTTTCTCAGTTTATCAGTTTTTAATTTGAAAAAAAAGGTGTAACTTAGTACGATATTTAAGTTTTTTCAATTCTTTGGGAAGAGGGGGGGGGCAAGGGTCACTGAATCAGATATCCCCTCGAAGCCATTAACTTAAATTTATACCCCTCGAAACCATTAACTTAAAGTTAATGGTTTCGAGGAAGATATTTGATGCAGTGACCCTTGCCCCCCCTTTTCCCAAAGAACTGAAAAAAATTTGAATATCGTACTTAGTTACACTTTTTTTTTCAAATTGAAGATTGATAAACTAAGAAAAAAAATGCTGTTTGCAGCGCCATCTATCAAAGATAAAAAAAAAGTCTTAAAATAAAATTTACATACTTTTTAATGGCCTATCAGAATCTACAATAAAAAATAAGGTGTTCCATTTAAGATTTCAAAGTTGCCCCCTTTTCCCGCCCCTCAGGGGGGTCCAAAGGGGGCAAGGGTCTCTGCATCAGATGTCCCCCTCGAAACCATTTACTTTTTATCCGAAACATTTTTTTGTCCAATGCACGATTGTAAAGTTATTGCAGGTGGCGGATTAAAATGGGACACCCAGTATATATATATATATATATATATATACAGCCTGATTCAGAGTAAGCGCCTTATTTTTTTTTAGCCACACTATGGGTATTACTTTTAAAATATTTGGCAGTAATATCTTTCAGGATATTCTCTACACGATGGTGATATCAGATTTTCAATTGGACGAATCATTTCAAAATGGCGACGTTCAACTTTTTATTTTTAAATGGGATGCCATAATTTTTTTTTATTATTGAGATCCTAAAAACATTCTTTTTACGATAGTATTTCGTTTTTCTTAAAAATTCATTTCTTTCCCTATCAAAAAGCAAACTATCATTTTAATCTAGTAGCGCATGTTATGTTATTTTTGTTCAAATATCAAGTAGCGGTAGACGCAAAAGAAACAATTAAACTTTATTTTGTCATCTACATCTACTTTTTGAAACTCAAAATGAAAAATTTACATCAAATAAAAATTAGGTATTTAGAAAAATTGCTCGAAATGTTTTCCTTCTTTTTCAATACATAAATTGAAACGTCGTCCAATGGTGGTGTTTGACGTTTGACAACTAGTTTGTCTACCGCTACTTGATATTTGGACAAAAATAACATCGGGTGCAAAACATTCATGCGCTACTAGATTAAAATGTTAGTTTGCTTTTTGATAGGGAAAGAAATGAATTTTTAAGAAAAACAAAATACTATCGTAAAAAGAATGTTTTTAGGATCTCAATAATAAAAAAAAAATTATGGCATCCCATTTAAAAATAAAAAGTTGAACGTCGCCATTTTGAAATGATTCGTCCAATTGAAAATCTGATATCACCATCGTGTAGAGAATGTCCTGAAACATATTACTGCCAAATATTTTAAAAGTAGTACTCATAGTGTGGTTAAAAAAAAATAAGGCGCTTACTCTGAATCAGGCTGTATATATATATCAAGATTTCGAATTTTGACTAATAGTATTTTAAATAATAATAAATTTTTAGGAAAGTAGTCAGACTACTTTACAGTAGTCTGACTACTTTCCCAAAAATTTATTATACAGAGCGAGTGTAAAGTTTGGAACTATCGCAATAAATCTTTTATTAAACGTTTTTGAAAAAAATCCTCGAACACGTCAATTTTTATCTTAAATTAGACATATTTTACTGTAATCGTCACTTAAAGATCGTCTTTTGTTTTTGAGTTATGACGTAAGCGATAATTTTTTTAAATGGAAACCTATATTTTTTACTACTTTGACTGCAAGGAAAAGTAGTAAAGCGTTTGGTACGGTGTCTGTAACATTTTCAAAAAAAAAAAAAATTGTATAGAAATCCTTCATATAGCCTGTAGATGACGAATCTGAACTTAGTTTATGTGGGTGTATGGATGTGCGTCGTCAGCTCGCTCGCTCGCTCGCTCGCTCGCTCGGTCGTCAGACCAAATTTTGTGATCGCAACTCCTCCTAGACGGTTCAACCGATTTTAATGAAATTTTCAGGATAAATTTGTCTGGTGCCCAAGATGGTCATGTGGTTTTGTTTTTTTCCAGTGATGCCAACTTTCCGAGAAAAAAATTACTAAAGTTTTTAAAAATTCATTGTGGCTACATTATTTATCCGATTTTGATCAAATTTTCAGAAAAGATTCCCATAGTACCCACATACATTACGTAATTTTAATATAATACAGTGTTGCCAACTTTCCGAGAAAAAAATTACCAAAGTTTTTAAAAATTTATTACGGCCATGTTGTTTAACCGATGTTGTTCAAATTTTCACAAAAGATTCTTCTGGTATCCATATAAATTAGATAATTTCAACAAAGAACAGTGTTGCCAACTTTCTGAGAAAAAAATTACTAAAATTTTTAAAAATTTGTTACGGCCATGTTGTTCAACCGATTTTGTTCAAATTTTCACAAAAGATTCTTCTGGTATCCATATAAATTAGATAATTTCAACAAAATACAGTGTTGCCAACTTTCTGAGAAAAAAATTACTAAAATTTTTAAAAATGTATTACGGCCATGTTGTTTAATCGATTTTGTTAAAATTTTCACAAAAGATTCTTCTGGTATCCATATAAATTAGATAATTTCAAAAAAGTACAGTGTTGCCAACTTTCTGAGAAAAAAATTACTAAAATTTTTAAAAATTTATTATGACCACTTTATTTAACCGATTTATGTGATAATGTCAAAGTAGTCTATATATGGGTTTACCTATATACTTTTAATCTTGTTATTATTGATTTTGGTAGTACTTTTTATTCCGTTTCCAACCATATAAAATTTTAAATATGTTACATTTGAAAAAAATTGAGAAAAATAATCTTAAAGTTTTAATATTAAAAATCAATTACACAATTTTTATTAATAAAATAGTTTTTGAAATTTGGAAAAAGCAAAATAATAACACTTATTTAAAAAATATAGGTTTCTATTTAAAAAAATTATCGCTTACTTCGTAAGCGATAATTTTTTTAAATGGAAACCTATATTTTTTATTATTGATTTTGGTAGTACTTTTTATTCCGTTTCCAACCATATAAAATTTTAAATATGTTACATTTGAAAAAAATTGAGAAAAATAATCTTAAAGTTTTAATATTAAAAATCAATTACACAATTTTTATTAATAAAATAGTTTTTGAAATTTGGAAAAAGCAAAATAATAACACTTATTTAAAAAATATAGGTTTCTATTTAAAAAAATTATCGCTTACTTCATAACTCAAAAACAAAAGACAATCTTTAAGTGACGATTACAGTAAAATATATCTCATTTAAGATAAAAATTGATGTGTTCGAAGATTTTTTTCAAAAACGTTTAATAAAAGATTTATTGCGATAGTTCCAGATATTACACTCGCTCTGTATATATATATATATATATATATATATATATATATATATATATATATATATATATATATATATTTGACAAACCATTGCAAATACGATTCCCTCGCAACTTGCTCCTCGATCACTTCATTCGTCGCCTCCCAATCGGTGGCCTTCAGCTTATCCTCCATCATAGTTTGTTCCAAAAGTAGATCCTCGCTCTGTCGCACCGCGTCACTAACTTCACGCCGATCGATTTCCGCCGGAAGTACATAGCTGGGCAGACCGAGGCCGACGCCCACCGATGGATTGAATGGGTTCGTAATCGAATTGTAGTGGGAGGCGCGCTGATAGCTGAGACGGATTGGTTCGTAGTCGGATTTCTGGGCGCCGTGGAAGATGTTGATTGGTTCTGGATGGGGGCGAGATTAAATATATCAATGATTAATTGAAAATTAAATTAACAAGATTAGAAGTACCCATATATAGACCACTTTGACATATCTCGGAAAAGAGAAAAAAAAAAGGGTTAGATAATATATATATATATATATTGAATATCAATATCAATATGATTAATTGAAAATTAAATTTCCGAGAAAAAAATTACTAAAGTTTATAAAAATTCATATTGGCTACGTTATTTATCCGATTTTGATCAAATTTTCGGAAAAGATATCCCTAATGCTCCTATTAATTATATAATTTTATTAATATCCAGTGTTGTCCCAACTTTCCGAGAAATGTCAAAGTGGTCTATATATGGGTTTACCCATATCTACTTCTAATCTTGTCAATTATAAATTCCATAAATATGTTTAGTTCTATTAATATAAATTGTATTTTGTAAATAGATTTTGTAAATGAATTGTAAATAGATTGTATAAATAACTAAATAGTTAAATAAATCGGATTATTATTATTATTATTATATAAGAAAAATAACACATTACATTATAGGTATTATATTTAAGTTCAAATAATTTTATACTAAACATATTACCTAATCTCAAGCAAGGACCATTAATTAGTTATTACACCATTAATTATTATTCATAAATAATCATTATTAAAATGTTTTACTGTTTTAATAATATCGCGAAATTTTAATTGCAATAAATTTAGGAAAAGTTTTCAAATATTTCTGTAATTTACTTTAATAACATTTGTTTTCTTTATTTATTATTTTGGTTACTATATTGGTTTTTCAATTATATGTACATAATTTGTTAGAATTTTTAAAAGCAATACTTAATCTATTTGTTTTGTAAAATAATTAAAAACTTTACTAAAAAAAAAAAATTAAGAATATATATTTCTTGTATATATTTATATTATATGTTTACATATTATTCCATATGTTACAGATAAGAATATCACTTTTTTGTTTTTGTATTTATTTTAAGTTTTGTATTTTTTGTAATTAATTGTATTTCAATGTATTCTATATTAGCGCAAGCTATAATAAATATTATTATTATTATTATTATTACATACATACATAGACATTCACGCTATGTACCCTACAACAGGGTGTGGTACAAACTCTTTTCATCATCCCCGGGAGAAATCAGTCGCCTCCAAACATTCCTATATCCATCAGCACAAGCAACTTTCGCACTTTCATCCACACTCATAATTTCTCTCATACATGCTCTTCTATTCCTACTACTTGGAAACTTTCGCTCACTCAAGCCACCCTCTCAAAATTTATATGGTACACGTAAGTCTCATATTATTTTAATCGGAGAATTATCATTATGCGCATGCATAATAAATCAATCAAAGACATACGTACTTAACTGATAGCAATAGACTTCAATGGAACGATGATACATTTCGCTCAGGGCTTGAATTTCCAAATGATTTCCGTGCACGAAATCATGTCTTTTTCGGTTCACGTATTTGTTAAAATCTTCGGTTACATAGGCGCAGTAGAAATCACGGTTTTTCAACTGCGAAATTTTCGCGAAAAAAAAGAGAGATTAATATATATATATATATATATGTATATTAATGTCAAAAGATAAACTTTTGTTCTTTGGTCCTGAATCTGCGTTATGATTAATTATAATGTTATTAAATTCCCTATCAGGTTCGTTATTGTTTTTAACAATGACGCGTTTCGACTTTTCGTTCATCTTCAGATTATTCTGATCTTGGTTCGTTTTGTGGTTCAAGTGATATATATATATATATATATATATATATATATATATATATATATATATATATACATGTATATATATATTAAATATTTCGACCTGATTCTCTCTAACGTAAGTGTTTTAGCCAAAACGTTGCGCTAACGTTTGAACTCTTAGCCTTAGGTTAGGTTAGGTTAGCTTGAACTTAGCTTAGGTTAACTCTAGCTTGAACTTAAGTAATTCTAGCTTAGCTTAGTCTTAGGTTAAAACTAAGCTAAGCTGAGTATCCTAGGGCTAAGCACACAGTGAAGCAGAGAGCAAAAAAAAATAAAAATAAAAATAAACACACTAGAAGTTGCAATGTTCGCAAAATTAATAAATGTAGAAGATGAAAAATTGAATTATATGTCAAAATAAAATATAATAATTAGAGTTAATAAAAATCATGATTTTTAAAAAAAAATCAAAAAAATCAAAAAAAAATCTTTTTTTTTTTATTTAAATCAGATTTAAATCAAAGCTTATCTTATAATGTTAATAGCGGTTAATTAAAAAAAAAACAATTAAATATAAATATATTATTTAAATGTTAAAAGTCATCAGTCAGGTAATAGAAAATTAGACAAATGTACATATTTTAAACGATTATGTAGTTTATTTTCGTAATCTGTTTGTTTGATAGCCATTACGGATTTTATTATCATTATTTTATTATGAACAAAAAAAATGTTTGATTTAAATCATAATTTTTTTGTGTTTTTCGATTGATTTAAATCAATGATTTAAATCGCTAGATTTAAATGCTGTTAACCCTAATAATAATATAATATGGTAAATATATTTATATATTTTTCAGTAAAAATATAAAAAATACTGGGCCTGATTCTCTAACAAAGTTGCTAAGTTTTAGCAACGTTGCTAACAACTCTAACCAATAGAAACAAATATAACAGTTCTAATTTTAATTTTTGATTTAGTGTCAGCTGATATTATTGGTTAATGTTGTTAGCAACGTTGCTAAAATTTAACAACTTCGTTACAGAATTAGGGTGACTATATAATTTGTCTAATATAAAAAGATTGTGATGTTGAGAATCTTTTTGATCCCATAAAGGATTTTTAACAAAAACACTACTTATAAATATGCCTCATCGCTGCTTTGCTCTCTGCTTCACTATGTGCTTAGCCTAAGACTAAGCTAAGCTAGAGTTAACCTAAGGCTAAATTAAACATTTAGTAACCCCCAGCTAATATTGTATTAGCAACGTTGGCTAAAACACTTAATTATTAATTAATTATATTTAACAGAATTAGAGATTCGTCTAAGAAAGTTGCTAAGTGTTTTAGCAACACAAGTAACAAATCTAGAACAGTTGCTCATTTTAATTTTTCTTATTTAAACACTTACCAACTTTCGTTAGCATAGAATCAACTCGAATATTATTAACTATTGTGTGTAGGGTAGAGTTAGGGTTTATGCCAACCCCCCCCCCACCCTTATTTAACTTACAATATAATCCATACAATGTGCCCTTACGACACTATGCATCTCCTGATCGCCATAGACTTGATCAGCTATAGCACGAAACAGACATGCGCCATCTTCAACCATTGGTTTAATAATAAAACCACGTTTCTCCAACGAACGGGCAAATATTAGATCACGCTAGAAAAAAACAAACATATATATGTATATATATATATTTATATTTTGGAGTGTCCATAAAACAAAAACCTTTTCCATTCGTGGCTAAAATCACGAAAACAACATCGCAAATTTGGTGTTAGTTTTAATTTGGGCGCTAGAATTTTATTTGAAAATGATTTTATTTGAAAATAATTTTTCCTGTTAAAACAGTATGAGATAGAGAAAAAAGTTACTTAGCTATTATCTAGCTAATTTTTTTTTCTTTATTTTACCGAATTTTAATCAGATTTTTTTGAGCAAATTTTTAATTTTTTTCAAAATTACTTTTTCGCAAAATTTGCTCAAAAAAATCTGAAAAAATTCAGTAAAATAAAGAAAAAAAAAAGTAGCCAGATAATAGCTAAATAACTCACATTAATTTTTCCTGTCAAACTAAGATGAGTTATAGAAAAAAAGTTACTTAGCTATTATCTAGCTATTTTTTTTTCTCTATTTTACTGAATTTTTTTCAGATTTTTTTGATCAAATTTTTGGAAAAAAAGTCTTATTTTGGAAAAATTCAGTTTGCTCAAAAAAAAAAACCGAAAAAATTCAGTAAAATAGAGAAAAAAAATTAGCTAGATAATAGCTAAGTAACTTTTTCCCATAACTCATCTTGGTGTGACAGGAAAAATTATTGAAAATCCTAAAATAACATTTTTAAAAGACAAACTTTAAATCTAGAATAAACTACCTGAATCTTTAGACAAAAATTTATTTATTTAATTAATAACGTGAAAATTCATTTTTACAATATAATTTTTCCTATGAAAAACTTGTTAGGTTAAGTTACAGTGTAATTTTTGTCTGTTAAACTGTTACCAGAACCTTTTTCTTTTGAACAGAGTGTAACTAAAGCAAATCTCCAACTGAACTAAGTCTCGACTAACCTGCCTCCATTCCTCCTCCGTTAACTGTTTACAAGGATGCTCGCTGTATTCATCCTCGCTATTATATCCAGTTGCGTCTTCCGCACTGCTGCGTTGACTCAGCCCAACTACTGAATCATCTTGCAGCTGCAGCTGAGTTAAATCAGCTGCGCCGCTGTTGCTGTTCTGCAACTGTTGCAGCTGAACCGCAACTGACCCGGTCGATGGTGATTTATTGCTAAGCAAATCATCGAGATTCAGTTCGCTGGGAATTTGGTTGCCTGGGTCCTTGTCCTGCTGTTGCTGTTGCTTCTGCGCTTGTCGGAGACGTTTGCGTTCCAGGTTTCGGTAGTAGCGTTCTTTTGCATTCGGAATGGTTGCACTGAGAAAAAAATATATACATAATTAGATATTATAGATGGTGGTACGTTTAGAGCAGGGGGGGGGGGGGGGGGCTAGATTAATTAGTTAGAAGGAATCAGGTACCGAAATAGATTAGTTGTATGATGAGTGTAAAACGAAGGGGAAATCACTCCCTTAAATTTTCTACATCGGATTGTATAATCCTAGGATTTTATAGATTTTAAGTAAGATTGTAAGGATTTTACATGAAATTTTTAAGATTGTAGGAATTTTACTCGAGATTTTTAATCGAATATAGATCGTATACAAATTATTTAATGTGTTTTAATTTTTCTTCAAAAAGTATATTGTACAAAAGATTTAAGTATTTTATCATGATTTTTTACTAGAATTTTAAGGATTTTACCATGATTTTACTAGAATTTTAAGGGATTTTTAACAAATTTGAAAACCAGATTTTATTATATTATGTATTGAAAAAAGAAATATTTCATACTTAATGTATTTCACTCACAATGTCACTCGCATCTAACGTAAGATTACAGAAATAATAATTATCCTTCCCGGATAATAAACTACCTTCAAACACACAAATTCATCTAATTCCTTGCTCTGAACGTGCACCATCAACAAATACATTAAATATTCAGTCGTCACAAGTCACGTTCATTCGCGAAAACCAACTAAAACTTTGCACTTATTCAACCACACACACAAGGATTCATATATTTTTAACAAAAACCACTTTTCAAAACCGCTTTCAAAATCTCGTGTACAAATCATAGCGTTAAAATCATTAACAATTCATGCATATTTAGTGCAAAATCTTTTGCAATCTTACTTAAAATCCATAAAATCAACGAAAAATCATGATAAAATCTTTATAATCTCAGTTAAAATTCTTATAATTACACTTAAAATCATAGAAAATCCTTATAATCGCGTTTAAAATCATATAAAATCCATAAAATCATACTTAAAATGATGTAAAAATCTTACAATCGCACTTTAAAATCATGCTAAAATTCTTAAAATCTTGCTAAAATCGTTATAATCGCGTCCGAAAATTCTTTAACGACAAAAAAAATGACAGTTCCATTTCTAATCAGAAACCATTTATTATTTATTCTTATTCCATCTCGAAAAACACAACCACTGTATATAATTTCACTGTCTTCGGAAACCATACAACCATTTTAAACCCATTCAAACACTTATTCCATCTCCAATAATTTTAAAAACACAACCACTGTATATAATTTCTCTGTCTTCAAGAACTATACAACCATTTTAAACCCATTCAAACACTTATTCCATTTCCAATACTTTTCAAAAAAAACACAACCACTGTATATAATTTCACTGTCTTTAGGAACCATACAATCACGCTAAACCCATTCAAACACTCAATACTTGTAAAAACACAACCACTGTATATAATTTCACCGTCTTCGGAAACCATACAACCATTTTAAACCCATTCAAACACTTATTCCAGCTCCAATACTATTAAAAAACACAACCACTATATATAATTTCACTGTTGTCTTCAGGAACCACAAAACGCTTCAAGCATAAACTAAGAAACCTCCACATACATAACCTCTTATTCCGATCTCTACAATATATATTATTTCACTGTCTTTAGGAACCACTTTTTCTAACCACTATAATATAATCCACTCTGTGTGTGTGTGTACTGTGGTGTAATATGTGTATTACTTACTAGGCATAAGTTCGTCGTTTACTGCTACAACTCGCTGATGTTGTTTCATCGAAACCATTTTTATGCTGCAGCTGCTGATGCAAACCGACAACCGAATGTTGTAACTCGTCATGTCGCTGCCAAATCTGTCGCTCGTTCGTCTCCTTAAACACAAAACCACATACGTTAACTGACGTTTCTAACTAACTAACGTTTCTTTAAATGCAAATGCCAAATATTTCCGAACTTACGGAAAAGAACAAATTACCTGATGTTTTACTCCTTAAACACAAAGACACATACGTAAACTGACGTTTCTAATTAACTAACTAACTAACGTTTCTTTAAATGCAAATGCCAAATATTTACGAACTTACGGAAGAACACAGAGAAAAATTACCTGATGTTTTAGTAACTGACCATGGGCTTGCGATAGATTCAAGCCCAACGAATTGTGGTTATGGTTATGGTTTAACCGCGATGCTGGTATATTTAATCCTCCGATTGATTGATTTGATTGGGGATTTTCTTCGGATTCTTCATTGTTTGCAGAGTTTTGACGTTTCGCTGGGAGAATTGTCATGATGACCGGGGATTCCGCGACACACTTTCGGAAAACGTTGTTGAAATTTACGCGATAAAATCACACGTTTGACTTGTTGAATAGATAAATCGGATAAATCATCTGGGAAACTGGAATTTTTGCAAATGGAAATGGAAAAGAGAGGTGGTGCAAAATAAAATCAACAATGGAGGAGTCGTCGAACGTGATTTCTTCTTTTTCTTCAGTTCAGATCAGTCAGCATCCTTTCAAATGTCATTTAAAATAAAACAAACTAGCGAAATTATTTATAAAATACTAGAAATTTCATTTTACTTAATTAAATATTCGATAAAATTCTGTAATTTTATAATAAACACATGACAATTCCATTCAAATGTCATATCGCTGTGGTACACTGTTAAAATATCGGCGTGTACACTGTAAAAAACAAACTAGCGCAATTATTTACTACTATAAAATATTAGAAATTTCATTTTACTTAAACATCTCGGGATTCTATTTCTTACTTATACCAAATATTCTATAAAATACTGTAATTTTGTACAATTCATAATAAACACATGGCAATCCCTTTCAAATGTCATAATCGTTGTGTTGTACACTGTTAAAATATCGGCGTGTACACTGTAAAAAACAAACTAGCGAAATTATTTATAAAATATTAGAAATTTCATTTTACTTAAATAAATATTCCATAAAATCCTGTAATTTTGTACAATTCATTATAAACACATGACAATCCCTTTCAAATGTCATATCGTTGTGTTGTATACTGTTAAAATATCGGCGTGTACACTGTAAAAAACAAATTAGCGAAATTATTTATAAAATATTAGAAATTTCATTTTACTTAAATAAATATTTTATAAAATACTGTAATTTTGTACAATTCATAATAAGAAACAAACCTGTAATTTTGTAGTAATAAACACATGACAATGCCTTTCAAATGTCATATCGTTGTGGTATACTGTTAAAATATAGATTTATGTAAGATTGTAAAGATTTTTAGGAGGATTTTAGGATTTGTAGGAATTTTATCTATGATTACATATAAGGATTTTACCATGACTTTTACTAGAATTTTAAGAATTTTACCATGATTTTACGAGGATTTTACCATAATTTTACTATAATTTTAAGGAATTTTATTAACAAATTTGTACACCAAATAAATAAATAAATAACAGATAAATAGATGAATAAATATAGATGAGTTGTAGTAAACAATTTTTTTTTTTTTACAATTTTTATTTTAAGTTGAGTTATTAATAAGTTGATAGGAATTAATAATAATAATAATAATAATAATGTTTATTAAAAGAGTTCATGTGTATACAAAGTGAATATTACCTTATTGCTCTATCAATAAACATGAAATTACTCACAGAAGCATATGCTTGTACGTGAGTTGATCTTGAGATATATAAATTTAAATTTAATTTTTCTTTATAACTAATGATACATATCTAAATTATGATCTAAAATCTATACTTATTCTATACAATATCTACTATTGCTTATAAAGAAAATAAAGTGTAAATACTATTTGAAAATAAGGAACATTCATGTTAAATTTAATAACACTTAAAACTAATGAATATAAACTTATTCTATACAATAACATAAAATATATAAGAAATAAAAGTAATTAATATTTGTAAATAAAATAATTTCGTTATCATTTTAACGCTGATATAATTATATAAAGTTCTAATCGAGGTGTGTTTGTTTAGAATTTTCTATTTTCCGATTTTAGTTAATTGTTTTTGTTTTTCCAAAACTTCATGGTAAATTCGTCCAATTTCCAACGATGACGGATGCACTAGTAGGTATAGTAGATATTTACTTAATATATTAAAATAAAAATTGTGCAAAAGATAAAAATTTTCTGAAATAATAATAATAATAATAATAATAATAATAATAATAACAATTAGCCTGTACATTTCCACACCACCTATGAGGTAATACAGTTGGCGCGTTAACCAAATCTTTTAAGTGGATGGTTTCCCCCATAGGCCTATTTCCACTGTATAAAATAATTAAATTAAAATTTAAGTCGATAGGAATTAGAATTTTCTATTTTAGTAATACCATAACACTTTGCAAAATCAACTTTTTCTAAAGAAACTGTACATGGAACAGTTTCAGGAGATTGCTGAATCTCTTTCGAAGTTGATGGAAGTTCTAATTTAAAAGTGTTGGACTCAGAAGAATCACAAGAAGTAGAAGAATTAGAAGAATTATTAGAACTTGAAACTAAATTTATAATATCTTCTTCTGAAGTTGAAGTTGAAGTTAGGTCTATAATCTCTTGTTCTTTCTCTTCTTCGAAATCATGAGTTTTAGCCTCTAAAATTTCGGCAAAAACACTATGATTGATGTTTGCTAAAATATCGTCAACTTCTATCATATTCATTGTAAATAAATCGTCCCACTCCATCGTTAAGGACTGAAAAAAAAACATGATTTTTTAAAAAAAATCAAAAAAATCGGATTTTTTTGATTTAAATAAGATTTTTTTGTTTTTTTCAATTTTATGTGCACTGTTCATTAAATAATTAATTGATTCTTACTTGTATTACAAGTAGAACTAAAAATTCATAAAACAATCCCATCTCAATAACCTGTATCACCGTAATTAACAGTTTTGAATTTCGCGGTGAAACGTTCGCGCCATTATCGTTATTATATTTTATCATAATCAGATTATACTTTTTTATTTCACTGTGTAAAGAATAAAATATTTGTTTCCTCACAATAACATTTACTTTATTAAAACCTTACTCCTCAGCTATTTATTTGATTTAATACATATAAAAAATGTGTCTATTAAACCACTTGATTAAATCAGAGCGAATGATTTGCTGAAATATTTTTTTTGGTTGATTTAAATCATTGATTTTTTTAAAAAAATCATTTGATTTAAATCGCGATTTAAATCAATGATTTAAATCACTTGATTTAAATCATGGCAGCCTTATATAAAATATAAATTTTGAAATAAAATAAATAAAAATATATATATTACATGATAATGAAAAACATTTAAATTTTACGAATGTAGCGAGCGAATGTTGCGGAGAAAATTTGCATTGAAAAGTTGTCAATAAATTATAGTAAAACACCACCAACAATACTATATAGTTAACTTATGCCGACATAAACATCAAAAAACTATGTAATTTTTCGTTTTTCGCGTCTACTGTATCAAAATGACAAAAATGGAGTTAGGTACGACTGTTTACCTCTCAGGTACCGATTTAAAAAGTTTGTTTTAAAAAAATTAAATAATAGTTAAAATTAGTTACATCAAAAACTAATTTTATCTGTGATTATCGAAATCACCAGATCAAAAACGACATATTTCGACTTTTGATAAAAATTCAATTTTAACATTACATACATACATACATACACAATCACGCCATGTACCCAAAACAGGGGGTGTGGCACAAACTCTTTTCATCATCCCCGGGAGAAATCAGTCGCCTCCAAACATTCCTATATCCAGCACAAGCAACTTTTGCTTCATCCACATTCATAATTCCACTCTCATACATGCTCTATTATTCTTACGAAACTTTGGCTTAGACTAAATTCCGTCGAATAATTATTATTATATTAAAATAAAAAAGCTTTAGGATTCAGTTCTATAAGTATATATTTTATTTAAATATCTAAGTTTCGATATACTCCACGTATATCTTCATCAGGAAAAAATAAAACTTTGTCACCTAGTAACTTGTTTCTATGTTTTGTTTGTTTATTATTTATGTAATATGTATTTTTTTTTCTGATAAAGATATCCATAGATTGATAAGAGAAACAATATAAATTTATAAATAAAAAGATGTGTGGCATTAATTTCAATAAAATTTGGTTTCTTTTAATTAAAAATTTATAAAATTTTATAATCTAGTTACTTATATTGTTATCTAGTAACTTGTTTCTATATGTTCTGTTTTTTTTTACTGTAAATATCATTTGTATCATATTTCTTGATGAAGATGTACGGTTGAGTACGTCAATTTTTAATAAATATTAATACAGAACTACAGCCTAAAGAAGTTTTGTTTTAATATGATTAGTTCTGAACATTGATATACATAAAGTAAAAAATATAAACACTTACCAATTTTAGCGGTAATTTTTTTTTCCTGTTGATGAATGGAAGATGGAAGATGTTGATGAATAAAAGTAAAAAACAATAAAAAATAAAAAAAAAATAATAATAATAATAATAAATAATAGTAAATAATCGTATAAGAAAATAAAAGCTCACGACTGTCACACAAGACTGCTAGACTTATAATGAAAATAAAGTACAAAATTCACCTTATATATATACATATCATGATTACAACAATCAGATACAATGTTGATTACAATACAAATGTGGTATTACAACAATCAAAGTTACAATAATCAGAAACCTTTGTTGATGATTAGATATAAACTACAAATGTAACGGTTAAAAAATAATATTACATTAAATTTGTTAATATTAGGGGGTGAGTTATATAAATCAGTGATATCATTTCTAATGTGGTCGTTTTTCTTTTGAAATTTTTTTATTTCGTGAGCTTCCGGGAGATTGAATTTTATGGTGTATGTTTTATTGGTAACTCGAAATATGATAAAAATTATATATTTATTTATACCTAAAGTCAAGCGATGTTTGTATAACAATAAGAAAATTATTTAAATGGATTTAAATTCGAAACCAAATCAATCGAATAATTGAAAAAAACATTAAATATAAATGGGGCATGGGTTAAAATATTCAGTAATTTTTAACTGTTTCTAAAGAATTTAGTCTTTCTTGATTTAGCAATAGAGAAAATGTCTGCGATTGTTGAGTTTCGGAAAGGAATGAAAACTATTAGTTAATGGTAAGTGTCTGTGTAAAATATTTGTTTTCTAGTTAATAAGTACCTCGTAACTTGCACATTGTTTTTTATTTACACTCGGAAAAAAACTTAGGTAATTTTACCTACAAATCATGAAACACTACAGTATTTCTAGATATTTCATTACTCAACTGCTGTTTCTAATTTATATAGATCTTCATATTTATTTTTAACAAGCACCTTAAATATTTGCTACTTATTAAAGATATTCTCCGTTAGAGAAAAGACAAGTTTTGTTAGAGTTGTTGCGTAATCACTTCGTTAACAACAGAATTAAGCTGAGATTAATTGAATAAAAATTTATAAATTTGTATTTTGTAGAAATTTGTTTTTCCAAAACACATTTTCAATTGTATAAATAAAATATGTCTGATTTACCAAAACATTTAGTTAATTTCAAACGTAAAATAATTAAAACCTTAGACAAAATAAATTAATTTAATTTTAATTTAATACATTTCTTAGACTCCATTAATTATGTAGTTTATTATCTCAAGATGGTTTTAAGGTGCATTGGATATTTTTTGTTAGGAATGTAAATGTTTCCAAAGAAGTAAACGGTTTTTTTGGGAAAAAAATATTCTTATATTATTTTTTTCGGTGCAGATCCAAAGGGGGGTGGGGGGGGGGCAAAAAGCATTCAATAAAACGTGCTTTTTAGCAAAACAAAACGGACGCCCTCAAAACAATACAACGACGGACGCCAGCATCTATGTGCCAGCCAGCCAGCATCTATGCGTGCAATAAATGGACACCGCCGCGACCGACGCTTAGAGAAGTTCCGTGTGTATTACGGGGCGCTTGATTGTCTGGGGGCCGCCCGAATGATTGAAAATAACTAAGTGTTTAACGATCGAGAAATTTACATAATAAACTACATTATAATTTACATAATAAACTAGTAAAATAAAACTACTTTAGGCTCTCTAGTTCTGTATTCATATTTATTAATAATCTACGTACATTTTCATCAGGAAACAAGATACAAATAACATTTATAATAAATAAACTGAACATAAAAACAAGCTAACTAAGTTACGAAATACAAAAATGTAATTTTTTTCATTAAAGGAAACCAAATTTTATTTAAATCAGTGATTTATAAATTTCTATTGTTTTTCTTATAAAGCTGCTGTTAATATTAATTAGTCTAAGCAATTATTACAGTATCTATCGAATTTTACATCATGAAGATATACTATAACACATCCAAATCATCCAGATAAATCTGCCATTGCACAACAAATGTGTTATAAAGTGTTCATGATGTAAAATTCGATAGATACTATAATAATTGCCTAGATTCAAACAATTATTACAGTATCTATCAAATTTTACATCTGAAAAATACTATAACACGTCTAAATCATCCAGATAAATCTGCTATTACACAACAAATGCGTTATAAAATCTTCATGATGTAAGATCCACTGATCAAGTCCACTGATTTCAATAAAATTTCGCTTACATTCATTACAAATTTATAAAAATATTTTGTAATTTTACTGTGATAATTTACGTAAAAATATTTACCTAATGATGAACTAATTTTATATTAAAAAAAAAAAAATGCTAAAACAGTAAATTTACAATAACTTTTACAAATTTAGTTATCGGTTTCCAATTTGTTTTTTTGCAGAAACAGAAATATATTATAAACAATTTTCAATTATCGAAAAATAATTTTAGAAATTTCGTATAAAATCTGTTAAAAATCAACGAAAAATCACTACAAACTTAACCGAATCATACTCGAAATTTGTACAATCTGGTGTAGAAAAGAAAATTTGAGAAAGTGGTGGTTTGCCTCCCCCCCCCTCTCGGTAATAACTAAAAATGGATACCAACTTCACGGGGGGCGGCAATAAGTCCATAAATTTGTAAAATTAAATTACTTGTAAAATTCGCGCTGATTGCGATTTACTTAAAATATGTTTCAAACAAATTATTCCACCATGAATTTTTGTACAATTGTAATAAAGTTCAATTGGCGATTAATGAAATATTTCCGATAAATTAAATACTGAATGATTATAATTGGCAGCTGCTGCAGCTGATGAAATTTACCAAATAACAAACAGAGAAAATCTATGATTGCGGTGTTCCAAAAGTATTGGAAACTACATATAAATAATGGGTGAGTGTGTGTAAAATATCTGAGATACAAATGATATTTACAGAACATAGAACATAAATTACTAAAGTTAACAACATACAAAAGTAACTAGATCATAAAATTTTTTGGTTTTTTTCAAACTATTTACTTCACTAATCATCCACATCAAACACAATAATTAATAATTAAAATTAAAAAACTTTTTTAATTCATCGAAGCCAAATAACTAATTTAATAATAGGCAATTTGCAAAACAATGTATTAGTGTTGGTTGTCTATAATTTAGGCGTTAATATATCAAATATATCAATAAAAAGTTTTTCTGAATTCAAAGTTTATTCTTTCTCGCTCAGAATTCGAATTAGAAGTATTAAAAAAGTTTATTATGTTATTTGCTTTTAATAAATTATATTAAAATATATAAACCTAACCTAATTTCTTGAAATAATTTTGGATTTAGTTTGTACCTAATATTTGGGGCATTGTTTAAAGTAAATATTTAGTTTGAAAATTATTCAATATAGATTTATTGATTTTTCAGTTTTACATCAAGACTGGGGGTGTCCAAATTTCTTCAACATGTTTTCCATTTGATTCTAATCTAAACTGTGCAACAACCGAAGATGGAATGGATGATGAAGAAGATCATTGATAGAAGCGATAACATCGTCCCACAGTATTATTATAATATTTATTATATTGTATAATTTTAATCAAGCTTATTTGAAAATGTTTAATGCAATTAATAAGGGAGGGGGTGTCGGAAGTGGTTGATTTTTGGATATGTTGTAGTACGTATCTAGTTTATTGGTGGTAGGTATCTGTCTAGAAGGGGAGAGGGCAAAATTTTCATTATTTTTGGAAAATTTTTAGCCGTTTTCGAGATATTTGCGATTAAAGCGATTAAGCGAGGGGTGGTTGTACGGATTTCGTTATTTTTGCGAAATTTGCAGCCGTTTGCAAAATACTCGCAAATTTCGTTATTTTTGCGAAATTTAGAGCCGTTTTCTTCAACCCCGTACCACCCCTCGGCTATTAATTATTAATGTTTGCAAAAAATCTTTAATTGCAAATATCTCGAAAACGGCTGGGAATTGCTCAAAAATAACAAAATTTTCCGTGTTTTGCAAATACTAGTCAATTATGGCCGTATTGCAACATATCCAAAAATCAACCCTCTACGACACCCTCTTATTAATTAAGCCAACTCCCAAAACTGTGATAAAAATATGAAAAAAAATCTGAATTTTTATATATATATATATATATATATATATATATATATATATATATATATATATATATATATATTTAAATTGCGAGAAGTATTTTGCGAAATGTATTTTTTTATTGTTGAATAAAGTTCTTAAAAACAGATGCTGTGTTGCATTTATTTATTTCCCCATTCCCTCCCCCAAAATTAGTTTACCCCAAAAACTAATTTTTACTAATTACTATTAATCTGTAATAAATCTAAAATCTCTAATTGCAAATATCTCGAAAACGGCTGGAAATTTCGCAAAACTAACAAAATTTGCCGTCCCCTTACAAAACCGTAAGATAAATCAAATACGTCCTACAACATATCCAAAAAATCAACCCCCTAGGACACCCCCTTATTAATTAAGCCAACCCCCAAAACAAATTTGTGTGTGTAAAAATTTATGTTTTTCTCCTAAAAAAAAAAAACAAAACAGGAAAACATGAAATAATTGTATTTTTTTGATAAACTGTGATGAAAAGATAACAAATTTGCTAAAAAAAACTATCAGGATAACATGATGTTTGCAACACAGACTGGTTTTCATGACACAAATTGTTTATTTCTTGTTTTCATGATAAAATTTCGTTAAAAAAGCGTAGCTTAAATGATCTCACAATGCACTGATGTTAAACTGGTTGCCTATAAGCTTTCCCAGCAAGGTCGTTGTATAATTGATTTAATAATAAATTTGGTTTTCTAACAATTTTTTAAAGAATATTAAACAAATTTGACAATTTTGAAAGATTTACTAATATTTTTTAATATTTGAGGAACTGGGGAAAAATGAAAAATATACACAGTTATTTGTTTAAGGACTTTATAGAAAAATACATTTATTAAATTGCATTGTCCCACGATTTTAAATCTTTGTGTACTACAAATTGTCAATTGCGCTATTTTCACACCTGAAGGACCTATGTTCTTTTGGGCATCGCCACCGCAAAATTACTCCGAACTGAAATTGAAACATTTTTGGAATGAACAAAAAATATGTAATAACAGTAAAAAATTATCAGACTAACTTTATGAATTTTTTTCTGTGAAACTAGAAAAGATATCAAACCGCGATTTTCTGGCAGTGAAAGAAGAATAGACTTTCGAGGAATTTTCATTTATTACTAATCCATTTCTGCGAAAGCTCTGCCAAAACTTGGATGGCTGTGCGCGGTAACAATAATAACTCCTTCGTCTGTTTCATCTGAAACAAAAATTAAAAGGCACCCCTTGAACTATGTATATATTATCCTGGTTTTTGACCGATTTCAATTAATGGAAGCCAACGAAGAAGCCAAAAAATATCAAGGGGTGAGGTGGGTGGTGGTACATATAAGTACTTTTATGTACCATCAGTCCTATAAAAAAACTTTTTTTCAAAAATGAAATATATTTTTGATGTACCTATATATTAGAAAATATTTTAATTATGATACTTAGCAAAACATTTCAAGCATAGAGGAGGAATGTCACATAATTTACACATTAGCTTTGTGCTTGTCATTCCTCTGGAAGATGCAAAGATACGTTTTCGTTCGAGACGCTGTCTTTTTCAGGGTGACTAAAACTTTCTGAAAACCAATTTTCCTGACTTTTCCCGGTTTTCCAGAACTTTTTTCATTTTTCCCTGACTTTTATATTTAAACAAATATAAATTCCCAAGTATGTACTGTAAATCACAAAATATGTATTTAGCCCTATAATAAATAATTATGAGAAACCAAACCGCCCGTGAACCATATGAGTAATGTAAATGGACTGCATACAGGGTGATAATTTTTTTTTTTTTAAATGTATTGGCGCATTATTTAAACATATGTCATGTATTATTGTATATGTATGATTATTAAAATTGTATTTAAAAAAATATAGTTGTTTATTTAAGTAAAAAATATATCAACATTTATATAAATTTTATATGTAATTAATACAAAACGATAGAATAAATATGAATATTGTAAGATTTTCGTATTAATTAAACGCTGCATTTTTATATGTGTAAAAAAATCTTTTTTTAATGTAAATTTATGGCCCTAAAAAGGGCCTTGTTTTAACATTTGGTTCTTCTAGATTTCTTGTTGGTTGTTTTATTTAACCACCAAAACCGTACCGTACAATGTGCGTCCTTGGCGTTTCAATGCATAAACGACATCCATAGCTGTTACGGTTTTACGTTTAGCATGCTCGGTGTATGTAACTGCATCTCTGATTACATTTTCAAGAAATACCTTCAATACACCACGTGTTTCTTCATAGATTAAACCAGAAATACGTTTTACACCACCGCGACGAGCTAAACGTCTAATAGCGGGCTCCATTCATAATATTATTGGGTTGTTTTTCTAAATTACAATTACACCAATACCTCGCTTTGCGTCGTATCGTTTTGCGTTTTTTCGATGTTGCGTCGCTGCTGAATTAGTACTAATTTTCACTGTGCGTCGTTATATTTTCGAAGTTGCGTTGTTTTGAGTTCGAGTCTTTAATTTTTTTTTTAATTTTTGACGACTTACGACAACAGCCACTATGGACTCATCAGACAGTGATTAATTTTTATTTTGTTTTTATAAATTAATTGAATATTTTATTTTATTTTAATTGAATTTGTTTTTTTTTTGTTTTTTGTATGTATGTAATAAAATTTTATATTATTTTTGTTTTTTGTATGTTTACTTTGTTCAATTTTCTGTTTAAAAAGTAGTATTTTTGTAACCTTGGAACCTATCTTCGATCTTTACATGGTTTGCTATAGAAAATCATAATTCACTTTGCGTCGTTTCAATTTGCGTCGTGTTTTTTTGGAACGTAACCACGACGCAAAGTGAGGTATTGGTGTACAATAAAATAAAAACAAAATGGCACGTACCAAGCAAACGGCCCGTAAATCGACTGGTGGTAAAGCACCAAGAAAACAACTGGCTACGAAAGCTGCAAGAAAAAGTGCACCAGCAACTGGTGGAGTTAAAAAACCACATCGTTATCGGCCAGGTACTGTTGCACTTAGAGAAATTCGTCGTTATCAAAAAAAATACTGAATTATTAATCAGAAAATTACCATTCCAACGTTTGGTTCGTGAAATTGCTCAACATTTCAAAACCGATTTACGTTTCCAAAGTTCAAACGTGTTAACATTATGCCAAAAGATATTCAATTAGCCAGACGTATTCGTGGCGAACGTGCTTAATTTCTCTTCAGCATTTTCCCCATCTGCATAAAAAGAAGAAATTTTATACATATAAAATCAATCACCGGTTCTTTTGAAAACCAACATTTATTTTTTCATATAAAAGAAATTTTTTACAACATATATAATATAATGCTTTTTCTTACATCTACATACACAAACACACACACACACACACATAATATTTTCGTAAAATTAATAATTAACTTTTTACTTGTTATCATCAATTCTTTCATATCTTTTTCTTTCTTTTACTATCGCCTGTTATACATCATTTGACAGAAATATCACTAAATTTCAATACCAACTTCGTATTTATATATTATCATTATTATTATTATTTCATAAATACAGATTAAAAACAAAACAAAATTCTACGTAACTAAAATTTTCATTAACACTCTAAAATTACTATTATTATTATTAAGAATAAAAAAAAACAAAAAAAAATTCTTGTCTTAGCGCGGCTTCGATCTAGTAATCTTCAGGCTCCGAATCCAACATCTTACCACAGAGCTATGGAAGATCATGCTATTGTATATATAATATATAATATAGTAAGAGGGGGCTTTTTTATAATAAAATAATAAACTAAAATTATATAGTACCTATAAAAATAATAAACAAATAGAAACAACAAGGTATTAGTTAACAAAATTTAACTCAACTAGATTATAAAATTTTACAAGTTATTCATTAAAGAAATCCAGATTTTATTTAAATCAGTACCTTCACACTTTATCTATTTAGCTAAATTCCTATTTCTTCTTTTATCAATATACTGTTAATAGGTATACTCTTTTATTTTAATATTTGTTAGTTCGGAAAGATTTTTTTTTTTTACTATGTTACAAAAATCATTATTATATGTATGTTTCAAATATGACATTACATCATTTTTCTTTTACTTAGTTATATTATTAAATTAAAGTTTCATTTATATTTCTCAATATACACTATGATTACGTACATACCGTATAATAAGTATATCTCTAGATAAGAAATAACAGTTATATAACGTAATTTTTATTAATTCTTTTTCCTTTTTAAATATATTTATACTAATCATATTTTTATTATTTACATTAGATATTTTATCCAATTTTTATTTTAACATATTTCTATTATACTTATTTTTTATTTAATTACGAAAATTTGATATAATTTAAAACATTCTCAGATTCTAGTATTACTCTAGCCGATTTGAAATTAGTTTTTCGCTCTATAATTATATTTAGCATTTGGTATTAATTTTTTTTCGAAAACATACATCTATATTGAATGCATTTTCAAGTTTTTCAAAAACATTTTACACTCTATTGTTTTTATATTATTTAAAATGTAAAATATCAAAGCACATTACTATATTATTCGTTTCAAAAATTTCATTTTTCTATTTGGTTCAATTCGATATATACCTACACAACATGAAAAGTGGTCAAATTTGGATCTTTCGTTTATAGAAAGAATTATCATTTAACTACTACCTTAACTGGTTGTTAATAATTTCAAAATCTTCTTCATTGAATTCATTCAATTTTGAAAGATGGCACACGTAACAGACGTAACAACTGCTACAGCAAATATTTCTTCGGAAAATCAAGAAATTTCGAAGAAATCTTCGACAAAGAAAGAAAAAAAATCATCCGCATCAAAAGCTTCGCATCCAACTACAGCTGTTATGGTAAATAATGCCATCCAAAATCTAAAAGAACGTGGTGGTTCTTCATTACAAGCGATAAAGAAATAGATTTCGGCTACTTACAAAGTTAATGGTGAAAAATTGGCACCATTTATTCGAAAATATATTAAAGCTAGTGTTGCATCTGGAACACTTGTTCAAACAAAAAGAAAAGGTGCATCTGTTTCATTTAAATTGGCTGCGAATGCTGTGACAAAGAAGAAATCTTCTGGTACTACTACTACTACCACCTCCACTTCTAATGCGAAAAAATCAGCAGCAACTGCAACAAAAACAAAAAAATCATCAGTAATCAAAAAAACTACTAAAGCTACTGCTGCTAAAAAATCAAAAGCAGCAGCCAGTACTTTAAATGAAAAATCTGAAGCAAAAAAATTATCTACTGCTAAAACAACATCAGTAAAAGCAGCTAAAAAAACAAAATCTGCTGCTGCTGCTGCTACTAAAACTAAATCTACAAAATCACCGTCAAAAGCTAAGAGAACAATTAAATCATCTGTTAAGAAACCAAAATCACCAAAACCAAAAACAATTATGAAAAAAGTTTCTTCTCCAAAGAAGAAATAATTTCTCTAAATTATTATCATATACATACATACCTCTATCATCTATCTATATGTATAGAGATAATAATAAAAACAACGGTTTCTTTAGAAACCACAAATTAAATTACATTAAAGAATTTTTTTCACATATTTTTCAAAATACCTAAATGCTTTTAATAATAAATAATATCTAAAATAAAATATACCTATATTCTCTCTTTTTAGTTATTTTATTTAATTTTTATTACATTATATTTCATTAATTATTATTTATATAATATTTCATAATAGTCCTATGTATATTATAGTTAAAAAAAAAAAGAATAATAAATAATAGTATATTATAGTAAAATTATTTGATAAGTTTTATATGAAAGTATGTTTTTCTAGAAAAAAATTAAAAAAAAAAAAAAGATAATTAATAATAATTTTCAATTCAAGTATATATATTTATTTTTCTACTAAATTTCTACTAAATAGTAAGAAAATTTATAAAATGGTTTCCGATACACAAAGGTTAATAAATATACAAATATATCATAATAATTTTTATATTTAAAAATAAATATGTATTAGAAAAATATATAGGTATATAGAAATTCTCTATATTGTACAAACTCGTCGTTATTGACTCGTATACAAATTGAAAGCCATTGTCAATGCAAATATTTATTTAGTGCATTTGCAGCTATTAAGTAAATTGAATATATTATTTGTTTTGTAAAGGAAGTGTCTATTTTCACCTTAAAACAGAAAACCAGAAACACGAAAACACGAAAAACACGAAAACACGAAAAATCAGAAACACGAAAACACGAGAAACACGAAAACACGAATACACGAAAAATCAGAAACACGAAAACACGAAAAATCAGAAACACGAAAACACGAGAAACACGAAAACACGAAAACACAAAAAATCAGAAACACGAAAACACGAGAAACACGAAAACACGAAAAATCAGAAACACGAAAACACGAGAAACACGAAAACAGGAAAACACGAAAAACCAGAAACACGAAAACACGAGAAACACGAAAACACGAAAAATCAGAAACACGAAAACACGAGAAACACAAAAACACAAAAACACGAAAACACGAAAAACCAGGAACACGAAAACACGAAAAATCAGAAACACGAAAACACGAGAAACACGAAAAACCAGAAACACAAAAACACGAGAAACACGAAAACACAAAAACACGAAAAATCAGAAACACGAAAACACGAGAAACACGAAAACACGAAAAATCAGAAACACGAAAACACGAGAAACATGAAAACACGAAAACACGAAAACACGAAAAACCAGGAACACGAAAACACGAGAAACACGAAAACACGAAAAATCAGAAACACGAAAACACGAGAAACACGAAAACACAAAAACACGAAAACACGAAAAACCAGGAACACGAAAACACGAAAAATCAGAAACACGAAAACACGAGAAACACGAAAAACCAGAAACACAAAAACACGAGAAACACGAAAACACAAAAACACGAAAAATCAGAAACACGAAAACACGAGAAACACGAAAACACGAAAAATCAGAAACACGAAAACACGAGAAACATGAAAACACGAAAACACGAAAACACGAAAAACCAGGAACACGAAAACACGAGAAACACGAAAACACGAAAAATCAGAAACACGAAAACACGAGAAACACGAAAACACGAGAAACACGAAAAACCAGGAACACGAAAACACGAAAAATCAGAAACACGAAAACACGAGAAACACGAAAACACGAAAACACGAAAAATCAGAAACACGAAAACACGAGAAACACGAAAACACGAAAACACGAAAAATCAGAAACACGAAAACACGAGAAACACGAAAAATCAGAAACACGAAAAATCAGAAACACGAAAACACGAGAAACACGAAAACACGAATACACAAAAAATCAGAAACACGAAAACACGAGAAACACGAAAACACGAAAACACGAAAAACCAGAAACACGAAAACACGAGAAACACGAAAACACGAGAAACACAAAAACACGAAAACACGAAAAATCAGAAACACGAAAACACGAGAAACACGAAAACACGAAAACACGAAAACACGAAAAACCAAAAACACGAAAACACGAGAAACACGAAAACACGAGAAACACAAAAACACGAAAACACGAAAAATCAGAAACACGAAAACACGAAAAACACGAAAACACGAGAAACACGAAAACACGAGAAACACGAAAAATCAGAAACACGAAAAATCAGAATCACGAAAACACGAGAAACACGAAAACACGAAAACACGAAAAATCAGAAACACGAAAACACGAGAAACACGAAAACACGAAAACACAAGAAACACGAGAAACACGAAAACACGAGAAACACGAAAACACGAAAAATCAGAAACACGAAAACACGAGAAACACGAAAACACGAAAACACGAAAAACCAGAAACACGAAAACACGAAAACACGAGAAACACGAAAACACGAGAAACACGAAAACACGAGAAACACGAAAACACGAGAAACACGAAAACACGAAAAATCAGAAACACGTGAAACACGAAAACACGAGAAACACGAAAACACGAAAACACGAAAAACCAGAAACACGAAAACACGAAAACACGAGAAACACGAAAACACGAGAAACACGAAAACACGAAAACACGAAAAATCAGAAACACGAAAACACGAGAAACACGAAAACACGAAAAACCAGAAACACGAAAACACGAGAAACACGAAAACACGAAAACACGAAAAATCAGAAACACGAAAACACGAGAAACACGAAAACACGAAAACACGAAAAACCAGAAACACGAAAACACGAGAAACACGAAAACACGAGAAACACGAAAACACGAATACACGAAAAATCAGAAACACGAAAACACGAGAAACACGAAAACACGAAAACACGAAAAATCAGAAACACGAAAACACGAGAAACACGAAAACACGAAAACACGAAAAATCAGAAACACGAAAACACGAGAAACACGAGAAACACGAAAACACGAAAAACCAGAAACACGAAAACACGAGAAACACGAAAACACGAAAAACCAGAAACACGAAAACACGAAAACACGAAAACACGAGAACACGAAAAATCAGAAACACGAAAACACGAGAAACACGAAAACACGAAAAATCAGAAACACGAAAACACGAGAAACAGGAAAACACGAAAAATCAGAAACACGAAAACACGAGAAACACGAAAACACGAAAACACGAAAACACGAAAAACCAGAAACACGAAAACACGAGAAACACGAAAACACGAGAAACACGAAAAATCAGAAACACGAAAAATCAGAAACACGAAAACACGAGAAACACGAAAACACGAAAAATCAGAAACACGAAAACACGAGAAACACGAAAACACGACAAATCAGAAACACGAAAACACGAGAAACACGAAAACACGAAAAATCAGAAACACGAAAACACGAAAACACGAGAAACACGAAAACACGAAAAATCAGAAACACGAAAACACGAGAAACACGAAAACACGAAAAACCAGAAACACGAAAACACGAGAAACACGAAAACACGAAAAATCAGAAACACGAAAACACGAGAAACACGAAAACACGAAAAACCAGAAACACGAAAACACGAGAAACACGAAAACACGAAAAATCAGAAACACGAAAACACGAGAAACACGAAAACACGAAAAACCAGAAACACGAAAACACGAGAAACACGAAAACACGAAAAACCAGAAACACGAAAACACGAAAACACGAAAACACGAGAACACGAAAAATCAGAAACACGAAAACACGAGAAACACGAAAACACGAAAAATCAGAAACACGAAAACACGAGAAACAGGAAAACACGAAAAATCAGAAACACGAAAACACGAGAAACACGAAAACACGAAAACACGAAAAACCAGAAACACGAAAACACGGAAAATATTTACCTAATGATGAGCTAATTTTATATTAAAAAAAAAAAATGCTAATACAGTAAATTTACATTAACTTTTACAAATTTAGTTATCGGTTTCCAATTTGTTTTTTTTGCAGAAACAGAAATATATTATAAACAATTTTCAATTATCGAAAAATAAGTGATAGATTTTGTGGCGGGTTGGCAAGAAGCCATAAACTTGTAAAATTCGCGCTGATTGCGATTTACTTAAAATATGTTTAAAAATCAAGTTGTTCGACCCTGAATTTTTGTACACATATAAACAAAAATAGGGAGGAAATCACTTATAGACAATCTGGTGTACAAATTAAATAAAATCCCTCTCAAAATCTTTTTTAAAATTATTGAAAAATTTCCTAAAAATTCTTGATTAAAATACTTTCAATTTTAGAAATTTCGTATAAAATCTGTTAAAAATCAACGAAAAATCACTACAAACTTAACCGAATCATACTCGAAATTTGTACAATCTGGTGTAGAAAATTTGAGAAAGTGGTAGTTTGCCTCCCCCTCTCGGTAATAACTAAAAATGGATACCAACTTCACGGGGGGCGGCAATAAGTCCATAAATTTGTAAAATTAAATTACTTGTAAAATTCGCGCTGATTGCGATTTACTTAAAATATGTTTTAAACAAATTATTCCACCATAAATTTTTGTACAATTGTGATAAAGTTTAATTGGCGATTAATGAAATATTTCCGATAAATTGAATACTGAATGATTATAATTGGCAGCTGCTGCAGCTGATAAAATTTACCAAATAACAAACAGAGAAAATCTATGATTGCGGTGTTCCAAAAGTATTGAAAAGTATTGAGTGTGTGTAAAATATCTGAGATACAAATGATATTTACAGAACATAGAACATAAATTACTAAAAGTTAACAACATACAAAAGTAACTAGATCATAAATTTTTTGGTTTTTTAATTCATCGAAGCCAAATAACTAATTTAATAATAGGCAATTTGCAACACAATGTATTAGTGTTGGTTGTTTATAATTTAGGCGTTGATACAGAAAATATCCAAGTTTATTCTTTCTCGCTCAGAATTCGAATTAGAAGTATTAAAAAAGTTTATAATGTTATTTGCTTTTAATAAATCATATTAAAATATATGAATCTAACCTAATTTCTCGAAATAATTTTGGATTTAGTTTGTACCTAATATTTGGGGCATTGTTTAAAGTAAATATTTAGTTTGAAAATTATTCAATATAGATTTATTGATTTTTCAGTTTTACATCAAGACTGGGGGTGTCCAAATTTCTTCAACATGTTTTCCATTTGATTCTAATCTAAACTGTGCAACAACCGAAGATGGAATGGATGATGAAGAAGATCATTGATAGAAGCGATAACATCGTCCCACAGTATTATTATAATATTTATTATATTGTATAATTTTAATCAAGCTTATTTGAAAATGTTTAATGCAATTAATAAGGGAGGGGGTGTCGGAAGTGGTTGATTTTTGGATATGTTGTAGTACGTATCTGGTTTATTGGTGGTAGGTATCTGTCTAGAAGGGGAGAGGGCAAAATTTTCATTATTTTTTGAAAATTTTCAGCCGTTTTCAAGATATTTGCGATTAAAGCGATTAAGCGAGGGGTGGTTGTACGGATTTCGTTATTTTTGCGAAATTTGCAGCCGTTTGCGAAATACTCGCAAATTTCGTTATTTTTGCGAAATTTAGAGCCGTTTGCGAAATATTCGCGAAATGCTCGCAAATATTTCGCAAACAAAACCTTCTTCAACCCCGTACCACCCCTCGGCTATTAATTATTAATGTTTGCAAAAAAATCTTTAATTGCAAATATCTCGAAAACGGCTGGGAATTGCTCAAAAATAACAAAATTTTCCGTGTTTTGCAAATACTAGTCAATTATGGTTGTATTGCAACATATCCAAAAATCAACCCCCTAAGACACCCCCTTATTAATTAAGCCAACCCCCAAAACTGTGATAAAAAGTTAACAAATTTGTGTATAAAAATTCAAAAACTAAAATTGTGAGTATTTTACAAACGGCTGCAAATTTCGCAAAAAATAACGAAATCTGCTCGGCAGCACTTGTGTTGCTATAACATTTTCAACCCCCGACCCCGTACGAGCCCTCGGTTATTAATTATTAATGTTTGAAAAAAAATCTTTAAATCGCGAATATCTCGAAAACGGCTGGGAATTTCGCAAAAATAAGAAAATTTACACTTCCCCTGACAGTCTAGGCAAACCAGGTACATTCTACAACATATCCAAAAAATCAACCCCCTAGGACACCCTCTTATTAATTAAGCCAACCCCCAAAACAAATTTGTGTGTGTAAAAATTTATGTTTTTCTCCTAAAAAAAAAAAACAAAACAGGAAAACATGAAATAATTGTATTTTTTTGATAAACTGTGATGAAAAGATAACAAATTTGCTAAAAAAAACTATCAGGATAACATGATGTTTGCAACACAGACTGGTTTTCATGACACAAATTGTTTATTTCTTGTTTTCATGATAAAATTTCGTTAAAAAAGCGTAGCTTAAATGATCTCACAATGCACTGATGTTAAACTGGTTGCCTATAAGCTTTCCCAGCAAGGTCGTTGTATAATTGATTTAATAATAAATTTGGTTTTCTAACAATTTTTTAAAGAATATTAAACAAATTTGACAATTTTGAAAGATTTACTAATATTTTTTAATATTTGAGGAACTGGGGAAAAATGAAAAATATACACAGTTATTTGTTTAAGGACTTTATAGAAAAATACATTTATTAAATTGCATTGTCCCTCGATTTTAAATCTTTGTGTACTACAAATTGTCAATTGCGCTATTTTCACACCTGAAGGACCTATGTTCTTTTGGGCATCGCCACCCCAAAATTACTCCGAACTGAAATTGAAACATTTTTGGAATGAACAAAAAATATGTAATAACAGTAAAAAATTATCAGACTAACTTTATGAATTTTTTCTGTGAAACTACAAAAGATATCACACCGCGATTTTCTGGCAGTGAAAGAAGAATAGACTTTCGAGGAATTTTCATTTATTACTAATCCATTTCTGCGAAAGCTCTGCCAAAACTTGGATGGCTGTGCGCGGTAACAATAATAACTCCTTCGTCTGTTTCATCTGAAACAAAAATTAAAAGGCACCCCTTGAACTATGGATATATTATCCTGGTTTTTGACCGATTTCAATTAATGGAAGCCAACGAGGAAGCCAAATTATTTAAATTATTTCAATGCAGTGCCCGCCCGCCTCTTTTTCGCACAAAACGATTCACAAATTTGACTTTCCAATTAATTGAAAAAATCGTATAAATTAATTATAAATAATTTAGTTAGGTACTTATTTCGTTACGGGGTGTCTACTAACTTATTTCTATGTTCTATAAAGTAGTTTTATTTTTAATATTTGGAAATATCAAAATCACCAAGTATATGAAATTGTATAACAATCATTTTTATGGAGAAATTTTTACATTAAAAAAAATAGTGGAAAGAAGAAATTGAAACAAGGGAGTGTACCGACAATCACACAATGTGTGATTTGTCCTGAAGATGAAAAAACAAAAAATCGATCATTTCATTGGTGAGAAAAAATATATTACACAATTAATTTTAAGTTTAAAATTGCATGTGCAGGTGCATATTTATTTACAATATATTCTACGTTTGTCAGATTTCCCTTGAATAAGCCTGAATTACTTAAAAACTGGATTAGTAACGTTCCATTGAAAAACTTTTCTTCAACAGAAGATAGTGCGTTATGTTCCAGACATTTCGAGAAGATCTGTTTTAGAGAAGATTCCAGCAAAGACTATGCGAGGCTAAAATTTAATGCCGTCTCAACTCAATATTTGCTGAAGAAAGATACAAATAAATTTTTAATAGTTATTACGATTGTCTATTATCCATACTGTTTGTATTGTTAAACCCATTATGTTATTAATTCTACAGATTGGTTAAACAATTTTTAATAAATAACCTGAATTAATATAATATTTTCATTCTTAATTATGTTTATTAATAATAAAATCATAAATGTACAGTAAAATTTATTAGGAATATTGCTAATATACTTTTCTATTTAGATGATAAGTTACGGACACCTACTTCAAGTGTCGTTCAATCCGAACATGCTTATACGCAATCCACTGTAGCACAACAAAATGGTAAAATAAAGATTCAATTACAAAACCGATTTAAACAACTAAAAAATCAGAAGAAAACAGTAAAATATATGCAAAAAATGGTTACTTATTATAGAATTATTTATCAGTATATATATTAATAATTATCAATATTGAAACATTTCATAATTATATAACATTTACAATTAAATACAAAAATTATATTATATAATATACACGTTTTATTTCGTATTTATTAAACGTTGTTCGGACAAAAATATTTACTTTTTAAACTTCCCGCTAGAATTTGCCCAGAAACCTGCAATATAACGGCGTACTATAGGGGTCCACTTTTGAACTAATATTCCATATGCAATTGCCTATCCAGTAATATATTCATATCAGTGGTAAGAAAGCATATGTTGTATAATAATAATAATAATAATAATAATAATAATAGGATTTATTTAAAAACTGACACATTACAGTATACACCAATTACAATGCACCAGTAAAAAAATATAACAAAATTAAATTTGATTATACAATATTTTGGATATTAGTTTTGAAGACATAGCGAATATATCTATATTACAGTTCTTACAACATATTCCATTTGTTAATCTAAGTGCAACACCAATGGGGGTTGTGGAAAAGCTAGTTACAAATATCACTTGTCTACTTCTTAAACTAACATTGGGTACATGGAAGTTAATTTTACATAACACATCTGATAAATCAATTAAATTTTGCACAACTTTAACTATTATTAATATAGAAATAATATCTCTTCTTACATTTAATTGAATTACTTTAAATTCATTTGTAAGATTGTAGTACGAAACATGATGTTTATAATTTGGATATATTTTATATCTTTTGTAATACAAAGTTCTCATGTTCTCAAGAATCTTTTTTGAATTTTTTCTACCATATCACTATATTTAAATGTTGTTGGTGACCAGATAATACAAGCATACTCAAGGCCTGATCGAACGAACATGTTATATAATTTTATTATAGTATCTATATTATTGAAGTATTTGGAGTTCATTGTTATAAATCCTAAATTTTTAAAACCTGCACTAACACAATTTTCAATATGTAAATTAAAAGTAAATTGTGGAACAAAATAAACTCCCAAATCCTTAAAGATTTTAACACGTTCTAAAATACAATTTATTGTCTATATGGTACACTGCATTGATGATATTTCTTGTTTTACAGAAGGACATAACTTTGCATTTCTTCACATTTAACATTAAGGAGTTATTGTTACACCAGGAAACTACACTGTTTAAGTCGGTTTGGAGATGTAAAATGTCTAATTCATTATTAATTGCGAGATATAATTTAAAATCATCCGCATACATTAAACATTTGGCGTATTGTAGCACTTCAGGCAGATCATTAATTGCAAGTAGAAACAATAAAGGTCCAAGTAAACTTCCTTGTGGCACTCCAGATCTTGCAATGTAGGTTTCGGATATTTCATTCATGAAAATTACTTTGTTTTGTCTGTCTGTGAGATATGAATAGACTAGCGCAACCGTGTCATCATGTATGCTGAATTTTTTTAGTTTATTAATTAATATAGTATGACTTATCTTATCGAAAGCTTTGGTCATGTCTGTGTATATGGTATCAAGTTGTTTTCCTTCTACCTGAATGTCAGTTATATGTTGTGAAAATGTCAACAAGTTAGTGATTGTAGATTTTCCTGTTACGAAACCATGTTGGTACGGAGTTATTTGTGACTGCACTAGAGAACGTAACTTGTCAAAATAACATATTCTGCAATTTTTGAAAGACCTGGTAATATGGTTATAATATAGGGTACGTTCCACTTAAAGCCCGCAACGCTCGCGACGCCCTTTAATACGTTCCACTTAAGACCGCGGTCGTTGCGGTTGTGATCGAAAACGTCATAGCTGACGTCATATCGACGACCGCTGTTAAGCCCATTTCGACCGTTATATGTAGGTGGGTTAGAGTGGTCGTACTTCATTTCGCGCGTTTTTTTTAAGCTATGGTAATGATAATGGTATTTTATTTTACGTTATCAATAAGTATATATAAGTAAAAGTATATTTTAGATAGTGATAGTGCAATAATATAACTAAATTGAATATAAATTTAAAATTTAAAAAATACGTAATTAGTTATAATTATTGTACTATCACTATCTAAAATATACTTTAACTTTAACATTATGTCATGTACAAAATTAGTTTTTTTTTTTTAATTATCTTTTGTTTGTTAAATTTTTTATTTTTTAAAATGCAGTTTGTTTTTAAAATTTAAAATATACTTTAACTTTAACATTATGTCATGTACAAAATTATTTTTTTTTTATTAATTATCTTTTGTTTGTTAAATTTTTTATTTTTTAAAATGTAGTTTGCAAACCCGTTCCACTAATGTTTTCGCCCGTGGCGTTTGCGTGCTAGTGGAATGGGTAATTCGTGGTCGTGGGGCACGAGCGTTGCGGTCGTTAAGTGGAACGTACCCATAGTACTAGTCTTGGAAACGCTTATGCCTGAGTAAGACAAATATATAGTATAATGTGAAAAAAAAAAAGGAAAGAATGATTTTGCCTGAATCAACGCAACTGCGCAAACGCGAAGGAGAGCATAGTCGCGCTACAGAATTTTCAGAATGGGACAGGTTTGAAATGAGAAGAAATAAAATAAAACAAAAAATTATTTTTTATTTAATTAATATAGTCATGATCCGTGACAAAATCTGTCGTCCTAACGGAATCTATAATATAATGATCAGTGACAAAATCGGTCGGGTTAATATTAGTAATTTAAAAAAGTTTTAGACCCGCCACTGACGCAAGAGTTCTTGAGTTTGTGCAGTATGCTTGTTTCAGGCGATCATTTGTTTCTGTTAGTCTGAGTGATCTAACCTCGTTATTATCCCATAATTACCAGTTCATTACTAGTATATTCTATTAAAATATTTGTGTAAAAACTATATAAACTTATATAAAACTACACAGTTTATATAATAATAACATAAAAATGTTAATATTTGGAAAACTTTGTCGTTTGTGCACGACTAATAAAGATCTCGCATCAATGTTGAATAATTTCGATTCAGATAACATAATTTTATTGGACAAATTAAATCTAATTGCACCAGAACTTGTAAGTACAATAATTACAAATTTAATACTCTTATTTTATATTTAAATGTTTTTTTCAGCTAAACGAATTTTCGTTTACCAGTTTACCAAATGACATATGTAAAACATGTATTACTCAATTGAATCAAGCCTACACATTTATAAAGAAATGCTTTCGGTCACAAGAAATTCTAAATCGATATTTAAGACAATTACAAGCAAATTTTGAAAATGAAATTAAAGAAGAAGAAATAGAAATGAACCATTTTCTTCCAAATGAAGTTATCAATGAAAGTTACAACAATTCAATTAATATACAGGCTACCACAACCGTAAAAGAAGAATTAGAATGTTTAACTGAAGACACAATTAATTTTAAAAATGAAACGATTGAAGAACAACGTCTTTGTGAAACTGATATTAACGAATACGAATCTACCGTAGTAAAATACGAAGATGAAATTACAATAGAAAAACATGAGATTAAAAGTTGTCTTACAGATGAAATTAAAGTAGAAGAAATAGGCGCGAACCATTTTCTTCCAAATGATAAAACGGAAATTATTACAGAAGGTTGCAACAACTCAGTTGATATACAAACAACCGGAAGCGTAAAAAAAGAATCAGAATGTTTAATTGAAGACACAATTGATTTTAAAAATGAAACGATTGATGAGCAACGTTTTTGTCAAACTAATATTAATGATTACGAATCTAGCATAGTAAAATACGAAGAAGAAATTACAATAGAAAAACATGAGATTAAAAGTTCTCTTGCAGATTTACCTTCCACTATAGAGCAAAATGAATTTTACGGGTTTCATTTTATTGATTACAGTTTGGCAAATAAATTTCAAGTGAAATATGATGTTATATTAAAACGTTTTTGCGACAATACGAACAAATTTCTTAGCGATTTCCAAAATAATATAATCGAAGAACAAGTCAATGAAACAAACGATGCGATTTATTTAAAAAATTCCAGAACCGACAATTATATGAAAAACGATGTTGACAACTTAGAAGATATTGCTGTTAATAGAACATTGAAAGACAGTACAAATGTGAAAGTAAATATTCGAACACGCACAATTAAAGTGCCGCATAAAACCAAAACGGATAAGAAAACTTATCAAAATCAATCAAAATTAACAAGACAAATTTGTAAAGATAAAAAACGTCACGAATGTAAACTATGTGGTAAAGGTTTTCATACACTTACTGAATTAACAATACATATCCGTTCACATACAGGTAAAAAACCTTATCCATGTAAAATATGCAATAAAAATTTTATTCAGAAAATAGATTTAAAAAGACATTTTCGGATACATACAGGCGAAAAACCATTTCACTGTCAAACTTGTAAGAAAACATTTGCTCAAAAAAGTCATTTAACAACACATCTTCGGACACATTCAGGCGAAAAAGCATTTCAGTGTCAAACTTGTAAGAAATCATTTGCTCATAAATGTAATTTAACAACACATCTTCGAATACATTCAGGCGAAAAACCATATCGCTGTCAAACTTGTAAGAAATCGTTTGCTCAAAAAAATAATTTAACGAGACATATTCGTACGCACACAAGCGAAAAACCATATCGCTGTCAAACTTGTTAGAAAAGATTTAATAAACAAAATAACTTCAAGAAACATATTCGGACACATATAGCCGAATAACCATTTTAGTGTACAACTTGATTGTTTAATTTCCATTTAATTCCTTTGACGTTTATCTTAAAAAACTTTATATTTTATATATAAATAAATATATTATACCAACAAGTATTATTTTATTTGTTTGCCTTGTAATTCGAATTAATACATCTTTGTAAAAGCACTATTATTTGAGATATATTTCAAAGTTTCACAAATTTTGACATTTTAACAATTGATATACTTTCAGATTTATTTATTTTTTACTAAGACAATTATTTTTGATGTTTTTTTATTATAATTTTTAGATTTAATATCAGTAACGCCATTTGTTAGCAATACTTTTAATTTATATTTCTATATTTGTCACATAAAAGTTGATTTATAAATAAAATCGCTTATTAGTTAAAATAATAGCAAGTTTGGTCGAAATATTAAATAATTACGATTTGAAATTTATTTCTACATGATGTAAGGTTTCGTGTCACCAGAGTCACCCAGAATTATTTTGTACTTCTGCTCCGAAGAGGCAAGTAACAAGAATCAAGAAATTTCTTTTGATAATATGCTCACAAACGACAATTTTTTTGAATAAAAGTTATCTAAACATTTAAAAATATTATTCAAATACCAGTACTTTAACATATTTATATCATTTACAATTCATATAATTTCTATTACTTTTTAAAATAAGCTTTGATTGATTCATTTGTTTCTATATAATTATGTAATCAATAATCAAATAAATGTTAATTTTCTTGATACATATAATTTTGTTGGTTCTGAAAGAATTAATTTTATATTAGAATATTATTATTTTTTAATTAATATAAAATATTGCCTTGTAATTTATTTCAGAATCTAGAAATTAAAATTTGAATATATTTTAATTTTATAATGAAACTAGCCACCGCCACGCTCATACCAGAATTTAAATTAACAAGATTAGAAGTATATGGGTAAACCCATATATAGACCACTTTGACATTTCTCGGAAAGTTGGCAACACAATATCTTTAATAAAATTACAATTTATGTGGGCACTAGAAGAAACTTTCCTGAAAATTTAATAAAAATCGAATAAATAATGGAAAAACCAGATTTGCGCATGCGTGAACATCGGCAAACGCATGCCAGATGTGGAAAAACCAGTGAACCTCATAATGTTTCATTAGTAATTTTATCAATTTCGTCCGTTAAGACTTATATCATGTTAACAAGTGTGGTTGTTCCTTATGTTATGTTATGTTAAGAAGTCCGTTAGGTTAGGGTAGGTTTGGTAGGTAGGTTTCAGGTAGGAGTTGTGTTTAATAAACCGTTAAGACACATTTAAAATCACATTTTGTCATACATTTTGAGAGTCACTGGTTTTTCAACTAACGTGAACACAACGGGGAGCTCTACCTCACTTATTGAATATTCGCGCATGCGCAGTTTACACAGTTGTTTGACAGATATAGTTCATGATATAGTTGACAGTTGTTGTGCGGTATCAGCGAAGCAAATATTTGTCTATTTATGGATACAATTGTGTGTATTATTAAGAAAACACAGAGAAAAAATGCTGCTAAAACTATTAACAACCGTATTAGTGATACATTTAGCGTATTGTTTAAAACAGCAACAACAGCAAGAACTGGACGATTCTCATGTGCATTTCGAGAGCGTTGATCGTACGATTGATTTGAGTTCGCAAATTGCGAAAATTAGCAATAAAATCGTCGTTAAGAATTCGGGTAATACTGCAGTAACGTCGATATTATTTTCTACGGAAGATGAAAACGTAGGGCCGGCTTACGTATCGGCTCAGGTAAGTTAGGTTAATATAAATAAATATTATTATTATTAAGTATGAATTTTACATGTGATATATATGTTAGTGTACAAATTTATTAAAACATCACTTAAAATTGTAGTAAATTATGGTAAATTTTTTAATATCGTAGCTAAAATCTGTGAAAATCATTAACAGTTCATAAATATTTTGTATAAAATCTTTACAATGTTACTTAAAATACATGAAATCATGATAAAATTGTAGTAAAATTCTTGAAATCGTAGCTAAAATCGGTAAAATAATTAACAGTTCATAAATATTTAGTATAAAATCTTGAAATTGATGATAAAATCTTTACAATCTTACTTAAAATCCATAAAATCATGATAAAATCCTAGTAAAATTCTTAAAATCGTAGCTAAAATCGGTAAAATAATTAACAGTTTGTAAATATTTAGTATAAATTCTTTAAAATCTTTACAATCTTACTTAAAATACATAAAATCAACGAAAAATCATGATAAATTTCTAGTAAAATTCTTCAAATCGTAGCTAGAATCGGTTAAATCATTAACAGTTCGTAAATATTTAGTATAAAATCTTTACAATCTTACTTAAAATCATGTAATATTATTCCAATTTCAATATGAAATCTTCCGCAGGTATCCGTTTCGAAGCAACCGCTTCGCATCACCGAACTCCCACCCACCACCAAGTCAAACACTCCCCCTCATCGTAACAAGACAACATGGCGCGTCTACTTCGATCATCATCGGCTATTGTCGGGCGAAACCGTCACGATCGAATGGCACGAACAGTGGACCGATGTGATTCGGCCGTTTCCCGCCCGAATCGGCCAGAAGGATAAACAACTGGTGCGTTACCATGGCAACGCGTACTTGTACACCGGGTATAAGGTGGGCAAGCTAACAACCAGTGTCAGATTGCAGACGCGCAATGTGGAGAGTTATACGAAGCGACAGCAGAAGCAGACGACGTATGTCGGTGATGGTACGATCAGTTATGGACCGTATTATCAGATTGAGCCGTATAGTGTGGTGAGTAATAACGTAATAATTAATGATAATAATAATAATAAACACGATATATATATATATTATTATTATTATTATTTGTTTGTTGTTTCCTCCAGAATCCAATCTCGGTTCATTACGAGAATAGTTCCCCGTTCCTGGTGATCAAGAATCTGGAACGAGTGATTGAGGTCTCGCATTGGGGCAATATTGCTGTTGAGGAAACCGTCGAACTCCTGCACACGGGCGCTAAACTAAAAGGATCGTTTTCCCGTTACGATTATCAGCGGGAATCGGGATCGGGACAGCCCAGTATCAAATCGTTTAAGGTAGGTTAGGTTAGTTCCTCTCGGAAAGTTAGGGCAACACTGTATTTTGTTAAAATTACCATAAATTATATGAATACTAGGAGAATCTTTTATGAAAATTTGATCAAAATCGGATAAATAATGTAGCCAATATGAATTTTTAAAAATTTTAGTAATTTTTTCCTCTCGGAAAGTTGGTGCAACACTATTTTGTTAAAATTACATAAATTATATAAATACTAGGAGAATCTTGCATGAAAATTTGATCAAAATTGGATAAATAATGTAAGCAATATGAATTTTTAAAAATTTTAGTAATTTTTTCCTCTCGGAAAGTTGGTGCAACACTGTATTTTGTTAAAATTACATAAATTATATGAATACTAGGAGAATCTTGCATGAAAATTTGATCAAAATCGGATAAATAATGTAAGCAATATGAATTTTTAAAAATTTTAGTAATTTTTTCCTCTCGGAAAATTGGTGCAACACTGTATTTTGTTAAAATTACATAAATTATATGAATACTAGGAGAATCTTTTATGAAAATTTGATCAAAATCGGATAAATAATGTAGCCAATATGAATTTTTAAAAATTTTGGTAATTTTTTCCTCTCGGAAAGTTAGCAACTCTGTATTTTGTTAAAATTACATAAATTATATAAATACTAGGAGAATCTTGCATGAAATTTTGATCAAAATCGGATAAATAATGTAAGCAATATGAATTTTTAAAAATTTTAGTAATTTTTTCCTCTCGGAAAGTTGGTGCAACACTGTATTTTGTTAAAATTACATAAATTATATGAATACTAGGAGAATCTTTTATGAAAATTTGATCAAAATCGGATAAATAATGTAACCAATATGAATTTTTAAAAATTTTAGTAATTTTTTCCTCTCTGAAAGTTGGGGCATAATTACATAAATTATATATGAATACTAGGAGAATCTTTTGTGCAAAATTTGATTTAAATCGGTTAAATAAAGTTGGTTATAATAAATTTTTTAAAATTTTACTAATTTTTTCCTCTCGGAAAGTTGACAACACTGGATATTAATAAAATTATATAATTAATAGGAGCATTAGGGGAATCTTTTCTGAAAATTTAGTCAAAATCGGATAAATAATGTAGCCTCAATGAATTTTTAAAAACTTTAGTAATTTTTTTCTCGGAAAGTGTTGGCGTCACTGGAAAAAAACCAAAACCACATGATTTTCTTGAGCACTAGATAAATTTATCCTGAAAATTTCATTAAAATCAGTTGAACCGTCTAGGAGGAGTTGCGGCCACAAAATTTTGACTTCCAACCGAGCGAGCTGACGACTCACATCCATACACTTACTTATAAACTAAGTTCAGATTCGTCTGATCTAGATGCTATATGAAGGATGTCTATCCCAATTTTTTTTTCTTTTTTTTTGCTAATGTTACAGACACCGTACTAAATGCTATACCACTTTTTTCTTGCAGTCAAAGTGGTAATAATAATAATAATATTTTCCTATTTTTTCCTTCCAACAGATGATGCTGCCAGCAGCCGCCATTGGCACCTATTACCGTGACGACATCGGTAACATCTCCACCTCGTACATGCGCATCCTAAAGGACGCAGTCGAACTGGAAATCCGCCCCCGTTTCCCCCTATTCGGGGGCTGGCAAACCCGACACATTATCGGTTACAGTGTACCCAGCTACGAATACCTCTACAACTCAGGCGCTCAATATCTGTTCAAAATGCGTTTGATCGATCACGTTTTCGATGACATGGTCGTCGAAAAACTCACAACAAGGATAATTCTTCCCGAAGGAGTTCACGGGATTGAACTACAAACCCCATATCCTGTTGTACGTAAACTCCCAGATCAGCTACATTATACCTATTTGGATACCAGGGGAAGATTAGTCCTGCATTTGAGCAAAACTAACCTAATTGAGAATCACATCCAGGATTTCGTACTCAAGTACCAGTTTGCAAGTGTGCTCATGCTTCAGGAACCACTTCTGCTTGTCATAGCCCTTTATTCACTCTTCCTTTGCGTGATCATCTACGTCCGTTTGGATTTCTCGATTGCGAAAGACTCAGCATCTGAGTGTAAAATGCGTGCGGCTGGTCTATGCGAACGGGTTCAGCTGCACCAGGACAAGCGCAGCTATTTCTATCAGCTGTACGATGCGCAACTCACCCGGCTGAAGACGTCGAAAGACCTGAATGGGTTTAGCGCGGCGATGAAGTCGTTGAATGCGGAGTATAAGTGCGAGACGAGCGCGATTGCCGAGCTGGGCGGGAGGTTGCGGGTGAATGCTGCCGCAGCCGGTGGGGATGTATGGGAGAAGGTGCAGGAGATGCAGAAGCTGGATAAGCAGTTGAGGGAGTTGTACGGGCATCATCAGGCGTTGTATGTGGAGAAACTGATACCGGGGAAGATTGGAAGGTCGGCGTTTGTTGATGCTGAGAATAGTTTCTATAAGAAACGGAATGATCTGTTAGATAATATACATAATTTATATAAGAGTCTCGAATAAGAGACCTCCACTTGTACCTCCTCCTTCTTATCATATTATTCTAGTCTATGTACTACGTACTACTAGTGCAGCTGCACTCACGAGTGCACATGCACTACTCTCCATACCAGATTCGAAACAGTTAAGTACACATGCACCTGTAAAATCATGATAAAATCTATAAAATCATGGAAAAATCCTTAAAATCATAGTAAAATCAATAAAATTATTGTAAAATCAATTCGATTGTGTTAAAATCATGGTAAAATCAATAAAAATCTTGATTTGGAGAATTATACTGGAAAAAGTTTCGTGAACTTTCTAAAACTTTCCAAAACTTTATAAAACTTTGTTAAACTTCCTAGAACTTTCCGAAACATCTTCAAACTTTCTAAAACCTAAATATTTCAAGAACATTCTGAAACTTCCTAGAACTTTAATCATGGTAAAAATCAGTAAAATCATGGTAAAATCATAGAAAAATCAATAAAATTATGGTAAAATCCATATAATTATGGTAAAATCCATATAATCATGGTAAAATCAATTAAATTATTGTAAAATCAATAAAATTATTGTAAAATCTGTAAAATAAATAAAAATTATGGTAAAATTAATAAAATCATGGTAAAATCTGTAAAAATCTTGTTAAAATCCTGGTAAAATGATGATAAAATCCTAATATATTCCTTAAAATCGTAGCTAAAATCTGTGAAAATCATTAACCAGTTCGTAAATCATTAGTTTGTATTTGAAGAAGAAATAAATCAAAGCACATGAAATAATTTCGTATAATTAATTAATAATCTCGAGTAAAATTCGCTTACAATCTTAGAAATTTCGACATGAAATCGAGTAAAATTCGCTTACAATCTTAGAAATTTCGACATGAAATCGAATAAAATCAGACGAAAAATCAAAAATCTTCCGTCGGGCGCAATATTTTTTTAACTTGGTCGGGCGCAATGTATCTATCAGATAATTGTAAATACTTGGATGCTACTATATTAACTGGAGTTTTTTTTTATAAAAATTAATAAATAACTTCCGTAATAAGACTGAATTTTCGATATCCTTTTTCCAAACTATTTTTTATACTATATAAATTACTACCTACTGCAAACTATATACATCTATGTAACATTTTTGTATTTAAATGCATTTGCAATTCTATTTTCATACAATTAACCAACTGTTTTCAAAACCAAGTCAAGACGTGGAAAAATAAGGCATTTTTATTAGTTAAGGGCATTTTCAAGGCAAACAAAAGGTTATATTCAGACATGTGGTGGGAATACAAAAAAGGATACATTCGATTTATTCGTTTAATACTACATATTTATGGTAACTAATTATTAGAAAAAGTAGCTAATTTATGTACAATTAATAATTCAATAACAATTTTTATATTCAGACAGAATTAGCATATAAAAAAATTAATCAAATATTAAATTGTCAATATTTTCTTTGTTTATTATTTTGATTTCCAAAACATATATATGTTGTTAATTATAATAAAGATTAATCATATTTTTTTTTCAAATAAAATGCATGTGTGAAATAAGAGAAAATCGCATTTTTCAAGGAAAATGATGAAAAATATTTTTTTACAAATAAACCATACATACAAAAATGAAATTATTACATAAGTACTATAATAACAATTAACAACATATATATTTTTTGGAAATCAAAATAATAATAAACAAAGAAAATATTGACAATTTAATATTTAATTAATTTTTTTATTTGCCAATTCTGTCTAAATATAAAAATTGTTATTAAATTATTAATTGTACATAAATTAGGTAATTTTTCTAATAATTAGTTACCATAAATATGTAGTATTAAACGAATACATCGAATGTAAGATTACTTATCACAATATTGTGCACAAACGTAAATCATTCAGTTTTAGATAGATTGTGAAGCGAGTTTTTGTTTTTGTTTGCCAAAGACAGAAAAATGATTTACAATAATCTTGAAAATTGTACAGAAATATGACAGAATGTGCATTCAGAGCACATTATTTTTAATTTACGTCGATAAATCAATCAATCATCAATGCGTGTTGGGCACACGCAATTTATAATCAACTATTTAGGTCACAGCACAAGGCACAAAGTGTCTTTGACACTTTGACAGTTGAAAACAGCTGGAGAGTTCAATGAACTCCCCCTTTAAGTTCAAGTCAACTAACAAGTTAAATATTAACAATAAAATCAAAACTTAATAAACTTCTGCAATAAATTATTTTTTTATTTAATGGCCAAAACAAATTTTGTCGTTTAATTGGTGGTTATTTGAGAAATTTATTATAAATATGAAAAACTATGACTGAATCAAGTGCTGCTTTGACTAGGGATTCCATAAATATGAAATAGAAAAAAGGGACACTTCAAATTTTATTTGAAAAATTTTTTTTTTCTTGGGGTGTGTATTTCTACTTTAATTCTAAGAAAAAATTAAAATTATACATTAAATTCTAATAAAAAAAAGTAATATTTATAAACAAAACATTTAAATAAATTAAACATTGAAAATACATTTACATTAATGTATTCACGAATATTAAAAAAAACCAGATTTGCGCATGCGTGAACATCGGAACGCCCATATTTGGTGTATAAAAACCAGTGAACCTCAAAATGTTTCATTAGTAATTTTCCTTTTGTTATGTTATGTTAAGAAGTCCGGTAGGTTAGGGTAGGTTTGGTAGGTAGGTTTCAGGTAGGAGTTTGTTTTTTAAAGACCGTAAAGAAGTCCGGTAGGTTAGGGTAGGTTTGGTAGGTAGGTTTCAGGTTGGAGTTTGTTTTTTAAAGACCGTTAAGAGGTCAGGTAGGTTAGGGTAGGTTTGGTAGGTAGGTTTCAGGTAGGAGTTTGTTTTTTAAAGACCGTTAAGACACATTTAAAATTACATTTTGTCATAATACACATTTTGAGAGTCACTGGTTTTTCAACGAACGTGAACACAGCAACTCCTCGGGATTGTATAGCTTACTTATACCGAAGTTTCAAACTAATTGTTGCACTGGAAATAATAGATTGACATAATTTAAATGAATTTACTAAAATATTAGGTTTATGATTAATATTTTATATAAAACGGAACATTTTTATGTTGAATCGCTTTTTGTAGTTCATTTAATTGTTCTATAGTAGGATCTTCAATGATTTGATCACATAATGGTTTTAATTTAATAAAAGCCGCATTAATTCCAATATTCATTATGTCACTATTATAAATCTGCTTTAGAATTGTCAAAATCATAAATAATAAACATAACCTATAAAATGGGCTTAGAAAAACAAATCATAATTTGCATGGCTTCAGGTGGAAGGCCAAACTGCGCATGGCATGCGTATCTATTAAATTTGTTGGAATATTTTGTGATATATATTGTATTTAATACGATTTTTTACTGAATTAATTATTTCTTATAATTATATAATATAATATAAATATTACTATAATAAAAGTTTTGAATTTGATATTTTGAAGTCTTACCTGAAAGACCCACGTATTTGAAATATATTCGCAATATTTATTTAATTTTGAAATATATGAATACCTAATTAACATAGATTGATATTACGTAATTATATCTTAAATTGGTAGATTTATATTATTTTTAACAGTTTATTATATTGGATATAATAAAAGGGATTTATATATTTTAATATACTTTTTATTTGAAAACGATGTAATACATAAATTCACTCATAAATTTAGACAGCTCATTTAGGAACGTTATACCTATAAGTGCACTATATCGAAATGTCGCATAAGTTTTCACAATATGCAACGTTATTTTTTTTGTAGAATTTGAAGTTATTATTAAGTACTTGAAGAAGATTCGTCGATACTTTGATCTGACGAAGAATCAGAACTATCACTGGACTGATTAGATCTAGATGTCGATTTATATCTAGGTCGTTTTATAGATTTTGAAAGAGATCTGGATCGTCTTCTGTCACATTTCTTATGTCTTATCTCTCGTTTCACTGATCCAGACCTTGATCGATTTTTTAATCTTAAACTGCTATGCTTCGGACTATAATTTGAAGATTTAGCTTTCGATATCGATCGATTACGATCGCGATGTTTATGTGATTCCCTTGAACGTGAACGTGAACGAGATCTCGATCGACGATAATGTTTCTTTCGTTTCCAATTAGTTCCCGAATCCGAATCGGACGAACAAGAATCACGCCTGTCTCGATGATGATGGGGATATTTTTGTTTTTTCATACTTTTTGCTATTACACGTTTTTGATGATCCAGTTGTGGGAATAAATCTAAAATTTAGCAAATATTTTGTCCCGTATTAATTCAGGAATAAAAATAAGATCAAAATGCGTCGTATAAGTGTCAACAATAAAACGAAATTGAAATGACTTTATAAAATGCAAGTTAAAAAAAAAAACAAAACAAAATAGATTCTAAAAATAAAAACTAAATAAAGCTTGATTTACATTATACTAGATTCGGCTAGAAACTTTGACTAGTTTACATACTTAATAAACAATAAATGGCAGAAAAATAATTTTCGGTTTCACTTTCTAGATTACCTTGCGATATTTCGAGAGCCTTTTTAGCTGAATTCATTTCCGCTTGCTGTATACTATGTCCGGTAGCTTTCGCTAAACGTTTTCCACGAAAATACACAGCTACAGTATAAACTCGTGTATTTGTAGGTCCTTTGCATTCAATTACCCTGTAAAATACAAGGTATTCCAATTTAACAAGATTAGAAGTATATGGGTAAACCCATATATAGACCACTTTGACATTTCTCGGAAAGTTGGTAACACTGTATTTTAATAATATTATAATTTATGTGGGCACTAGGAGATACTTTTCTGAAAATTTGATAAAAATCGAATAAATAATGTAGTCACAATGAATTTTTAAAAAATTTTGTGATTTTTTTCTCTCGATAAGTTGGCAACACTGTATTTTGTTAAAATTGCATAATTTATTTAGGCACTAGGAAAAACTTTTATGAAAATTTGATCAAAATCGGATAAATAACGTAGCCAATATGAATTTTTAAAAACTTTAGTAATTTTTTTCTCGGAAAGTTGATATCACTGGAAAAAACCAAAACTACATGACCATCTTGGGTACTAGACAAATTTATCCTGAAAATTTCATTAAAATCGGTTGAACCGTCTAGGAGGAGTTGCGGCCACAAAATTTTGACTTACGACCGAGCGAGCTGACGACGCACATCCATACACCCACATAAACTAAGTTCAGATTCGTCATCTAGAGGATATATGAAGGATTTCTATACAATTTTTTTTTTTTTGTTTTAAAAATGTTACAGACACTACTAAACGCTATATCACTTTTTCCTTGCAGTCAAAGTGGTAAAAAAAATAAAGTTAAAAATCGCAAATATTTACTTATAAACCGGAATATCCGGTTCTCCGCCATCCATTGTACGTAATGTAAGACAACATTGTTGCAATTTCGATTTTGGATCGTTCCAATCCTGATTCATAATAAAATCTTGCAGACGTGGGAATAATGTTACTTGACAAAAAACGCGACAATATTCTATACCCTATATATATATAAATAAAATGATTACTGAATGATAAATAGAATGATAAATGATAATGAAATATACTTTATCAATGTATAAGGCACCGACGAATGCTTCTAATAAATCAGCTCTGTCTTTTGTTTTTAATTCGGCTTTCGGATTGTTATAAACGGCGTAATTTGCCATACCAAGATCATCGCAGACTACCGCTTGGGTGCGATTATTTACCAGTGAACTTCTTAATAGCTAGAAGAATTAGAGAAAAATCCATTTTACCGGCCTCGAAATTTAACAAATCAATTAATTAATTCATTATTCGAATCTTTCATTTACAATAAAATTATTAGAACTGAAATACTGTATAAAAATAATTATAAAATTTGGACTTTTTTTCAATCCAAAAGAATTAGTAATAGTTGATTAATAAAATTTCAATATATTAAATTAAAAATTGATATAATTCATAAATCGAAAGATTATGTATTTTTAATAAAATAGCCACGCAATGAAGTTACGTCATGAATTCCTGATTCAATTTACGGTAACAAAGTTATGTTTCATCTCTTTTTATTATATAATAGTTGGATTGTGCACGTATTTATATTCACGAATAATACATAGAAAATCACGCCATATATCCACATGGATGTGGCACAAACTCTTTCCATTATCTCGAAATCAGTTTCCCTTCCAGATATTCCTATTTAGACAAGCAACCTTTAGCTTCATCTACATTCATAATTCCTCTCTTGCTCTTCTATTCCTACTATTTGGAAACTTCCACTGACACAAAACACTTTCAATAATTATTGACGTAATTTCATTGAATGATTATTTTTAGTTAAAAATCATAATTTGTTCTTAAAAAATAATATTAAAAGTTGAATTTTTTTTTTTATGTTGACAAATATTACAATAATTGTTGTGTTTCATATATTTTGTAATGTTATTAGAAATTGTGAAACAAAAACAACAAATAACTTACCGAGAGATGACCTTCATGATGTTCCGGAAAGAATTTATATAAATATTCCGAAGCGATAAGTTGTAGAACTGTATCACCTAAAAATTCTAAACGTTGATTCGATCCTAAAGTTAAATTTGTATATCCGATGCTTCGATCAGTAAATGCACGTGCTAATAAACGTATATGATTAAATTTAACACCGATCGAATCTTCAAACCTTGTCAATTTCTGCAACAGTTCAAAATTTGGAATCCATTGTCGATCACCAAGCGGTTCCTGTTCTTGTAAAGGATGCAGGGGAAGATTCTGCCAAACTCTCAATAATATCGGTTTGTATTTAAAAAAAGTCGTTCCGAATACTTGATCAGCAATCTTAAAATATTTTCATTCGTGTATGATAATAGAAAAAAAATTTGATTAATGTATTGATTAGACTGTGCCAAAAAAATCGATATTTTTTGTTCCCGTTAATTCCCCGTTAAAAATCATTCAGATTCCCAAAATTTAAAGCCAATCAGACGTGTTTTTAGAGATTTTTAATCATATTTTTCCAGATGTTCCGATTGTGTTGTGCTTTAATCGCGAGTTTGACGTATTATTGCATTCAATAAACAATGTATTGGATGTGTTTTACATAACAGATTAATTCTTTGAAGTTTATTTTGAAGAATTAAAGGCAAATAAAAGGCTATATTCAAAAAGGTGGTGGGAATACAAAAAAGAATAATTTTACATTCGATTTATTCGTTTAATACTACGTATTTATGTACAACTAGTAATTTAATAATAATATTTATATATTTACAGAATTAGCATATAAAAAAAATTAATCAAATATTAAATTGTCAATATTTTCTTTGTTTATTATTATTTTGATTTCCAAAAAATATTTATGTTGTTAATTGTTATTATAGTACTTATATATTAATTTCAGAATTTTTGTATGTGTAGTTTATTTGTAAAAAAATAATTTTCATCATTTTTCTTGAAAAATGTGATTTTCTCTTATTTCACACATACATTTTATTTGAAAAAAAAATATGATTAATCTTTATTATAACTAACAGCATATATATTTTTTGGAAATCAAAATAATAATAAACAAAGAAAATACTGACAATTAAATATTTGATTAATTTTTTTTATATGCTACTTCTGTAAATATATAAAAATTGTTATTAAATTCTGAATTGTACATAAATTAGCTAATTTTTCTAATAATTAGTTACCATAAATACATAGTATTAAACGAATAAATCGAATGTAAAATTATCCTTTTTTTGTATTTCCACCACCTGTCCGAATATAGTCTTTTGTTTGCCTTGAACTGGCCTTAACTATAAAAAATATAGTTATAATATAGAGTTATTCAAGAAAGAAACTGAAATCACTGTCTTTTGCTTATGAAAAATGGGTTAATTCTTCAAAATAAACTTCAAAGAATTAACCTGTCATGTAAAACACATACAGTACATTGTTATTGAATGTAATATTACGTCAAACTCGCGATTAAAGCAGAAATACCATTAAAACATCTGGAAAAATATTATTAAAAAATCTCTAAAAACACGTTACAATTGTTTTTTTGTCATAGTCTAGTATTGCTTTGTGATACATACCTTAATACCACCATCTAAAAACAATGCGCCCATTAGAGCTTCGAAACAATTTGCCATTGCGTGTCGTAATTCTAAATCGTGGCACAAATCCGAACCGTGAGCGTATAGCATGAATTGATCTAAGTTTAAAGTTCGTGCCAGAACAGCTAAATGCTGATTTTGAACAATTGCTGCCCGGTACGTGGCCAAACCACCCTCTTCCAAATCGGGAAACATTCGGAATAAATGGATCGACGAAAGAAATTCAACGACAGCATCGCCTAAGAATTCCAATCGTTCATTGTGCGTTATATTCGATTCGGTTTCGTGTTTTTTACCAAATCTTGACATAATGTTTATTAAAGTATTAATGCCTGAAAAAACATCATAATTGTCTCATGGTTTATTAAGTTATACGATAGATAGCCTCCTAATACAAAGAACAAATTTCAAATTATAATATAGATAATAAAGAAACTTACCTCGTTTACGAGTATTCATATAATGAATGCGTCGATCGCCATATTCTGGTTGTCGGATTCCGCAGTTTGTTAAACTGTTACGGGCATGATCTGGATTTGTACCGAAATTCTCCCGATACGATGGATGCGTTAATGCCAATTGTAATAATGCTCGATTGGTAAATTTATAATCGATACATTGTTCCAAGACGTTTAAAGAATGATGGAATCTTAAGTGACACACCAAAACTGGTATCAACATTGCATGCTAAATATAAGAATATTAATTCAGTTGAGATAGTCGATCTCCAAATATACCTAGTTGAGTTAATATGAGGAAAAGTGTTAGGATTTATTTAAAATCAATAAAAGACAAAAACTACACTGTTCAGAATAATCTTTAAATGATAATTTATCCAGATCGAATCGGAAAAACTAAAATACTATAGGAAGTTAGCAAACTACAGACCTGAGCATTCTAAAAATCGATAAAGTTTGAGAATTTTTTTCAGGTAGACAGAATAAAGCACATGTTCCGTGGTTTTTATATGTTTTTAGAGCTTTATTTGGTCTAGAATTTAGAAAAGTTTCAACCAAATTGGTTGCAGTGATGACCTGTAATTCGCTCATTTGTTTAAAAAAACATTGGTCCTGGGCAGCACTCAAACATAAAATAACATTTTTGGTTACTTTGCCCAAAAGTAAACTAAAAAAATCTAGGATGTAGTATAGTAGGATTATTTTGAAATTCACAAAATTAACAAAATGGCAATTATTTAATCAACTTTAATTTTAATGATACTTGTCTTAACCCTATATTTATAAAACTTTTCATTAAATAATAAATGTAAACATGTAAAATGTTTTTCATAATTATTTTAACGATTTGTTAATTTCATGAAAAGTTTTATTTATCCATAATTAATGAATGTCATCACTGTTATAACATTATGGAAAAGAAATAAATGAAATATATTTGTTAGAAATGTACTTATACAAGTATTTGATAATGAAAATTTTCTTACTTGAACAATATCACACATGATACCAGTACGATAAAATCCTTCGGCTGATACAGCCACTGTTACATCACGTTTCATTTTACTCTGCGTTCGCATCTCTTGTAATTTATTTTCTTTCGCTTCCAGTTTTCGTTTATCTTCAAACGTTGGCTTCGACATATTCGCTAATAAATGCCGGAATTTTACATAATCTCGCCACGCCTTTTGATATCTACAATACAAATTAATTAATTAATTAATCAAATATTAAAACATATAAATTAGAAAAATACTCGGGATTTCCAGCGTAGCTTAATTGCGGCGGCCGAATTCCAAAATGAACAATTTCGGGAAAACGCAATTGTCCTGGTACCTGTAAATCACTGTTACGATCTAATTGATCTACACGAACGGAACATGGTTTTTTTCCGGGATATGTTACAACCATTCCCTAAAAAATTATTAATATATTATTATTATTACCGAATAATAATTTATAAATTTTATCATCTTACTTTAACTTCATCAGCCAAAAATTGCCATTCATATTGTGACATTTGTACCATTAATGATAGATCGATTTTATTTATTAATAGCTTCGAACTATCCAATAAATATTGTAAAACTTCTTTCATTGAAAGTATTTCGCGGCCATTATCTAAATAATAAAACAAATAAATTATTACATAATGCAATTATTCAATTACCAGTTATTACTTACCAGGTAAATCTCTAACAAATCGAGGCATAAAATGAAATTGTGAACAACCATCTATATCTCCTGCAGCCTTGAAGTCTAAATCTACTAATTCGAGCAGTTCACGAAACAAGAAATCATCTATAAAATAATTTCTATTATTATTTCAATCCTTTATAAACGCATGCATTAAAATAATTTAACTTACGAAATAGATCAAGTTCGCGAATAGTAAAATTATCGGGATGTTTTTCTTCAATGTATAAAATCGTGTATTCAATATTGAAACGAATAACTTTACATGTAGGCAATTTGAAGAGTGGAAAATGTGAAAACATTGAAAAACCTTCGAAAATAAATTCGTGTTCATCGTGTTTGATAATTGTCGGTGTTTTCGTAAGAAAATTGGTAGGTGGTGAAATAGTTATTCGATAATGATATAATTTATCGGCATTATTCGTATCTTTATCGCAAACTTTTATGAATTTTTCTCCAGCGTAGATTCCATGACGAATACCGGATTTTCGTGATTTTAATGAGCAACGGCACAGAGGACCGTCGTTCATTTCACCGGGATCATTATACCTGGAGAAATGTTTCATTTGTTATATTGCACATTATACTTGGTTGAAACTTGAAACTTTATACAAATCAAATAAACGAAAATTAAAATTTATTTAAGCTGTTACATAGGTATGTGTAAATGAACCAAAACTTTGACAATTAATTCAATAAAAAGTTGTCGACAACTGCCGACGGTCTTATTGCATTTCGGAAGGTCCTTCGCGGCGGACAACAGAACTCGCTTATTTCTTAACCGATTTGCATACGATTTTTTTCACATATTCTTCTCACATGTTTTCTCTAACTTGTCCCGATCCAAAGCTTTTTTTAAGTAATTAGGAACAAAATGATGACATTTGAACGAAAAAAGTCGTATTTTATGTGTTTTTAGAGCTTTAACAATTAAATAAACAACAAAAACATCAAATTACAAAATATCTGAATCGATACAAGTTACAGAATACATGGATAAATATGTGAAAAAAAAATTTGTATGCAAATCGGTTAACAAATAAGCGAGTTCTGCTGTCCACCGCGAAGGACTTTTCGGAATGCAATAAGACCGTTTTTGTAAGAACTTCGGCAGTTGGCGACCTAACAATTTGTTCTCCAAGACTTAATCTTTTAAATAAAAAAAAAACCGTATTTTAATCTAATGACAACTTTTCATTGAATTAATTGTCAAAGTTTTGGTTTATTTACGCATATGTAACATCTTAAATTATTAATTTTTAAATATATCTGTAAATATTTATAATTGAGTTTACAAAAATAATTATTCTTAAATAAAAAGTCTAAAATTATATATGTGTAAAATCAAGAATCATTATTAAGAAAATTTTATCTAATTATTATATTACTATCTGTATTGATTGTTGAGTATAAATTTGTGTGTCACCAATGTTTAAAAATCAAAATACTTACCACATTTCTGGATGTAATCTGTCAGGATGTTGTTGTTTCCTAGTTAATTCTTCCATGATGTTTTCTTCCTCTTCGTCGGTTAAATTATCTGAACTGCTATCGGAATCTTCATCGCAATGTTCAGCTACATAGAAAATAATACCTAATTAGAAAAAGTAAAATCTTATTTAGAAAAATCTATTTCTTACATTTATGTTTGCAAAGTCGCGTTCTTTTTTTCCGTTGTGGTGGCTCATAGATTGGTTTTCCAGCATTAACTTTTTCCGTTCGAAGAACAAGTTCCTCATTGAATCTACTACAAACATCTAAAAGTTTATTGGTTCCTTGAATTATTTTCGGATTATTTTCATCTCTAGTGTAATATAAATCGGCCGGTGTTGTTCGAGTCCAGATTAGTTTTTCTTTCTCAATGATTTCTTCTTGACTTAATTTAAAATATTCTTCAAGTTTCGAAGACATTTCTTCAGTGGTAGCGCAATAATTCTTTCGCCAACGATCCAAAATCATTTCTCTTTCGGTTGGTGGTTTCTTCTCGGGATAGACTGGTCTCGTAACAGTTTCTTCCTTTTTTATGTGTTTAATGTAGCGATCTCTGCTCCTCCTGCTTCGATTTAATATCCTGCTGCTATGACTTGATTTGTAAGATCTAGCTATAGATCTTGAACGAGATCTAGACCGTGTTCTAGTTCTAGAATGATTTGAACGTCTTCTATATTTATCATCACGATCCGAATCTCTTCTACTATATTTTAATTCTTTATTATTTCTTTTAAACGCTTCATTGTCTCTCTTATAGTCATCCAATGATTTTTTATAATCATTTAGATAAGTAGCTGTGTTACTAGTTTCATAATACTGACTAACAGTGTATTTAGAATAAGTGGCTGATACATTTGTTTCGTTGTAGTTAATATGAGTCTTGTGATCACTGTAAGTTGAAGGCGGACAAGAATCATACACATATTCACTTGGTTGTGGAATCTGTGAATACGATGGGGGTGGGTAATCATATCTTGGATACGGAGTTTGCAGATGTGAGGTTACTTGATACGGAGTTGTCAGATAGTTTTCGGAACCGTATCGCGGAATATTTGTGTTTATTTGAGGTGGTGGATATGAATATTGAGGAGGTGGTTGTGTTGGATCTGGTGGAGAAAGTGGATATCCTGGATCTCGAATAGGATACTTGTAATTGTTGTCCATTTTTAAAATTTGTAACTGTTATAACCTATATCTACATTTGACAATATTTTGTTTAGTTCACAAATCGCCGACAGAGGGCAAATAAATGCAGACTGTGAAAAAAATAAAATTACGTATTTGATATTTGCGCTACTTAAATATAATTTTCTTTATTTTATTAGAAATAACATAAATAATTAAGACAAATAGATCATCTCCTCTTTCATATTACTTTAAAATTATAAAAATATTTCTGTTATTAATAAAAATATTTTTTGAAAATCAATTGCAAGATATACTGTTTAATAATAGAATCAAAAGATAATAGATATTTTCACGTTATTATTCGTTTATTTTTTAATTTCAAAATTCTAAATTGGAATAGAGATTAGATAATACCATAAAAAAAATGCAATTTGAACTGTGTTCAATTTCGAGTCGATAACCAATCGGAACTCATTCAAAACAGTCACTTGATTCAAATTTAAACATATTTTAATTATTTATTTTGATCTATAATTTTTAAAATTAGACTTTTATTGTCTTCTCGTGCTTGCTTTAAACAGATTGCTGAAATATAAAAAAAATGAAAAAAAAAAACAATTTGTATAATGATAAACATAAAAAAATAACATTGAAAAATAAAACACGTAATTGGCTTTGAAACAAAATACGTTCCTATGGCAAATCCATTATTGTAAAATAAATAAAATATTTTTTCTAAAGAATAAAGAAAAATGTTAGTATCTATTGTGGAGCGGATATAAAATTTCACGATTGTGCTAAATATGAATTGGAGCACATATATACACCATCCGATTCTCCGATTATATACGAGTAGAAAATATATCGTGGTGCAAAGATGGAACATGGTTAGCCTGTGTAACTAATAAAAAATAAGCACAAATTCTCGGTCCTAATAATAATGTGCAATTACTTCAAAATATTAAATGCATAAATCAACCTACCGCAGCAGTTTTTCAACGTACAGCAAAAAACAAGATCGCTATTGGTAGCGGTATTTTACTATATGATGTAAAAGCTCGAAATATTCTAAAAGAATTTGCTAGTACGAACACAGTAATTAAAATAATCGAGTGGAATGCTAAAGATACACATTTGGCAGTTGGTATACGTGATGGACTGATCAATTTATACAGCAACACCACGAATCGGAAAACAAATGTATTCAATGTGCCTGGTTCGAAATCGGTATCTGTTGTGCGCTTTCACAGCACAAATCAATCGTTACTTGGTGCAGCAAGTGATGAAGGAGTTATTGCAACTTGGGACATAAATGTTGCTAAACAAAAATTTCAACTAAGTTCACACAAAGCACCAGTTACCGACTTTATATTTGCTAAACAAAATCCTCAATTAATGATTTCCGTAGGATTAGATCGTTCGCTAAATTGCTATGATTTACTTAGCAATAATGTAACGTTCACTTCATTCATAGATCATCCGCTCACTGCGATCGACATGGCTTCAGATAGCCGTACAGTTGCTGTAGCTTCTACTAAAGGCGCAATTTTTATTTACGATTTACGTAATTTTCATCAACCAATTAAATCAATCGCAGCTCATGAGACACAAATCAATCGTATTCTATATCAACCGGGATTTCAAGAATGGAAGGAATTATTTATTATTATCTAATAGGTTATTTTAAGATTTAAGTGAAATAGAACATATATTTTATCTTTTCACATTTTGCTATTTCTATTTAATGCATCAGTGGCGAACTTTTTTTTTATGATTAAAAATACTTATATAATTTGAAATTGAACACAATAAATTAATTCATAAAACATTAAATGGTTAGAAAAAAATTCAAAAGCACTGCAGATTTAAAAGACATTTGATTTTTACTTTTCACTGACAAATTTCATTGCTTTTATTATAATATCTAACGACTACTGCAATTTGGAATTTTGAAATTAAAAAATTAACAAATAATAACATGAAATATCTAGTGATCTTTTGATTCTATTTTGAAATAATATATTTTGAAAGTGATTTTCAAAACCTTTTTTTATTAACAGAAATATTTGTATTATTTTTAAGTAATATCAAAGAATAGATGTATCATTTCCTTAATTATTTATTAATTATTTCTAATATAATAAACAAGATTTATTTTAGTAAATGAAGTAGAAAAGACACTTTAAACTATTTACAAAATAACAAGAATTTTCTAAATTTTTTTCGTACAGATAAACAAGTAATTATATAATAACATTAAATAATTTACTTATTAGGTCAAACATAAAAGAATCAGTCTTCTAATTTTTGAATATTTACAATGAAATTAAGGCAGCAAACATAGACTCAAGAATGTAGCCATGGATGCCGTAGGCACTCTGCTGCTGTTGCCCTTAATTTGGGGTCAACTTCCAACATAGGCAGCAAGAATTTCGTAAACTTTTTCGCTTCATTTGAATTCCAACTATATTTTTCTATTAATACATCGATAAGTTTCCATACTTTTAATTCTTTGATATGTCTGAACTGACCTACATAAATAAGCAAAGAACATGAAAAATAAATTCCGAATAAACTTTACTTAATATAATTGTACAAAAAAACAAACAAACCTTGTTTATCAAAATATTGTTGTGAGTATTTCCCAGAAAGAGCTATATACTTTGGTATCTCGCCTAATAGTTCCGCAACTAAAGCTAAATGTTCTTCGTCCGTAGAAATATTGGATGACGCTTGTGGATTAAACAAATATTCTTCAGTTACTAATTCGAAAGTTACACAAACTGTAGACCATATATCAGCTGCAAAACTATATTGTGCTCCTAAAAGTACTTCTGGGCATCGATATTGTCTTGTTTGAATGTCTTCGCAATAATGATGATACTATTGTATTCTATGCTATTTGATAGGAAACACAATTACTTATAAATTGAATTCACACTTTTTATTCATGTCAAAATTCGAATACAAAAACAATACAATAAAATAAAACTAACCAGAAAATAAAGAAACATGTCAAACATAACAGATACTTAAACAACACAAAAATAATTTCAATTTTTATTATTATAGACAAACAGACAAACAGTCGCATTTCTTGATTACACTCATCTATCTATATATAATAAAACGTACATCGAAAAAACCGTTTCCTAAATCCACAATCTTAATTTTTACATCGGCGTTTAATTCATTGAGTTGTAATGAACTTGATCGTTTGCTGGGTAACTGACTATTCGTAGAAATAATTTGTTCTTTTGCTAAAGGATCGCGTAAAGTACGGTCGCTCGTCCAAAAATCCTCTGAACTATGTTCTTCCGCCGTAGATGTTTCATTCGAACTTACTTCTAGTTTTAGTCTACCACTTTTACTAACACTTTTATCTTCATCCGGATGTAATGTACTAACTAGAAATAAAGAAGAAGAAAGAAAAATTCATTGAGAGATATTTATATTCTTGCAAATAAAAATCAAATATATGTATTAATTTACCAAATGATTTAGGTAGCCTTAAGTCCATTTTATGCCATTCAGTTGCTTCAGCTGCAAGTTTATCTACATATCCATTATCAGGAACTAATAAAATATTTTCCGGTTTAATATCGGTATGAATAATGTCGCACTTGGTATGCAAATAATCTAGACCTTCTAACACCTAAAGAAGAAATTCGAAAATTTTAATTCTACCACTAAAAGAAGCGTACTTATATGTTAAAATATACAACATGCCTAATGACAGATTTAACAATAGGTATTTGTACACCCTGATATCCACTTTGTACAATCATTTGGAGAAGACTCTTCCCGAGAACTTCGAAAACCATACAAATATGTGTGCCATTTATACTTTTAACACGAAAATCGTCCAGTAGTAAAACTGTTTTACTTCGTTTAAAATCGATTGGATCGCTACATCTAGACCATTTCAGTAATTTGATTTCATCTACAGCGGTTTCCATAAACGATTTGGCATTCTTCACTACTTTAATTGCGACAAAACGTTTCTCACTAAAACAATTCGAAAACAATTTTGCTATTTGAAAAAATAATTACTTAAACAAGTAGAATTATTACTTTAAATCCTCGCACAACCAAACGGTAGCGTAAACGCGTGTTTACAAAACCTTACATTTGTATGGTTTTACTTCGTTTAAAATCGATTGGATCGCTACATCTAGACCATTTCAGTAATTTGATTTCATCTACAGCGGTTTCCATAAACGATTTGGCATTCTTCACTACTTTAATTGCGACAAAACGTTTCTCACTAAAACAATTCGAAAACAATTTTGCTATTTGAAAAAATAATTACTTAAATAAGTAGAATTATTACTTTAAATCCTCGCACAACCAAACGGTAGCGTAAACGCGTGTTTACAAATCTTATATTTGTATGGTTTTACTTCGTTTAAAATCGATTGGATCGCTACATCTAGACCATTTCAGTAATTTGATTTCATCTACAGCGGTTTCCATAAACGATTTGGCATTCTTCACTACTTTTACCCGGTTGAGTAAATCTCTTTTTACATATTTGACAAACATAAGTTTTATTACCCGTATGCGAGCGAATATGTGAATATGAGTTCTGAAAGTTTTTTACTATGTTAATCTAAAATTTTATTTCTGTATTAATAAAATAATTTTATATTAACCATTAGCAACTGTTTCTTTATTTCCATCATCTGAATCATTTTCGCTGTCTGTATCACTATAATCGTAAGCAACTAATGCCATTTTGTTTACAGATTGAAAACCTTTTGATTAAATTCTATTTATTTTTCAAAACAGTCAAGAAGTACATAAAAGGTATAACTTTACAATAGCCTGACCAGATGTTGCTGTTCAAGTTAATTGAAAAACCAGTGACTCTCAAAATGTGTGACAAGACAAAATGTGATTTTAAATGTGTCTTAACGGTCTATTAAACACAATTCCTACCTGTAACCTACTTACCAAACCTACCTTAATTTACCGGACTTCTTAACATAACATAACATAAGGAACAATCACACTTCTTAACATGATATAAGTCTTAACCCACGAAATTGATAAAATTACTAATAAAACATTTTGAGGTTCACTGGTTTATACAGACCGACATGCGCATTCCGATGTACACGCATGCGCAAATATGGTATTTTAAATATTATTAATCTGTCAAAAATTTGGTGTTGTGTGTGTTTGGATTTGTTTAACCATTTTATTTTACTAATAAATAATTAACGTGTTGAATTGATTATTGAATATTTCAAGTGTTCAATAACTAATATATATATAAATATATATATTTAAAACTGTTTGAAATTAGTGAATAGTGAACGTTTTCCAGAAAAATAATTGTATATTTGACAAAATCGTTCAATGATTATTTAGGTACGTGTTTAATTTAATCCATATTTTAAGTGTTTAATTAGGGAATAAATGTTATTGTACTTGTAATAATTGGTAAAATTACTTATTTACAATAATAATTACATATTTTAACGAACGTTCAATGAATATTTACGTGTTTAATTAGTGTTTGTTTAATCCACATTTTAAGGGTTTAATAAGTGAATAGATATTATTACCTGATTTTAAGGAAGATTGTAAAGATTTTAGCATGATTCTAAACGCGATTGTAAGGATATTATATACATGATTTTTAAGCGCAATTCAAAGGATTTTAAGTAAGATTGTAAGGATTTTATATGATTTTAAGTGAAATTGTAAGGATATTTGTGATAATTGAAAAATTACTTTTTCAAATAATAATATATTTAAACAAAACGTTCAATTGTATATTTACTTGTTTAATTAGTTGAATAATTCATATATATATATATATATACATATAATATAATCTCGCTTGAAAACTATGCTAAAACCCTAAGATTATACAATCCGAGTCTACGTAATCTTAAATAATAATATTTACACCCGAAAAATTATGATTACAGCTTAGCTTAGCTTAATCTTAAGTTTAATCCGAAGATCGAATCATGGCAATGAACGACCGGATCTCCCTAACGGACGCCCTATCCAATGTGGACGTCCTGGATGAGCTAACCCTTCCCGACGAGCAGCCCTGTATTGAGGCCCAACCCTGTTCGGTGGTTTACGTCGCGAATTTCGATACGAATTTCGAGGATCGGAACGGATTTGTTACCGGGATTGCGAAGTATATTGAGGAGGCGACTGTGCATGCCAGCTTGGTAAGAGACAAGAAAATGTGCTCTAGTGTTTGGGGGGTACACGGGTGTTCTGTAACAGCTGTAAATTTTACTAAAACTTTTTCATATTTCCTCGAACTTTCTATAACAGCTTAAAAATACCAAGAATTTTTGAAAAAATTCTTAGATTTTTTTAAAACTATCTAAAAATTTCTAGGACCATCTACATCTTAGGGTACGTTCCACTTAAAGCCCGCAACGCTCGCGACGCCCTTTAATACGTTCCACTTAAGACCGCGGTCGTTGCGGTTGTGATCGAAAACGTCATAGCTGACGTCATATCGACGACCGCTGTTAAGCCCATTTCGACCGTTATATGTAGGTGGGTTAGAGTGGTCGTACTTCATTTCGCGCGTTTTTTTTAAGCTATGGTAATGATAATGGTATTTTATTTTACGTTATCAATAAGTATATATAAGTAAAAGTATATTTTAGATAGTGATAGTGCAATAATATAACTAAATTGAATATAAATTTAAAATTTAAAAAATACGTAATTAGTTATAATTATTGTACTATCACTATCTAAAATATACTTTAACTTTAACATTATGTCATGTACAAAATTAGTTTTTTTTTTTAATTATCTTTTGTTTGTTAAATTTTTTATTTTTTAAAATGCAGTTTGTTTTTAAAATTTAAAATATACTTTAACTTTAACATTATGTCATGTACAAAATTATTTTTTTTTTATTAATTATCTTTTGTTTGTTAAATTTTTTATTTTTTAAAATGTAGTTTGCAAACCCGTTCCACTAATGTTTTCGCCCGTGGTGTTTGCGTGCTAGTGGAATGGGTAATTCGTGGTCGTGGGGCACGAGCGTTGCGGTCGTTAAGTGGAACGTACCCTTAGATTACCTAGAACTTTCTAAAATTTTCTACAAAATTCTAAAACTTTAATATTTTCTAAAAATATTAATATTTTCTAAAAATTTCTAGATCTTTCTAAAACTACCTAAAAATTTCTAGAACCATCTAAAACTTCCTACAAAATTCTAAATCTTTTTAAAATAGAACTCTAAAATTTTCTAAAACTTTCTACAAAATTCTAAATCTTTCTAAAACTTTCTAATATTTTCTAGAATTTCCTACATTTTAAAAATTCCTAGATCTTTTTAAAACTACCTAAAAATTCTTAGAACCATCTAAAAAACTCTCTAAAATTTTATACATAATTCTAAATCTTTCTAAAACTTTTTAAAATTTTCTAGAATTTTCTAAAATTTTCTAAAACTCTCTACATAATTCTAAATCTTTCTAAAACTTTCTAAAATTTCAAAGAAATATTGAAAGATTGCAAAGAAAATCTTGAGTAAAGACTTTACAATCTTCAATTTTTTTATGAAATGTTTTAAATCAAAGAAATTTTTGAGTAGCCTTTAAAAATCTTCAATTAATTTTGTATAAAATACGTAAAATTTAAGAAAATCTTGAATAAAATCTTTACAATCGTATTTTTTTTTCGTATAAAATGCTTTAAATCAAAGAAATTTTTGAATAAATTCTTTAAAATCTTCAATTATTTTTGTATAAAATACGGTAAAATCAAAGAAAATCTCGGAATAAAATTTTTACAATAATTATAATGGAGGTGTTTTTTTCTTCTTTTCTTTCTTGTAATGGCGGCCAGAATGAGTTACTCGAGGAGGGTCAAGAACATGCCGTGATGTTGTACACGTGGAGGTGTTGTTCAAGAGCGATTCCTCAACCGAAATCCAATGAGCAACCGAACCGGGTGGAGATTTACGAGAAAACTGTGGAGGTTTTAGCTCCTGAAGTTAATAAACTGTTGAATTTTATGTATTTTCAGGTAAGGGTTAATGGTTAAAAATATATATATATATACAGGGTGTTCGTTTGCCAGGTTGATACCTATATTAACCTGGCGAACGAACAGCTTGTATATATACAATGCGATATTTTTATCTCTGAACATATGAACTGAACTACATACAAATTTCCAATGTTCAATTTAAAAAAAAACACGTCAAACGTAAGGAGACATCCCTGACAGTTATGCAACCAATCTTACGTAATATGATGTTTATTTGAATAAAAAATGAAATATTTAACAGAATATGGTCATTTATTGTAAATTGCCGAACACTTAAATTTATAAATAATAATTAATAAATAATACTATACATTTTTAAACAGATTTCTTGAAATAATGCGAAGAGTTTAATGCTTGCTAAATATTTTGTTGAAAGTAAATCATTTTTTTCAAATAACTGTCACATTATGTAAGATTGGTTGCATAACTATCAGGGATGTCTTCATACGTTTGGGTTTTTTTAAAATTGAACATAGGAAATTTATATGTAATTCAATTCATATGTTCAGAGATAAAAATATCGCATTGTATATATATATATATATATATATATATATATATATATATATATATATATATATATATATATATATATATATACAGTGTGTCCCAGGATTGATGTTACAAGAGGTGTAATGGACTAAAATTTTTTGAATTTCATTTCAAGATTCTGGAATTAAGCCCTGCTTGGCGTGAAACGAATTTTAAGAATTTTTTCGTTTTTTGAAAAACAAAATGGCCGTGACGGTGAAGCAAGAACTATTTTCTTTTCAGGTAAAGTACCCTTTTTGTTTAGGATACGACAAAATTTTATTAAGAAAAGTTGTTTATAATGACAAATCATGGCCGTATACCAAACTTCAGGACGATCTACCTACTTTCATTAAACTGTCTGTTTTAGATTGAACAAAATAAATTGTAGGTATCTATTAATTTATTAAAATTTTTATTTTAAAAAATAAATAAAATATAATAATAATAATATAATAATATATATAATAATATTTTAATAAATAAATTAATAGATGTTACATAATTTAGTATGGTGTACGGTACCTACACTTTCTGCCAAGTATGATAAGGATACGTCAAATAGTTTTTAAGTACTGAGCAAAAATTGTTTTTAAATTTTTAAATAAAACACCCTGTAGCTCAGTAAGGAGCCACATTTTATCTAAGTGATTTGCGTGAAATCGTCATATTCTGAGCCCAGGATACTCCAGTTAAAATATTTCCAATTACTAATAAATCACCCTGTATATACATATATATATATATATATATATATATATATATATATATATATATATAAATTGAATAGTTAAATAAATACACATCGATACTAATTTGAAAATTAATTTAAAGATTGTCAAACTGCCTCGTCTAGGGAACGAACCCAGGACCTGCCGGTTGCTAGCCAGCTGCTCTGCCACTGAGCTAACGAAAACCAGACAAGTAGCTAACAATTTTTAATCAACGTAAAGTATTCATACAGTATTTAAATCATTGCCAAGTAAACATTTACAATTTGCAAACCGTATTACTAGGTAGATTACATATACAGGGTGTAACAGAATAACTATTCCTAATTTTAACTGGAGTATCCTGTGCTCAGAATATGAAGATTTAATGCAAATCACTGAGATAAAATGTGGCTCCTTACTGAGCTACAGGGTGTTTTATATAAAAATTTAAAAACGATTTTTGCCCAGTACTTTAAAACTATTTGACGTATCCTTATCATACTTGGCAGGAAATGTAGGTACCGTACACTATACTAAATTATGTTAAATAAAAGTTTTTGGCTACTGCCAGTGGCGTACAACAGGGGCAAGTGAGAGGTTGATCCTTCCTAAATTCTACGCCACTGGCGGAATTGTTATTGTAGCACAATTTTTCGATTGTCCATTACTTGCTGTGTAAAAAACATACTCTTCCTTTGTAACGATAAAGTCACTGTTTTTCGAGATATTTAAAGTTAAACATAAGCTGCACCCTGGGGATTTTTTCAAAATTTGCTAAAAAAATCTGAAAAAATTCAGTAAAATAGAGAAAAAAATTAGCTACATAATAAATAAGTAACTTTTTTCTCTAACTCATTCTAGTTTGGCTGGAAAAATTATTGAAAATTAATATTTTTTGCATTTTATTTTTTTTATTTTCAATAATTTTTACAGCCAAATCAGAATGAGTTAGAGAAAAAAGTTACTTATTTATTATGTAGCTAATTTTTTTCTCTATTTTACTGAATTTTTTTCAGATTCTTTTGAGCAAATTTTGAAAAAATCCCAAGGGTGCAGCTTATGTTTAACTTTAAATATCTCGAAAAACAGTGACTTTATCGTTACAAAAAAAGACTATGGTTTTTACACAACAAGTATTGGAGAATCAAAAAATTGTGCTAAAATGACAATTCCGCCAGTGGCGTAGAATTTAGGAAGGATGAAGCTCTTACTTGCCCCTGTTGTACGCCACTGGCAGTAACCAGAAACTTTTATTTAACATAATTTAGTATGGTGTACGGTACCTACATTTCCTGCCAAGTATGATAAAGATACGTCAAATAGTTTTAAAGTACTGGGCAAAAATCGTTTTTAAATTTTTATATAAAACACCCTGTAACTCAGTAAAGAGCCACATTTTATCTCAGTAATTTGCATTAAATATTCATATTCTGAGCCCAGGATACTCCAGTTAAAATTAGGAATAATTATTTTGTTACACCCTGTATATGAAAGAAATTAATAATATTTATTCAGTTTTGTGTCCATTGACTAGGAATATGTATATATAAAAATATAAGTAAGATTTTTTGGTGTTTGTCAGCAATTTAATTTAATTTTCAAATTAGTATCGATGTGTATTTATTCAACTATTCAATTTAATACTCTTGCTGACAAGCACCAAAAACTCTTACTTATATATACATACCTATATATATATATATATATAGCTTAATTAATTCTAAGAGAAATGTAATTGTTTTTCGAAAATGTTAAATATGCAATAAATTTAATTGTTAAAATGAATACGATTTTACATATTGTTCGATAATTATTTACTATCTTAATCATGTGATTAACTATGCTATTAGATAGTCAAAGTACGTTTAAATTAATAAACAATAAAAAATGTAAAAATTAATTGAATTTTCATAAAAATTACATTTAGAAATACATATTTACTAGTTTAATCACATGGTTAAGTATGCGTTTAAGTTGTCAAAACACACTTAATTATCTTATTAACTTCATCATTTGATTAACAACGTGATTAGAATGCCAAAACACACTTCTTTGATTAAACAATAATATTGTAAAAATAATAATCACATTGTTAACACTTAATCATGTAGTTAACAATGTGTTTAAGTTGTTAAAACAAAGATTTTAAATAGTTACAAATAAAAAAAATAAATAAAAATTATTATTCTTGAAGGATTTTAACCGACTTTTTTGTAAAATTTTTCCGGCAAGCGACGCATAGGTTCCCGTCAAATTTCTCAAGCTCGGCCCGGCGAAATATTTTTATTGTCATTAATTTTAATTATTTTTTCACAATTTTTTTTTTTTAGTAAATATTTAATTATAATTTATTTTAAGTGTAAATATTCACTACACATATACAATGTGTACCTAATTGAGTGACTCTTATAATATTAAAATTATTATAGTTCAAAAATATCTTAATTATAATATTTAATTAGTATTTATTAATTATATATTTAAATACAATTATATATTAAGTACAAAAAAATTATGTAATTAAATAGTTGTACAGAAATTAAATTATGATTAAAGAATTATTTTAATTCTGTAGACATTTTTGTGAAAATTTGAGTAAAATCGGTTAAATAACATGGCCATAATAAATTTTTTAAAACTTTAGTATTTTTTTTCTCGGAAAGTTGGCAACACTGGATATTAATAAAATTATATAATTAATGGGAGCATTAGGGAAATCTTTTCTGAAAATTTGATCAAAATCGGATAAATAACGTAGCCAATATGAATTTTTATAAACTTTAGTAATTTTTTTCTCGGAAAGTTGGCATTACTGGAAAAAAATAAAACCACATGACCATCTTGGATACTAGACAAATTTATCCTGAAAATTTCATTAAAATCGGTTTAACCGTCTAGGAGGGGTTGCGGCCACAAAATTTTGACTTACGACCGAGCCAGCGAGCTGACGACGCACACACATACACCCACATAAACTAAGTTCAGATTCGTCATCTAGGAACTATATGAAGGATTTCTATACACAAATTTTTTTTTTGAAAATGTTACAGACACCGTACCAAACGCTATACTACTTTTTCCTTGCAGTCAAAGTAGTAAAATTATACTTAGTATTTTTTTAGCATTTCATATTATTAAACATGTATTAACTTATTTGCTATTTTATTAACAATGTAAGTTTAGATTTTAATTTAGAATAATTCGTGTATTTGTCTAAAATATTTATATAAGTTAATTTGAAATTATAGACTTAGGTATTTCATTTGGTAAAAATTTATTAGAAAATTAACAGAAATTTTATGAAAAATTTGTCAAAATTATAAGAATCTTTCCAAAATTTGTTTAAATTCATTGAAAATTGACAAAAATTATAAGAAATTTCCCGAAAAATTGTTAAAATTGTAGTAAAATTATCAAAATTATAAAACAATTTTCAAGAATTGTCAAAATTTATTAGAAAATTCAAACTTTATGGTTTTAATAAATACAAATATAAATATATTGCGTCAAAAGAAAAAAAACTAGGTTAGGTTATTATAAAAAGTTATGTAATTAAATAATTAATTAATACCTTCCCGTTTTTACACGGTTCTTATTTCGAAAATAACAGTTAATTTTACAGTGTAGATAAATATTATTCATAAACAATTTTTTTTTATAGAAAATTATTTCATATAAAATTACAAATAAAATTAATACAGTTTTTTTTATAGAAAACTAGGTTTTTAACAGTTAATTTTTACAGTTTATGTGTAAATAATATTATATAGAGTATAATTTTACTCATAGCAAATTTTTTTTTGAGTAAAATACAAATAAAATTAATGCCTTTTTGTACAAAAAGTTTGTTTTTTATTTTACATACATACAGACATACACAATCTCGCCATGTACCCAAAAGGGTGTGGCACAAACTTTTATCATCATCCAGAAATCAATCGCCTCCAAACATTCCTATCCAAACAAGCAACTTTTGCACTTTCATCCACATTCATAATTCCACTCTCATACATGCTCTTCTATTCCTACTACTTGGAAACTTTCTACATTTTTCTCAAAGTTTTTCACAAGATTGTCTGTTTTTCACAAGGTTATTATTGTTTTTCACAAGCTTATGACTGTTTTTTAACAAGATTATGAAGTTTTTCACAAGATTATGTCTGTTTTTAATTAGGTTATGACTGTTTTTCACAAGGTTATGACTGTTTTTCACAAGATTATGACTGTTTTTGAAAAGATTATGACTGTTTTTAACAAGGTTATGACTGTTTTTTTTTTACAAGATTATGAATTTTTTTACAAGATTATGTTTGTTTTCACAAGATTGTCGGTTTTTCACAAGGTTGTGACTGTTTTTTACAAGGTTATGACTGTTTTTCAAAAGATTTTGACTGTTTTTCACAAGGTTATGTCTGTTTTTCACAAGGTTATGTCTGTTTTTCACAAGATTATGACTGTTTCATCCACATTCATAATTCCACTTTCATAGCATGCTCTTCTATTCCTACTACTTGGAATAATAATAAATCTTTTTAACAGCAAACGTTCATTAGACGCATTCGCTCAACATGTCCGAACCATCTTAACTGACTAACACCAACTTTTGTTACAACATTTTTTTTTTATTTTGCTTTATATAATTGTGTTGTATCTTTTTTTTGTAATTTAAATTGTAGATAATTTTTTTTTGATATAAAAATATTTCTAATTTTGTATAATAATTATTAATGCCCTTAATCCCCGCATCCATTTTTACCCCATTTTGACTGCAAAGAAAAGTGGTATAGTGTTTGGTACGGTGTCTGTAACATTAACAAAAATAAAAAAAAAATTGTATAGAAATCTTTCATATAGCCTCTAGATGACGAATCTGAACTTAGTTTATAAGTGAGGTGTATGGATGTGCGTCGTCAGCTTGCTCGCTCGTAAGTCAAAATTTTGTGACCGCAACTCCTTCCAGACGGGGTTCAACCGATTTTAATAAAATTTTCAGGATAAGTTTTGTAGTACCCAAAATGGTCATGTGGTTTTGGTTTTTCCAGTAATGCCAACTTTCCGAGAAAAAATTACTAAAGTTTTTAAAAATTCATATTGGCTACGTTATTTATCCGATTTTGATCAAATTTTCAGAAAAGATTTCCCTAATGCTCCCATTAATTATATAATTTTATTAATATCCAATGTTGTCTACTTTCTGAAAAAAAAATTACTAAAATTTTTAAAAATGATGGCCATATTATTTAACCGATTTTACTCAAAATTTTACAAAATTTTTTCCTAGTATTTATATTATTTACGTAATTTTAACAAAATACAGTGTAGCCAACTTTCCGAGAAAAAAATTACTAAAATTTAAGAAAATTTATTTTGACCACTTTATTTAACCGACTTTAATCAAATTTTTATAAAAGTTTTTCCTAGTGCCTAAATAAATTATGCAATTTTAACAAAATACAGTGTTGCCAACTTATCGAAAAAAAAACAGAAATTTTTTTAAAAATTCATTGTGGCTACATTATTTATTCGATTTTGATCAAATTTTCAGAAAAGTATCTCCTAGCGCCCACATAAATTATAATATTATTAAAATACAGTGTTGCCAACTTTCCGAGAAATGTCAAAGTATATAAATCTATATATGGGTTTATCCATATACTTCTAATCTTGTTTTTTATAAAGATCAATTGTACAAATAACACATATAAAATTAAAGATAATTTTTTATTTAAATCTAAATTAAACAAGATTAGAAGTATATGGGTAAACTCATATATAGACCACTTTGACATTTTTTGGAAAGTCGGCAATACTGTATTTTAATAATATTATAATCTATGTGGGCACTAAGAGAAACTTTTGGGAAAATTTCATCAAAATCGAATAAATAATGTAGCGACAATAATTTTTAAAAAATTTTGTGATTTTTTTCTCGATAAGTTGGCAACACTGAATTTTGTTAAAATTGTATAATTTATTTAGGCACTAGGAAAATCTCTTATGAAAATTTGATTAAAATCGGTTAAATAATAAGCGATCATTAAAATTTTTAAAAATTTTAATAAATTTTTTTCTCGGAAAGTTAGCAACACTGTATTTTGTTAAAATTACATAAATTAGATGATTACTAGGAAAATCTTTTGTGAAAATTTGAGTAAAATCGATTAAAAAACATGGCCATAATATATTTTTAAAAACTTTAGTAATTTTTTTCTCGGAAAGTTGGCAACACTGGATATTAATAAAATTATATAATTAATGGAAGCACTAGGAGAAACTTTTCTGAAAATTTGATCCAAATTGGATAAATAATGTAGCCAATATAAATTTTTAAAAATTTTAGTAAGTTTTTTCTCGGAAAGTTGGCATCACTGGAAAAAATAAAACCACATGACCATCTTGGGCATTAGACAAATTTATCTTGAAAATTTTATTAAAATCGGTTAAATCGTCTAAGAGGAGTGGCGGCCACAAGATTTTGACTTACGACCTAGCGAGCGAGCGAGCTGATGACGCACACACATACACCCACGTAAACTAAGTTCAGATTCGTCATCTAGGGACTATATGAAGGATTTCTATACACAATTTTTTTTTTTTTGAAATGTTACAGACACTGTACCAAACGCTATACCACTTTTTCCTTGCAGTCAAAGTGGTAAAAATAATTCTTCAACATGAAGTGACATTTATTTATTTTCAACTTTATTCATGTGTTCCCAATACCAAGTGGAATTCTCAGACTTCGTTGTGATCAGAAGAATGTAAAAATGGCAATACTTGTTTAAAAATAATTCATAGACAGCACTGCTAGTATACAAATTACAGGTTTCTTTTTTATCGATAGCACAATTCGATTTGCAAATAGTTCAAACATTACCATATAGATGACACTGTAACATTATTTTTCTTGAAGTTTTCTAATAAAAATTAACACGAGAACAATTTAAACGATAATTTTATTAAATAATAAATAAAATTAATTAACAAATGATTTTACAAAATAACTAAAAATTATAAGAATATATGGACAGTGTCTGTAGCTTACAATTTAATGTTTTACTTTTGGATGTCTATTCGTAACTTAAATAATTTGATGTTCTTCTCTTGGATATCTATCCGTAGTTAAATTGTTTAATGTGCTTCTCTTGGATATCTATCCGTAACTAAATTAAACTCATTTAATTTTCGACTAAAGTGGATTCATAAAAATGCAGCTTAAACAAAAATCGAATGCAATCGAACTTTGAACGACGACTAAAAATGCTGACAAAATGACAAAGTTTGATGCACTCAACAGTCATGGATATGTCAACGTACTAACTTCCTAAATTTTTAAATATCAAATATCCATGACTCTTACACCTGCCTAACACCAAGTGGGGTGAATTCTCACCCCCCCCCCCCCCCGTTGAACTTTTTCGCCTGAATTTTTTGTAATAGCCGTTTTATCCTGTTTGTATCTCGTCACATTGTTCTTTGTACTTTTAGGTACTTGTTAAATCAGAAAATAATCGAATCCAGTTAACGAGTTTTCAGATTTATTTGAAAAATTGAAGTGATGCGCTGATGGAGTGAGAATTCACCCCACGTGGTACTATGCGCGATATACCTATCGGATGCTGTTTCGTTAACTTTTTCAGATATAAAAAAATAATTTGATAAATAAAAATAAATATATAAATATATAAATAATAAATAAAAAAATAATATAATAAAAATAATAAAAAAAAATATTATAATAAAAAAAAAATAATAAATAATAAATTTGATTGTATACAATGTACCCAATTACATGTTAGCAATAGACTTTTATTTTAATTCTTCTTTTATTAAATTGCCGAAATAACCCAAACTGCACCCAAATATGACCAACAAATAATAATTCGTTCATAGTTTCCTTCCTACGAAAATATAGAGTGTGAAAATGATGAAAAAAGTTGGGGTGAGCATTCACCCCACGCTGTATTAGGAGTTTTGAAAATCACCCGGTAGTAGGAAGGTTAAATAATTTCAGATTAATTACCGCCCGGGGTCATTGCAGTAGTGCCCCCTTTTTATAAAAATCACTATAAAAACGTATCAGTGAGTAAAAACGAAATGTGAAATATATTAATAATTATAAAAATTATAAAAATAATAAAAATTATAAAAAAAAAAAACAATAAACATACAAAGGTACAAAAACAAGTATATAAAATAGGAACATATTAAACATTATTGGATAAATAATAGGTTAGGTAAATAATTATTTAAACAGGAAGAAAAATCACTTAGTGATTTGAACTTTTCTACTTTTCACATGATTGAAAATTCCCGAATAATATCTGATTCTATTGATATAATAGCAAGATTTGAAAGTCTGTCTTGTCCCATTGTGGAGCGCAAGTAGTTTCTTAATAATTTTAAGTTTGGAAAAGGTCCGTTTCGCTGATGCTACAGATACCCGGTAATGACAAAAGAATCCGAAGAGCAATTGTGAAATTTGGATAAACTGTGATTAAGTCGTTTGAATATAGATACTGAATTTTTTGCTAGATATCGGTTTTACAATTAGAAATAAATGGTTGACAGTGTAAAATATCTTCGCATAAATTGTCTGCGCCAATTTCTGAATGATGATATAAGATTATTTTTATTTACTTGAAATTATTATGAAAATATATAAATAGTGCCAATAAATAGTGTCATAATAAAATTGTAAATTTAACACAAAGAAAAATTATAATAACACAGGGAAAATAGATTTGGGTAACCAGTGCTCACTCTGACGAGTAACCTCACCCATATTCAACTTTTTACTTGTAAGTATATGCAGCATACATTTTCTAAACTACTTGTTAACACTAGAATTAGCATAAAATAATTTAAACAAAAATGTAATTCATTTCATTTAATAATAAAAATAATAATAATACTAATGATATCCTTTATTTCCACAAAATCACATAGATATGGACAACGTCATAGATAAGTACACATAGATTGTAAAAAGTAGAAAAATAAATATATTATATATTCAAGTATAAGCACGAAAAATTTGAAATATTATTATTATTATTATGTTAATAATATTACTAGTTATGGTTGTATGATAACTATCGCTAGATGATTGCATTAAATAATTTAGATTTAATCACCGTACGCAAATCGAAAAGAAATTCAAGAATATTTCAAACTACAGTTTTTCTTTTCTTTTTTAAGATATACAAAGTAAAACTATTTCCAATTATACAACGTGTTTCATATAAACATGACGGCATTTAATTTCATATTTTTAAATCGAATACCATATGAATTTGAACCGTGTTTCATTTGAATATAATTATTTAAATTATCAATAAAAAAAGCCTGGTTCATTTTACATTGACAAAATCATAAACGTCATTAAGCGACAGTTGTTTGTCTGGATATTAGAATAATTAATGAAAACTAATTTCTGTTTAAATGAAAGATATTGAACCTTTCAGCCGTCTTCGCGAAGTAACAGTTTGCTTGTGGTTAACCAAACTGCCTATACACTCGACAAAAAAAACGCGCAACTTGATAAATCAAAAAAATTACCGATTTTCAAATAGGTATAACTCGGCTAATTTTGAACGAAATTAAATAAAAAAATTTGTGCAACAAAGTGTGAAGTCTCGTATTTAAGGTCATGTAAGATATGTTACATTTGAACCATTCCGCTCTATACCACACCCGTAGAAAAAAAACATGTTTTGACTTTTAAAATTGTCAAACTATGACAACATATACAGCATACAAAAAATTTTTTTGAGTCAATTTACCAAGCGGGCGTAAAAATTGAAACATTTCTACGTAAATTGTCTTAAATTTCAAGGATCTGCCATGTTTTGGCGCAAAGTTACAATTTTTCGAAATTTACCCTACATTTTGCGAGTTTTTGGGGCATAACTTGATTAATTTTGGATGAAAATGGATGAATTTTTTAAAAAATAATTTGAAGCCACCTCTTTTAGGCCGTGCAAAATAACACAACGTTTAAGCCATTCTGCTCCCCACCTCACCCCGCAGGAAAAAATCTTTTTGATTTTAAAAAATTGACAAATTTCGACAACATGTTGTCAAACTTTGACAATATGTGTAATATACAAAAAAAAAATTTTCGACACAGTCTACCAAGACACCAAGGCGTAAAATTTAAAACATTTCTACGTAAAATTCACTTAATTTCAAGGACTTACGATGCTTTGGCGCAAAGTTAAATTTTTTTTTAGGTTGATTCTGCAAAATGCTTCACAATTTTGAACTTTTCTTTTAATCGAAGAATGTTTTACCATTGAAAACATTTGTTTGGTCGTTAAAATGGTCTAAATGTTCAAAACTTGTCAGAACTTTAAACTCGCATAATGCAGGTTAAATTTTAAAAAAATCATAACTTTGCGCCAAAGTATTGCAAGTCCTAGAAATTAAGCGGAATTTACGTAGAAATGTTTGAGTTTTTAAACCCGCTTGGTAAATTAAATCGAAAATTTTGTTGTTGTCAAAGTTCGACAATTTTTAAAGTCAAAATATGGTTTTTTCTCACTGGCGGATCCACAGTGGGGAGGCCATAGGGGCCATGCCCCCCCCCCCCCCTGGGCCTAAGAACATAATACAAAAACATACAAATATATATTCCACACAACAATTATTATTAACCCACATTGCATACACCTATGCATATAAGTGGGATAATAATTTTTTTGTAGGCTTAAAACTTCTTAATAATTATTTACCTTTATCCTAAAAAAAAAAGCAAAATAACCCCCTCCCCTTGACAGTTTTCTAGATCCGCCCCTGATTTTTCGGCGAGGTGTGGTGGGGAACGGAATAGTTCAAATGGGACATGTCTTGCATGACCTTAAAGACGAGACTTCAGACTTTGTTGTACAAGAAATTTCATTTAATTTTGTTCAAAATTGGCCGAGTTACACCTATTTGAAATTCGGTAATTTTTCTAAATTTTCAAGTAGCGGGTTTTTTTTGCCGATTCTATATTTAATTTGTTAAAATATTTTGTGATGTATATTGTATCTAATAATTCTTTTTATTCAATTAAGTATTTATTATTATTATTATTATATAATATAAATATTACAATAACAAAAAGTTACAGATTTAATAAACCGGAACTAGTTAACTAGATCGTTCGTAAAGACGATTTTTGTTAAAATTCATTGACAGGATAACAATACCACTCATTTTAACTGAATTTTAAGCGCTTAAGAAAGTTTCTGTTTTACCTTGCAATTTAATTTAATAGATACGTATGTTTAGCATTTCACGTGCATCATTAACATGAACAGATCGCATAACATGCTTTTGTATCTGTGAAAGAAACCCAATTTAAAATTGTCTTTCATTTTCTGTAACTTATTTCTGTACGTATAGCAAATTAATTTTCAACTATAAGTAACATAATATAAAATTATTAATTATTTAATTAGCAAAAAAATATTTTAATAAATTGACTCAAGCATTGATTATTAATTTATTAAACAAAAATTCCCATTGGAGTAAAAAAATAATACAAAAACAACAATTGTATTTAATATACTTTTATTTAATTAAATTATTCCATATACATATATTATTATTATTGTTTTCTATTTGAATGAATACGAATATATACTTGTATAAAAACATAAATTCACAATATATATTGATAATATTGATAATAATATATTGTTTTAATATTAAAATAACACAAATATGTTTCACAAAACATAATACAAGTAAATATAAGTTAACAACAAAAAATCTGTTAAATTTATTTGGCAAATAATAATGAATCAAATACAAATGAATCAAAATAAGACAATAATAATGCAGAAAATATTATTCAAAATTGACAAATATATATTCGCAAAAAAAATTTATATAAAAATATATAAAATATTTTTTGTATTTTGTCAAAAATTTAAATAATTAAAAAAATGTAATTTATAATTTTATTGTTAACTCTTATTTATATTTTAATTATCACATAAAAATAATTAAAAAAATTAAAGAGTTAACAGGAACAAAATATAACCTGTTCATTAAATTATAAAACAAAATATAGTCGTTGCAAATACAATCCTTTTATGAACATATTTGTTTAAATTATATTTGTTATAATATCATAATTGAATTTAACAATATAGTAACAATAAATATAACATTTATATATTTTAATTATTGTTTAATAATCATGATTTTGTTGTATGTATTATTATTATTGTTTTTTATTTGAATGAATACGAATATGTCGTTTCAGATTGGAAGATTGATTAAAACATTTATTACACGTTTCACATTTGAATGCTCTTTTATTTGTATGAATAATAATGTGTCGTTTGAGACTGGAAGATAGTGTAAAAGATTTACTACACGTTTCACAGTTGAATGGTTTTTCATTTGTATGAACACGCACATGTTGTTTCAGATTGGAAGATTGAGTAAATGATTTATTACACGTTTCGCACTTGAATGGGTTTTCATTTGTATGAACACGCACATGTTGTTTCAGATGGGAAGATTGTGTAAAAGATTTTGTACACGTTTCACACTTGAATGGTTTATCATTTGTATGAATACGCACATGTTGTTTCAGATTGGAAGAGTGTGTAAAAGATTTATTACACGTTTCACAAGTGAATGGTTTTTCATTTGTATGAATACGCATATGTATCTTTAAGTGTGATTTGGAAAGAGTAGCTCTGCCACATATCGCACATTTATACGGTTTGTCCAGCTTTTTATCGATGCGAGTATGCTTTTGTCTCGTTAAATTTAATCTACGTTTGCAATCTTTCTCACATATTTTGTATTTGTTAGGCATTTGAATAATAGTGTTTACATTCAACGAATTTTCCCCTATTTCACGTCTTTCTAATACTTTATTAACATTTTTCATAAGTTCATTATTTATTACTTTAGCTAGACGTTCTAGTTTCCAATCATATTTCACTTTGTAACGGTTTGCAACATCACATTCAACCAAATCAAAGCCAGTAAAATTCTCTAAATTTTTAGGTATATCTTCGACAACGTCATTTTCAAATTCATCCTCCTCAATTTTAATATCTTTCACATCGGTAATCTCATATTCGTTATTTATATTAATTGAATCATTGTTATCTTCTGTTTTAGTAAATTCACTTGCGTCTTCATCATGATAATTATTTTCTAATTTTATCGCTTCACCTCTTCGACCGGTTTGTATATCATCAATTGAATCATTGCAAATTTCTTCAATGTCTTCGTTTTTAAGATTTGCAAGACGATTTCTAATTTCTTCTTCAACTTTTATATCATTTTTAAAGTTTGCTTGATTAGATGCGGAATTATCATTTTCAAATTCATCCTCCTCAATTTTAATATCTTTCACATCGGTAATCTCATATTCGTTATTTATATTAATTGAATCATTGTTATCTTCTGTTTTAGTAAATTCACTAGCGTCTTCATCATGATAATTATTTTCTAATTTTATCTCTTCACCTTTTTGACCGGTTTGTTTAGTTTCACAAAGACGTTGTTCCTCAATCGTTTTATTTTTAAAATCAATTGTGTCTTCAATTAAACATTCTAACTCTTCTTTTACGCTTGCGGTTGTTTGTATATCAACTGAGTTGTTGCAACCTTCAGTGATAATTTCCGTTTTATCATTTGGAAGAAAATGATTCGTGTCTATTTCTTCTGCTTTAATTTCATCTTCAAAATTTACTTGAGAACTGAAATCAATTGAATTATTTTTGCAAAAATGACTTTGCTCTGTAATGGTGGGTAAATCTGTAAGACAACTTTCAATCTCGTGTTTTTCTATTGTAATTTCATCTTCGTATTTTACTTCGGTAGATTTGTAATCATTAATATTAGTTTCACAAAGACGTTCTTCAATCACTTCGTTTTTAAAATCAATTAAACATTCTACTTCATTTTTTACACTTGTGGTAGTTTGTATATCAATTGAATTGGTGCAACCTTCATTGATGATTTCATTTGGAAGAAACTGATTCATATCTATACCTTCCACTTTAAGTTTATCTTCAAAATTTACTTGAGTAAATCCGGAACCATCAGTATCCTCAATAATGTTTTCTTGTTCTACAGAATCCGATTTATAAACATATTCTGTATGTAAAAGATTGGATATTTTCACAGCATTTTCCGATATATTATCATAATTGATTATATTGTTCACTACAATTTTCAAATTTGTGCATTGTTTTATATTTTGTCCATTTTGTAATTGTTCTAAATATTGATTTAGAATTTCTTGTGACCGAAAGCATTTCTTTATAAATGTGTAGGCTTGATTCAATTGAGTAAGACATGTTTTACATATGCCATTTGGTAAACTGCTATTTACGTTTAGCTGAAAAAACATTTAAATATAAAATAAGAGAATTAAATTTGTAATTATTGTACTTACAAGTTCTGGTGCAATTAGATTTAATTTGTCCAATAAAATTATGTTATCTGAATCGAAATTATTCAACGTTGATGCGAGATCTTTATCAGTCGTGCATAAACGACAAAGTTTTCCAAATATTAACATTTTTATGTTATTATTATATGAACTGTGTAGTTTTATATAAGTTTATATAGTTTTTACACAAATATTTTAATATAATATACTAGTAGTAAACCGGTAATCATGAGATAATAACGAGGTTAGATAATTTTGTCGCATGCAGTAAACAGAAATTGAGTCAGAACATTTCACTGCCATTCGTAGCGGCAAAATTACCAACTATCATATGCAGTGGCGTACTAGTAATTTTTCGTTGGTAAATTTTTATATAAAATATATAATTTTTTAAATTTATATATTTGTACTTTTAGTATAACTATTAATTAATTAATAATAACTCTTACAAAATAGGATTAAATTACAATTACTAAACAAAAATTATTAAATAACACCGTTCTAACATTTACAAAATTAAGAAGGTAATAGTTATTAGTAGTGCTAATATTAATTTATTTACATCAATAGACTATTCTCATTATCTATTAATATCTATTTCGCGTACACACCCGATTCTTTGTAGTAGACGTAAAAATCTTATTTCCACAGCGGTCATTTTGTTTTATGCTTTTGCTTTCAAAACCAACATTCCGTACTATACATCAACGTAGGCACCAGAAAAGGCATTGTATATACTCAAACGGCATTTTGAAAATAAATAATAAATAATAAATAAATAATATTACCAAAAATATTAAAACTTTTTTTTTAATAAGAATTAAGCTAAATACGCATTTTATATATAAAAGTTCAATAAGATATACTCGTGCAATTTTCATATAAAACACAATATTTTTTTTATATATATATATGTAAATTATAAATATATAAATATATATATATATATGTCAGCTCGTAAACGGTTTTCAAAAAAATTATAAAAAATTTTGAAATTTTAAAATAATTTTTATATAAAACTACTTATATAAAAACTTGAAACAAAAAACAAATATTAATTTTAATTGGAAGTACCCTACTAAAAAATATATTTTTAAATAATGTATTTCAATATAAAACAAACAACAAAATACAGTAAGTTATAAATATATTAAACCAAATGTACAAAATAATAATTAATATGTCTCATTTTAATTAAAAAAATAAATATTAGAAAATTCTTGTAATTTTTTATTTTAAATTAATGTTTTATATTTTTATTTCTTCTGCATTACATAATTTACAGAATGAAATTTTATCATGAATATAAATATCGTAATAATTCTAATTTTTTCGTTCAAATTTTTTTCAGATGAATTTGACCATATTAATCATGGTCGCTGTTTATTTATATTTTGAAGTAAAAACATCAAATATAAACGGAAATATCTTATACACAAAATAATATATGAAAATTTTAATAAAAACTAAAAAAGTATTTTTATTTAGGTAGAACATTTTAAAATGATATGTAACTTTTTCATCTGTTGTCAAAAATATCAGTATTGATTTTAAAATATTTCTATACCTGTTTTACAAATAATACTCCTATATTCCAAATAATGCAGATAAATAAAATCTATTCTTTATTGCACAAAAAATAAATATTGCTACGCCACTGCCTGAGATAAACCAATATTTTGTCCACGGAGTGGGAGAGAACAGTATTTGTAGTTTGCCCTGAAAAGCTAAGTTTTTTGAATTTTTTTTTTCATGTATTTATATAACTTGAAATTGAACACAATAAATTAATTCATAAAACATTAAATGGTTAGAAAAAAATTCAAAAGCACTGCAGATTTAAGACATTTGATTTTTACTTTTCACTGACAAATTTCATTGCTTTTATTATAATATCTAACCACTACTGCAATTTGGAATTTTGAAATTAAAAAATTAACAAATAATAACATGAAATATCTAGTGATCTTTTGATTCTATTTTGAAATAATATATTTTGAAAGTGATTTTCAAAACCTTTTTTATTAACAACAGAAATATTTGTATTATTTTTAAGTAATATCAAAGAATAGATGTATCATTTCCTTAATTATTTATTAATTATTTCTAATATAATAAACAAGATTTATTTTAGTAAATGAAGTAGAAAAGACACTTTAAACTATTTACAAAATAACAAGAATTTTCTAAATTTTTTTCGTACAGATAAACAAGTAATTATATAATAACATTAAATAATTTACTTATTAGGTCAAACATAAAAGAATCAGTCTTCTAATTTTTGAATATTTACAATGAAATTAAGGCAGCAAACATAGACTCAAGAATGTAGCCATGGATGCCGTAGGCACTCTGCTGCTGTTGCCCTTAATTTGGGGTCAACTTCCAACATAGGCAGCAAGAATTTCGTAAACTTTTTCGCTTCATTTGAATTCCAACTATATTTTTCTATTAATACATCGATAAGTTTCCATACTTTTAATTCTTTGATATGTCTGAACTGACCTACATAAATAAGCAAAGAACATGAAAAATAAATTCCGAATAAACTTTACTTAATATAATTGTACAAAAAAACAAACAAACCTTGTTTATCAAAATATTGTTGTGAGTATTTCCCAGAAAGAGCTATATACTTTGGTATCTCGCCTAATAGTTCCGCAACTAAAGCTAAATGTTCTTCGTCCGTAGAAATATTGGATGACGCTTGTGGATTAAACAAATATTCTTCAGTTACTAATTCGAAAGTTACACAAACTGTAGACCATATATCAGCTGCAAAACTATATTGTGCTCCTAAAAGTACTTCTGGGCATCGATATTGTCTTGTTTGAATGTCTTCGCAATAATGATGATACTATTGTATTCTATGCTATTTGATAGGAAACACAATTACTTATAAATTGAATTCACACTTTTTATTCATGTCAAAATTCGAATACAAAAACAATACAATAAAATAAAACTAACCAGAAAATAAAGTAACATGTCAAACATAACAGATACTTAAACAACACAAAAATAATTTCAATTTTTATTATTATAGACAAACAGACAAACAGTCGCATTTCTTGATTACACTCATCTATCTATATATAATAAAACGTACATCGAAAAAACCGTTTCCTAAATCCACAATCTTAATTTTTACATCGGCGTTTAATTCATTGAGTTGTAATGAACTTGATCGTTTGCTGGGTAACTGACTATTCGTAGAAATAATTTGTTCTTTTGCTAAAGGATCGCGTAAAGTACGGTTGCTCGTCCAAAAATCCTCTGAACCCTATTCTTCCGCCGTAGATGTTTCATTCGAACTTACTTCTAGTTTTAGTCTATCACTTTTACTAACACTTTTATCTTCATCCGGATGTAATGTACTAACTAGAAATAAAGAAGAAGAAAGAAAAATTCATTGAGAGATATTTATATTCTTGCAAATAAAAATCAAATATATGTATTAATTTACCAAATGATTTAGGTAGCCTTAAGCCCATTTTATGCCATTCAGTTGCTTCAGCTGCAAGTTTATCTACATATCCATTATCAGGAACTAATAAAATATTTTCCGGTTTAATATCGGTATGAATAATGTCGCACTTGGTATGCAAATAATCTAGACCTTCTAACACCTAAAGAAGAAATTCGAAAATTTTAATTCTACCACTAAAAGAAGCGTACTTATATGTTAAAATATACAACATGCCTAATGACAGATTTAACAATAGGTATTTGTACACCCTGATATCCACTTTGTACAATCATTTGGAGAAGACTCTTCCCGAGAACTTCGAAAACCATACAAATATGTGTGCCATTTATACTTTTAACACGAAAATCGTCCAGTAGTAAAACTGTTTTACTTCGTTTAAAATCGATTGGATCGCTACATCTAGACCATTTCAGTAATTTGATTTCATCTACAGCGGTTTCCATAAACGATTTGGCATTCTTCACTACTTTAATTGCGACAAAACGTTTCTCACTAAAACAATTCGAAAACAATTTTGCTATTTGAAAAAATAATTACTTAAATAAGTAGAATTATTACTTTAAATCCTCGCACAACCAAACGGTAGCGTAAACGCGTGTTTACAAAATCTTACATTTGTATGGTTTTACTTCGTTTAAAATCGATTGGATCGCTACATCTAGACCATTTCAGTAATTTGATTTCATCTACAGCGGTTTCCATAAACGATTTGGCATTCTTCACTACTTTTACCCGGTTGAGTAAATCTCTTTTTACATATTTGACAAACATAAGTTTTATTACCCGTATGCGAGCGAATATGTGAATATGAGTTCTGAAAGTTTTTTACTATGTTAATCTAAAATTTTATTTCTGTATTAATAAAATAATTTTATATTAACCATTAGCAACTGTTTCTTTATTTCCATCATCTGAATCATTTTCGCTGTCTGTATCACTATAATCGTAAGCAACTAATGCCATTTTGTTTACAGATTGAAAACCTTTTGATTAAATTCTATTTATTTTTCAAAACAGTCAAGAAGTACATAAAAGGTATAACTTTACAATAGCCTGACCAGATGTTGCTGTTCTGGTTAATTGAAAAACCAGTGACTCTCAAAATGTGTGACAAGACAAAATGTGATTTTAAATGTGTCTTAACGGTCTATTAAACACAATTCCTACCTGTAACCTACTTACCAAACCTACCTTAATTTACCGGACTTCTTAACATAACATAACATAAGAAACAATCACACTTCTTAACATGATATAAGTCTTAACCCACGAAATTGATAAAATTACTAATAAAACATTTTGAGGTTCACTGGTTTATACAGACCGACATGCGCATTCCAATGTACACGCATGCGCAAATATGGTATTTTAAATATTATTAATCTGTCAAAAATTTGGTGTTGGGTGTGTTTGGATTTGTTTAACCATTTTATTTTACTAATAAATAATTAACGTGTTGAATTGATTATTGAATATTTCAAGTGTTCAATAACTAATATATATATAAATATATATATTTAAAACTGTTTGAAATTAGTGAATAGTGAACGTTTTCCAGAAAAATAATTGTATATTTGACAAAATCGTTCAATGATTATTTAGGTACGTGTTTAATTTAATCCATATTTTAAGTGTTTAATTAGGGAATAAATGTTATTGTACTTGTAATAATTGGTAAAATTACTTATTTACAATAATAATTACATATTTTAACGAACGTTCAATGAATATTTACGTGTTTAATTAGTGTTTGTTTAATCCACATTTTAAGGGTTTAATAAGTGAATAGATATTATTACATGATTTTAAGGAAGATTGTAAAGATTTTAGCATGATTCTAAACGCGATTGTAAGGATATTATATACATGATTTTTAAGCGCAATTCAAAGGATTTTAAGTAAGATTGTAAGGATTTTATATGATTTTAAGTGAAATTGTAAGGATATTTGTGATAATTGAAAAATTACTTTTTCAAATAATAATATATTTAAACAAAACGTTCAATTGTATATTTACTTGTTTAATTAGTTGAATAATTCATATATATATATATATATATATATATATATATATATATATATATATATATACATATAATATAATCTCGCTTGAAAACTATGCTAAAACCCTAAGATTATACAATCCGAGTCTACGTAATCTTAAATAATAATATTTACACCAGAAAAATTATGATTACAGCTTAGCTTAGCTTAATCTTAAGTTTAATCCGAAGATCGAATCATGGCAATGAACGACCGGGTCTCCCTAACGGACGCCCTATCCAATGTGGACGTCCTGGATGAGCTAACCCTTCCCGACGAGCAGCCCTGTATTGAGGCCCAACCCTGTTCGGTGGTTTACGTCGCGAATTTCGATACGAATTTCGAGGATCGGAACGGATTTGTTACCGGGATTGCGAAGTATATTGAGGAGGCGACTGTGCATGCCAGCTTGGTAAGAGACAAGAAAAAGTGCTCTAGTGTTTGGGGGGTACACGGGTGTTCTGTAACAGCTGTAAATTTTACTAAAACTTTTTCATATTTCCTCGAACTTTCTATAACAGCTTAAAAATACCAAGAATTTTTGAAAAAATTCTTAGATTTTTTTAAAACTATCTAAAAATTTCTAGGACCATCTAAATCTTTCCTAAAACTTCCTAAAATTTCCTAGAACTTTCTAAAACTTACTAAAGCTTCCTACAAAATTCTATAATAAATCTTTCTAAAACTTCCTAAAATTACCTAGAACTTTCTAAAATTTTCTACAAAATTCTAAAACTTTAATATTTTCTAAAAATATTAATATTTTCTAAAAATTTCTAGATCTTTCTAAAACTACCTAAAAATTTCTAGAACCATCTAAAACTTTCTAAAACTTCCTACAAAATTCTAAATCTTTTTAAAATAGAACTCTAAAATTTTCTAAAACTTTCTACAAAATTCTAAATCTTTCTAAAACTTTCCACAAAATTCTAAATTTTTCTAAAACTTTCTACAAAATTCTAAATCTTTCTAAAACTTTCTAATATTTTCTAGAATTTCCTACATTTTAAAAATTCCTAGATCTTTTTAAAACTACCTAAAAATTCTTAGAACCATCTAAAACTCTCTAAAATTTTATACATAATTCTAAATCTTTCTAAAACTTTTTAAAATTTTCTAAAACTCTCTACATAATTCTAAATCTTTCTAAAACTTTCTAAAATTTCAAAGAAATATTGAAAGATTGCAAAGAAAATCTTGAGTAAAGACTTTACAATCTTCAATTTTTTTATGAAATGTTTTAAATCAAAGAAATTTTTGAGTAGCCTTTAAAAATCTTCAATTAATTTTGTATAAAATACGTAAAATTAAAGAAAATCTTGAATAAAATCTTTACAATCGTATTTTTTTTTTGTATAAAATGCTTTAAATCAAAGAAATTTTTGAATAAATTCTTTAAAATCTTCAATTATTTTTGTATAAAATACGGTAAAATCAAAGAAAATCTCGGAATAAAATTTTTACAATAATTATAATGGAGGTGTTTTTTTCTTCTTTTCTTTCTTGTAATGGCGGCCAGAATGAGTTACTCGAGGAGGGTCAAGAACATGCCGTGATGTTGTACACGTGGAGGTGTTGTTCAAGAGCGATTCCTCAACCGAAATCCAATGAGCAACCGAACCGGGTGGAGATTTACGAGAAAACTGTGGAGGTTTTAGCTCCTGAAGTTAATAAACTGTTGAATTTTATGTATTTTCAGGTAAGGGTTAATGGTTAAAAATATATATATATATATATACAGGGTGTTCGTTTGCCAGGTTGATACCTATATTAACCTGGCGAACGAACAGCTTGTATATATACAGTGCGATATTTTTATCTCTGAACATATGAACTGAACTACATACAAATTTCCAATGTTCAATTTAAAAAAAACACGTCAAACGTAAGGAGACATCCCTGACAGTTATGCAACCAATCTTACGTAATATGATGTTTATTTGAATAAAAAATGAAATATTTAACAGAATATGGTCATTTATTGTAAATTGCTGAACACTTAAATTTATAAATAATAATTAATAAATAATACTATACATTTTTAAACAGATTTCTTGAAATAATGCGAAGAGTTTAATGCTTGCTAAATATTTTGTTGAAAGTAAATCATTTTTTTCAAATAACTGTCACATTATGTAAGATTGGTTGCATAACTATCAGGGATGTCTTCATACGTTTGGGTTTTTTTAAAATTGAACATAGGAAATTTATATGTAATTCAATTCATATGTTCAGAGATAAAAATATCGCATTGTATATATATATATATATATATATATATATATATATATATATATATATATATGTATATATATGTATATATATATATATATATATATTTCTAACATGGGATATCGATAATATGCAGAATACTTCTTTCTGAAGTAAAATTCGAAGAAATACTTAGAATACTTTTCGATAGGGCATTAAAAGTTCTATAATTTGGTATTAGTTTTAATTTGCTAGCATGCGCCGTTTGGGTGCTAGAATTTTTTTTTGATTTTTTGGTTTTGATTTTTTTTCTCAAAAACTATGAGGTGTAGGAAAATAAGCACGGTATGGAAAAATGCGGAATAATGAGTACTATAATTGAGTAAAGAAATCATTATTCTACGATGTATTGTTTAGTAGAAAAAAATTAAAAACTGAAACCAAAAAAATAAAAATTCTAGCGTTCTAAACCTAACCTAACTTAACCGAACTTTTTATTCCCTATCCGAAAAGTATTCTAAGTATTTCTCCGATTTTTAGACTGCATAGAGGAAAATTTTACAAACATACATACATACATACATACACAATCACGCCATGTACCCAAAACAGGGAGTGGCACAAACTCTTTTCATCATCCCGAGAAATCAGTCGCCTCCAAACATTCCTATCCAGCACAAGCAACTTTCGCACTTTCATCCACATTCATAATTCCACTCTCATACATGCTCTTTTATTCGCTACTACTTGGAAACTTTCGCTCACGCAAGCCACTCCAACTACTCATCGGACGTCCACCTGCAAACGTATACCATCAAAATCATTCAAATAAATCTTTTCAACAGCAAACGTTCAACATGTCCGAACCATCTTAACTGACTAACACACAGCGCACACAGATTTTAACAATTATTTATATCAATACAATATACGTCAGATTTTTTAAAATAATAAATATATAAAACATTAAAACTTATTAAAAAACAAACAATTTCGTTTTTTTTTTTTAAATACTACTGACACATTCAAAAACTGCCGATACACCCGTGTTTGAGAAGAAATTAAATTCATATATTCAAAGGTCGTTCAACTCAATTATTATTACTTCATTTTGTTTTAAACAATTATGTTTATTTACTTTAAAATACTAAGCAATATTCATTCAAAACTAAAATATTTTGAATGAAAAACCACGTTCTTTTAAATAAAATTTTGTAATAATTTGCTTTAAAATTGTTAGTTTTCGTTTAAAATTCTTTAATATTTTGCTTTAAAATTTATTTGTTTTGGTTTAAAATTTTAAAAATATTTGAAATAAATCTATATAAATAATTTTTATATCTGGGTAATATTTATTATAAAATTTTGAAATTTTACATGACATTTCATGTAAAATTTCAAAATTTTATAATATCTATTACACAGATATAAAAATAATTTGTATAGACCAAGATAAAAAAATAATTGATTAAGGATAATTAAAACAACAGACTTATTGTTAGATTTCACATATTTATTGTTGATCGATTTTTATTAATTATACATATAAACAGAAAGTTTATAACAAATATGAACAAAACAAGAATTATTTTTTACGGACAAACTTCTTCTAAACAATAAAGATATAAACATATATAAAATACTTTACAACTTTGCATTGACAATAAAATAAAATCATAAAACATAAATAATATAAATAATTAAAAATAAATAACAAAAATTTAAATTTATTCTTATCAGATACTCCTACTTTTTACTGAAAAGCTTTTTTAATTATTTATATATTCAACTATGTACCTTGATTTAAATTAGTGCTTTTTAGAAGAGATTACAATTCTTTACCATGTTTGACGAAGTTGAGCAAGTAGCTTTTTTTCAATTTTTCAAACCCAGAACATTCACTACCATACATCAACGCAGACACCAATTTATAAACAATTTCTTTGTTTTGTCTTTTGTAGAGAAAAGCTATCGAGAGATTTTCCGCCGAAGTAAAACGCCTATGTCATCATGAAAAGCGTAAAGATTTCGTTTCCGAAGCGTATTTATTAACTCTGGGGAAATTCATAAATATGTTTGCAGTGTTGGATGAACTGAAAAATATGAAATCTAGCGTTAAAAATGATTATTCAACTTATCGAAGGTAAATATATACAAATCTATCTTGTTTACAATTAACAATATATGCCGCGGGTGCAGCGCGCCGCTAATGAACAAGTTTTTCAAATTTTCCTAATCATAACATCCGTAATGACGTATTGATAATGTAATTACTATCATAATAATCTATATATACTAAAAGTTATAGAGAAATATGTATACCAAGTGTCAGGCGATTTATTGGGTGGTTCTCTGCCAATTTCTTCGCTCGCATGTTGTCGTTGAACATCTGCACAGCTGGTTGATCACAGATCGTTAGATTCCCCCGATTAAACTTCTCAGATGAATGGCCCCTCTGCACGCCTCGCTGAGGCCCATATATTCGGCCTCTGTTGTTTCTTCGATTTCCAGGATCATTTACTGGCTCAACACGGTAACGGCGTGCGCAATGTCCGGACGAGTTGCTACGGACAAGTACATTAAACTGGTATTAGATATCCTTCCGGTGATAAAACAGACTGGACTTATACTTTACGTTCAAATCCGATGATCCTAAATGGTCGTATTGATCCTAATGGGTTGTTGTTTGTCCAAGTTTATTGCAAAGGGACGCTTTTCAATTGCCCAGTCCAAAATTACAAGCAGTGAAAGCAGTGAAGTTCTTGTAGTTTCGGAATGGGCAATGAAAAAGCGCAAGATCGGATTTCAACACTTATTTCGAAGCACTCGAAGCGACGATCAATCAGTAGATATGCAGCCATCTAGCGCAATATGATTTCGAAAGGAGAAATATGATATGATATCTACTTCTGATATCATATTGCGCTTGACAATTACTTGGGTTGGAACATATGAACGAATAACGCCAACTGAATTTTGTCAACCTACACGTCTAACCTATAAGTAAGAAATAGAGTTCCGAGATGTTGCTGTGTTCATGTTAGTTGAAAAACCAGTGACTCTCAAAATGTGTGACAAGACAAAATGTGATTTTAAATGTGTCTTAACGGTCTATTAAACACAACTCCTACCTGAAACCTACCTACCAAACCTACCCTAACCTAACGGATTTCTTAACATAACATAACATAAGGAACAATCACACTTCTTAACATGATATAAGTCTTAACGGACGAAAATGATAAAATTACTAATGAAACATTTTGAGATTTACTGGTTTATATTTTTCACCAGATTTTAATATTTTCTTACCAGAATTAAATTTTTATTAGCAACGTTGTTAACTTCATATCACATAATTTTCATTTCTCGCTGTCTCTCTCTTTTGTTTTTCTAGGGCTGCACAATTCTTAAAAGTCATGTCCGATTCGCAAACACTGCAAGAATCCCAGAACCTCTCGATGTTTCTCGCCACCCAGAACAAAATCCGGGATACGGTGAAGGAGAACCTGGAGAAAATCCAGGGCTACGAAGACCTCCTCGCCGATGTTGTTAACATCTGTGTGCATATGTTCGAGGCGAAGATGTATTTGACGCCGAGCGAGAAGCATATGCTGGTCAAGGTGATGGGTTTTGGGTTGTTTCTGATGGACAGCGAATTGTGCAATATTAATAAGTTGGATCAGAAGAAGAAGCTGAGACTGGATCGGATTGATCGGATATTTAAGGTGGGCCCCGTTAACTTAAGGAGGGGTGGGGTGTTCAACCTTCATAACCTTACCAAAAAAAAACCTTTATAACCTTTGTTAGTTGTTGTTACACGATTTTCTCATAAATAATGAGAATACACAAGTACTTTAATAACTAATATTTATTCACAACTGATATTTTGTAACACTAACGAATTATAAGATCTTAATTTAATTTTATACCACAGACACATATAGCTAACAAACACAAAATAGGTACAATAATAGAATACACGCTCAATGTAATTGTTTATATTGCAATACTCGCGACACGTGTCTTTAATATGGTTTGATGTTCGAGCAACGAAATATGAAACTCAACTGACTCTTAAGCTTGCAATTTTGACTTGAAGTAAATGTTTAGAATTTCAAATGGGGCATTTGACCAATTAAACTGTGCCAAATGCTAGCGACCAATCACATTACGCGACAAAGAATTTCTGACGGTTACAAAATAAGATCATTCTTGGAAAAGGGGTCTTACATACAACTAGGGTTCGATTTGATTAGTCCCGAGTCTAGTTGTATTGTCGCGTTTTGGCAACAATAGCAACAAAGTATATTACAGCTTGTCTCTGTTAATATCTAAATATTCTAAGATTGAAATCATTGAGCGGCATATTAACAAAAAATGATAAACAATTTAAATTATGAAATTAACTTAAATGTCACTAACAACCTTGTCAAATAATAATAATAAATTTATTTATTTAGCATACGCTAATCACATTGCAAAAATTACAAAATTAGATCATTTTCTAATCTTTTAAAATTCATCGATGACTGGACTTGTTGTAATTCATTATTGACACTTTCAAACAACTGATCATTGTCATTATTATTATAATAAATTAGTGTGTCATCTGCGAAAAGATGAATACTACACTTATCTAGCATTTTGATAATATCATTTACATACAATAAAAATAAAATAGGACCTAATACACTACCTAAGTTATTGACAATTACTTCTGATGAAATATTTTCAACTGTAACTAGTTGGTTTCTGTTAGTCAGGTAACTTTGAAACCATCGGTGAACTGTGTTTTTGAAACCATAATTATTTGTACTTTTTGCACATATTGTATCATCATCATCTAATTTTCGTTTCCAATCATCTATTACAAAATTTAGTGCTGATTCACACGAATGATTTTTGCGAAACCCTGACTGTTCTTGTATTATAATATTATTTTGTTCAATATGTTCCACCATTTGCTTATACACAACAATTTCTAGAATTTTTTTCAACAGCTGGTAGCATATTTATAGGACGATATTCTTCTAATTTATTAGTTTCCGAAACTTTTGGAATAGGCATTATTGAAGCCAGTTTTAGTTTTTCTGGATTTATTTGTTAATGTTAACAGCGGATAACCAATTATATAATAATTTTTTTGTATAAATTCCATTTCAATTCCGTCTGTGCTGCGTTTGTTTTTTTTGACTAAAAATGATTGACTTGAGATCATGAATTGTACCTAATCATTTTAAAAGAGTTAAAAGATCTTGTATGGATTCGGGAGTTATTTCATGATGAACATTATCAGCATAATCTATAGATTTAGTAATTTCTATTGTACTAGATATATAGTATTTATTGAAAGTATTTACAATTAATTTAAGATCTGTAATTTTGTTCCCGCGGTATGAAATTTCATCAAAAGTATTTTACATTCTTTCTCACAAGTCAATAATGTTTTTAAAGTTTTCCACATTAATTTTGAATTATTTTTGCAATAGTCTACACCTGAGTTATAGTACATTTGTTTCTCATTTTTAATAATTGCTACTGTTATATACCGGGTGTTCGTTCATCAAGTTCGTATGGGCGTTTTTACAAGTAATTTCGATAATTTGCGATATACTTCTTTCTGAAGTAAAATTCGAAGAAATACTTAGAATACTTTTCAATAGGGAATAAAAAATTCTATAATTTAGTTTTAGTTATATTTTGCTAGCATGTGTCGTTTTTGATCTAGAATTTTTTCTTTATTTTTTTTGTTTTTATTTTTTTCCTCAAAAACTATGAGGTGTAGGAAAATAAGCATGGTATGGAAAAATGCGGAATATTGAGTACTATAATTGAGTGAAGAAACTATTATTCTAGAATGCATCGTTTAGTAGAAAAAAAAATTGGAAATTGAATTTTTGGGATTATTTCAAAATAAGATTTTTTTCAGAAAATTTGCTCAAAAAAATCTGAAAAAATTCAGTAAAACGGAGAAAAAAATTAGCTACATAATAGATAAGTAACTTTTTTCACTCATTTTGGTTTTCCAGGAAAAATTATGGAAAATTAAAATTTTGTGCATTTTAATTTGTTTTTTCTTTCCTGCCAAACCAAAATGAGTTAGAAAAAAAAACTTACTTAGCTATTATGTAGTTAATTTTTTTTCTCTATTTCACTGAATTTTTTCAGATTTTTTTCAGCAAATTTTCGAAAAAAGTCTTATTTTGAGAAATTTTCAAAAATTCAGTTTTAAATTTTTTTCTACTAAACGATGCATTCTAGAATAATAGTTTCTTCACTCAATTATAGTACTCAATATTCCGCATTTTTTCATACCATGCCTATTTTGCTACACTTCATAGTTTTTGAGAAAAAAAATCAAAACAAAAAAATCTAAAAAAAATTCTAGCGCCCAAACGGCATATGCTAGCAAACTAGAACTAAAATCAAATTATAGAACTTTTAAAGCCCTACCGAAAAGTACTCTTAGTATTTTCCGAATTTTACTCGAGAAAGAAGTATATCGCAAATTATCGAAATTGCATGTTAAACGCCCATACGAACTTACAAACTTAATACGCCCCATGTGTAATTAAAAATACAAAATCTTATTTTTACCACTTTGACTGCAAGGAAAAAGTGGTATAGCGTTTGGTACGGTATCTGTAACATTTTCAAAAAAAAAAAAATTGTATAGAAATCCTTCATATAGCCTCTAGATGACGAATCTGACCTTAGTTTATGTGGGTGTATCGATGTGCGTCGTCAGCTCGCTCGCTCGGTCGTCAAACCAAATTTTGTAATCGCAACTTCTCCTAGACGGTTCAACCGATTTTAATGAAATTTTTAGGATAAATTTGTCTAGTGCTCAAGATGGTCATATGGTTTTGGTTTTTTTCCAGTGATGCCAACTTTCCGAGAAAAAAATTACTAAATTTTTTAAAAATTTATTGTGGCTACATTATTTATCCGATTTTGATCAAATTTTCAGGAAAGATTTCTCTAGTGACCACATAAATTATAATATAATTAAAATACAGTGTTGCCAACTTTCTGAGTAAAAAATTACTAAAATTTAAAAATAAAAATACAATGTTGCCAATGGCATTTTTTATTCCTATTTCTTATCATTTATGTGATAATGTGAAAGTGGTCTGTCTATATATGGGTTTACCCATACCATATACTTCTAAATCTAATCTTGTTGTTTTCGCAATTCTAGAATCTGGAAGTAGTGCCATTATTCGGCGATATGCAAATCGCCCCGTTCAACTACATCAAGCGTAGCAAGCATTTCGATCCCAGCAAATGGCCGCTATCGAATTCGACGAATATTTCACCGCAAGCCGATTTGATGGTGCATCTACCCCAAATTCGCGAAGATCATGTGAAATACATTAGTGAATTGGCGCGTTATAGTAACGAGGTATGTAATTTGTTTTAATTAATTAGCTACAGCATTTTAAAAATTTCTAGAACTCTCTAAACCTTCCGAAAAATTCCTAGAACTTTCTACAACATTTTTAGAATTTTTAAAAACTATCTAAAAATTCCTAGAACCATCTAAAACTTCCTACAAAATTCTAAATCTTTCTAAAACTACCTTAAATTTCCTACAACATTTTAAAAATTCTTAAAACCATCTAAATCTTTCTAAAACTTTCTAAAACTCTCTAGAACTTTCTGATACTTCTTACAAAATTTTAAATCTTTCTAGAACTTCCTAAAATTTCCTAGTACTTTCTAAAACTTCTTACATAATTCTAAAACTTTCTAACACTTCCTACAAAATTTATAGAACTTTCTAGACCTACCTAAACCTTTTTAATCTTCTTAAAACCTGCCTAAATACTCCTAGAACATTTCCAAAACATCTCAATTCATCAACTTAATTCAATTATTAATCTTAGGTAACAACAACCTACAAGGAAAGCGGCAGCGACACCGAAAACAAAGAAACTGCCGACCTTGCCCTACGTGGTCTTCAACTCCTCTCCGAATGGACCTCCGTCGTCACCGAACTCTACTCCTGGAAGCTTCTCCATCCCACCGACCATCACCAAAACAAGGAATGCCCCCTCGAAGCAGAGGAATACGAACGCGCCACCAGGTATAATTACAGCGATGAGGAGAAGTTTGCGCTCATAGAAGTTATCGCAATGATTAAAGGTACAACATGTTTTTTTCAAGATTATGACTTTTTTACAAGGTTACTAAGTTTTTTTTGGAAAGTTATGATTGTTTCTGAGAAAAATATGTTTGTTTTTCACAAGGTTATGAAAAACAAGTTGTAAAAAACAGTCATAACATATTATTCATTTGTTTCATAGTTATCTAAGTTTATTTATATATTTATGTAAAGAAAACAATGACACTGTCCGTGTCATCGTTTTCTTTAATTCGAATCTGCCGCGCTACCGACAGCTGACACCGCACGGAGCGCCTGTTGACTGATTTGCGAAACATATCGATAAACTGTCAAAGATCGCACGTGATTAATAAAATTATCAATTTGACATCACCTGAAGTAGAAACTTTAAATGTTGTTTTCTGTTATTATTACAGGTAATGTTTTTTTTTTTTCATATAACCATTGTAAATAGTGGGAAAATATATCAAACTGTTATTATTACAGAAACCCAACTGAGTTTTTATTTCCGAAACTATTCCAAACTTTGAAATTTTGAATAACCATTATATTTATTTAAGGTCTTCAAGTCCTAATGGCTCGTATGGAAACCGTCTTCAACGACGCAATCCGTCGACATATCTATGCCGAGCTGCAGGACTTCGTCCAGTTAATCCTACGGGAACCTCTGCGCAAGGCGATTAAAAATAAAAAGGATCTAATCAGGAGTATTATCATGTCAGTTCGAGAGACCTGTGCAGATTGGCAACGCGGTATGGAACCACTTGCTGATCCTGCCCTTAAAGGAAAAAAGGACCCCGATAATGGATTTGGGATTAAAGTGCCGCGAAGAAATGTTGGTCCTTCGTCGACCCAACTCTATATGGTGAGGACGATGCTGGAATCGCTGATTGCGGATAAATCGGGTGGGAAAAGGACCCTGCGGAAGGATATTGATGGACAGTATTTGACTCAGATTGATCAGTTTCATAAAGTTTCGTTCTATTGGAATTATCTGTTGAATTTTAGTGAATCGTTGCAGATGTGTTGTGATTTGTCGCAACTATGGTAGGTTTCTTTTTATTTTTTACAAGATTTTACTAGTTTTTACAAAGGTTTTCATGTTTTTAACAAAGATTTCTAATGTTTTTAACAAGATTTTTCATATTTTAACAAGGTTTTCATATTTTATAGAATATTTTCATATTTTTTACAAAGATTTTAAATATTTTTTATACATACATACATATACAGGGTCTTCGTTTGCCAGGTTGATATAGGGCAATAACATGGGATATCGATAATATGCAAAATACTTCTTTCTGAAGTAAAATTCAGAGAAATACTTAGAATACTTTTCGATAGAGAATAAAAAGTTCTAGAAGTTGGTTTTAGTTTTAATTTGCTAGCATGTGCCATTTGGGCACTAGAATTTTTTTTAAAATGTTTTTAAAATTTTCAATAATTTTTCTTGTTAAATTGGTATGAGTTAGAGTAAAAAGTTACTTAGCTATTATGTAGTTAATTTTTTTCTCTATTTTAATGAATTTTTTCAGATTTTTTGAGCAAATTTTGAATAAGTTATATTTTCAAGAAATTCTAAATTTAACTTTTTTCAAAAATTTGTTCAAAAAAATCTGAAAAAATTCAGTAAAATAAGGAAAAAAATTAGCTACACAATAGCTAAGTAACTTTTTTCTTTAACTCATACTGATTTAGCAGGAAAAATTATTGAAAATTGTAAAAAACATTTTAAAAAAAAATCTAGCACCTAAACGGCACATGCTAGCAAATTAAAACTAAAACCAAATTATAGAACTTTTTATTCTCTACAAAAAGTATTCTAAGTATTTTTTCAAATTTTACTTCAGAAAGAAGTATTCTGCATATTATTGATATCCCATGTTATTGCCCTATATCAACCTGGCGAACGAACCCCTGTATACACAATCAAGATTTTTAATATAGTTTTTTCTATTTTATTATTATTATTATTGTAACATAACCTAGAACAACTTGTGCTCCAGGTATCGGGAATTTTATCTGGAGATGACAATGGGAAGAAGGATCCAGAAATGTACAGTGCGCCATCATCATAATGAGGAGTGCAGTGATTTGATTACAATGGAAAAAAGGATTCAGTTTCCCATTGATATGTCCATGCCGTGGATCCTGACTGATCATATCCTGAAGACAAAGGAACCTTCCATGATGGAGTGAGTTCATTAAGAATTTTTTATAAAATATAGTAAATCTATCACATAATTATCGGCTAAATTACCAATTAATTAATTAACTGAGAAGCAGACTTTCGAAAATGCGTTTTGTCGCAAAATGTAAAATTTCTAGTTAGTGATGATGGTATTACATATTCTATGCGCGCAAAGACGCATTTTTTACCACTTTGACTGCAAGGAAAAGTGGTATAGCGTTTGGTACGGTGTCTGTAACATTTTCAAAAAACAAAAAAAAATTGTATATAGAAATCCTTGATATAGCCTCTAGATCAGACGAATCTGAACTTAGTTTATAAGTGGGTGTATGGATGTGCGTCAGTCAAAATTTTGTAATCGCAACTCCTCCTAGACGGTTCAACCGATTTTAATGAAATTTTCAGGATAAATTTGTCTAGTGCCCAAGATACGGATCATATGGTTTAATTTTTTTCAGTGATGTCAACTTTCTGAGAATAAAATTACTAAAGTTTTTAAAAATTTATTATGGCCATGTTATTTAACCGATTTTACTCAAATTATTACAAAAGATTCTCCTAGTAATTATATAATTTATGTAATTTTAACAAAATACAGTGTTGCCCCAAATTTCCGAGAGGAAAAAATTACTAAAATTTAAAAAAATTTATTATGACCACTTTATTTAACCGATTTTAATCAAATTTTCATAAAAGATTCTCCTAGTGCCTAAATAATTTATACAATTTTAACAAAATACAGTGTTGCAACTTATCGAAAAAAATAACAAAATTTTTTAAAAATTTAGTGTGGGTACATTATTTATTCGATTTTGATCAAATTTTCAGAAAGGTTTTCGCTAGTGCCCACATAAATTATAATATTATTAAAATACAGTGTTGGGTTTACAGTATGGGTTTACCCATATACTTCCAATCTTGTTTAATTAAGCGCCTGAATTATAGACAATTTGCAACACAGTGGAATAATGCTGGTTATCTATAATTAAGGCTTTGTTAGTAATAATTTTAGATTGACTCTAATATATAATATGTAATATATAATATAATAATAATATATAATATATATATATATATAATATAATAATATATAATAATATTAGTTTCTTTAAAATATATGGGTTTACCCATATACTTCTAATCTTGTTTATATTCGATTTTAATCAAAACTTCTTAAAACTTTTTTAAACTTTCTAAAACATCCTAGAACTTCTTAGAACTCTTTAAAACTTTCCAAAACTTCTTAAAACTTTCTTAAACTTCCTATAAATTTCTCGAACTTTTTAAAACTCTCTAAAACTTCTTAAAACTTCCTATAAATTCCTAAAACTTCCTAGAACTTCTTTAAAACCTTTTATAAAAATGATTTATTTGCTCGCCAGATACGTCTTATATCCTCTGGACTTATACAACGACAGCGCCCTTTACGCCCTGACCATCTTCCGTAAACAATTCCTCTACGATGAAGTCGAAGCCGAAGTGAATCTGTGCTTCGACCAATTCGTCTACAAACTCAGCGAACAAATCTTCGCCTATTATAAGCAACTTGCCGCCAGTATATTTCTCGATAAACGTTTCCGCGTGGAATGCTTAGCAATGGGATCATATTTGCTTCCCTATCCGAGGGCGAATCGATATGAAACGTTGCTGAAGCAGCGTCACGTGCAATTATTGGGTCGATCGATTGATTTGAATAAGCTGATCACGCAGAGGATCAATGCGGATATGCAGAAGAGTCTGGATTTGGCGATTAGTAAATTTGAGGCGGGCGATATTAGCGGGGTGATGGAGTTGGATGGTTTGTTGCAGGTGAGTGTGTTGTTGGGGGAGATTTTTTGGAGAATTATATTGGGAAGAGTTTTGTGAAACTTTGTAAAACTTCTTGGAAAGTTTGTTAAACTTTCTAGAACTTTCCAAAACATCTTAAAACTTCCGAAACATTTCCAAAAATTCCTAGAACTTTCCGAAACATCTTATAACTTTCTAAAACTTCCTAAATATTTCTAGAACTTCCTACAACGTTCTAAAACTTCTTAGAACTTCGTACAAGGTTCTAAAGCTTTCTAAAAATTCTCATAACTTTCTAAAACATCCTAGAATTTTTTAGAACTCTTTAAAACTTTCCAAAACATTCTTAGAACTTCCTAAAAATTTCTAGAACTTTCTACAACGTTTTTAAACTTCTTAGTATTCCTACAACGTTCTAAAACTTCTTGAAAAATTCCTAGAATTTTTGAATAGCTTAATTTAGTTTTAGCCACACTAATTTCTAATTTATCTTATTATTTCCGAAGGTGAATCGACTCTGTCACAAATTGCTAAGCAAATGGCTCGCATTGGATGACTTTGAATCAATGTTTCGCGAAGCAAACCACAATGTTCTCGCCCCCTATGGTCGTATTACGCTGCACGTCTTCTGGGAGCTGAACTATGACTTCCTACCGAACTACGTTTACAACGCAGCGACGAATCGGTTTATAAAATGTCGTAATATCACGTTTTCACCGCCCGTGCACCGTGATAAACCGCCGCAGATGTCGCATCATTATCTATGGGGAACGAAACCGTTGAACCTGGCGTATACTACGCAGTATGGACAGTATTCTGGTAGGTGTATACACTTAATGGTTGTATATCGAAACGTCTTAGAACTTTCCTAGAACATTCTAAAATTTACTAGAAATTTCCAAAACTTCCTGAAACATTCCAAACTTTCGAAAACTTGTATCGAATCGAAATTAACAGAATTTTTACTGTTTTATTAAAATTAATTGTAGGTTAGGTTGGATCGCATTACTTCCTATAAAATCCTAGAACTTCCTAGAACGTTTTGAATCTTTCCGAAACTTCTTAAAACTTTCTTAAACTTCGTAGAACATTCTAGAACTTTTAAAAACTTTCCAAAACTTTCTAAAATTTTCTTAAACTTCCTATATATTCCTAGAATGTTTTGAAACTTTCCAAAACTTCTTAAAACTTTCTTAAACTTCGTAGAACATTCTAGAACTTCCTAGAACATTTTAAAATTTTCCAAAATTTCTTAAACTTTCTAGAACATCCTAGAACTTTCTATTACTCGAAAATTTTCTTTATTTGTAATTTTTTTTGTTTCAATGTAGATTATATTTACAATAATTACTATTTTGTTTAGTGTTTTATTAAAACGAATTCCAGGTTTTGTTGGCTCGCATCATTTCCATACAATGTGCAAATTATTGGGATATCAAGGCATTGCAGTCGTAATGGAGGAATTATTGAAAATCGTTAAAAGTCTGATCCAGGGCAGTTTGCTACAATTTACGAAAACCCTTATGGAAGCGATGCCGAAAATTTGCAAACTGCCACGTTACGATTACGGATCGCCCGGTAAATATTGTGCCGTTTTGTCCCCTACCCCCCAAAATTTTATAACTTTACCGGCAGAGGCGCCAAAATTCATTCGACAACAGAAAGTGGATTAAATTTGAAAGTGCATTGGAATGCGTCCAGAGTAACTTTCAATATTTATTTTATTATTATTAATAGACGCGTGTTTGCGCGCATAGAATATTTAGAACAGCATCACTAAAAATACTCAATATGCTGAATACTTTTTTCTGAAGTAAAATTCGAAGAAATACTTAGAATACTTTTCGATAGGGAATAAAAAGTTCTAGAATTTGGTATTAGTTTCAATTTGCTAGCATGTGCCGTTTGGGCGTTAGAATTTTTTTTTGATTTTTTGGTTTTTTTTTTTTTTTTTTTTCTCTCAAAAAATATGGGGTGTAGGAAAATAAGCATGGTATGGAAAAATGCGGAATAATGAGTACTATAACTGAGTGAAGAAATAATTATTCTAGGATGCATCGTTTAGTAGAAAAAAATTAAAAACAATTTTTGGAAATTTCTCAAAATAAGATTTTTTTCGAAAATTTGTTCAAAAAAATCTGGAAAAAATCAATAAAATAGAAAACAAAATTAGCTAGATAATAGCTAAGTAACTTTTTTCTGTAACTCGTACTGATTTAGCAAAAAAAATTATTGAAAATTCTAAAATGTTTTTTGTGAATTTTCAATAATTTTTCCTGCTAAATCAGTATGAGTTAGAGGAAAAAGTTACTTAGCTATTATCTAGCTAATTTTGTCTTCTATTTTACTGAATTTTTTCAGATTTTTTTGAACAAATTTTCGGAAAAAAGTCTTATTTATAAAAAAATTTCCAAAAATTCAGTTTTTATTTTTTTCCACTAAACTATGCATCTTAGAATAATGATTTTTTTACTAAATTATAGTACTCATTATTTCGCATTTTTCCATATAATGCTTATTTTCCTACACCTCATAGTTTTTTAGAAAAAAAATAAAAACCAAAAAATTTAAAAAAAATTCTAGCGCTCAAACGGCACATGCTAGTCATTTAAAACTAATACCAAATTATAGAACTTTTAATGCCCTATCGAAAAGTATTCTAAGTATTTTTTCGAATTTTACTTCAGAAAGAAGTATTCTGCATATTATCGATATCCCATGTTAGAATGTTAGAATGTATATATATATATATATATATATATATATATATATATATATATATATATATATATATATATATATATATATATATATATATATACAGTGCGATATTTTTATCTCTGAACATATGAACTGAACTACATACAAATTTCCAATGTTCAATTTAAAAAAAAACACTTCAAACTTAAGGAGACATCCCTGACAGTTATGCAACCAATCTTACGAAATATGATGTTTATTTGAATAAAAAATGAAATATTTAACAGAATATGGTCATTTTTTGTAAATTGCTGAACACTTAAATTTATAAATAATACTATACATTTTTAAATAGATTTCTTGAAATAATGCGAATAGTTTAATGCTCTCTAAATATTTTGTTGAAAGTAATTCATTTTTTTTTTCAAATAACTGTTACATTATGTAAGATTGGTTGCATAACTATCAGGGAATTGAACATAGGAAATTTATATGTAATTCAGTTCATATGTTCAGAGATAAAAATATCGCACTGTATATATATATATATATATATATGCATAATATTTGATTTTCTGTTTCTGTTGGTTGCAAAAGGTGTCCTCGGCTATTACCATGCTCAGCTGAACGATATTGTCCAGTATCCCGATGCAAAAACGGAACTTTTCCATAATTTCCGTGAATTCGGGAATACGATCCTGTTTTGTTTACTAATGGAACAGGCCTTATCGCAGGAGGAGGTGTGCGATTTGCTGCACGCGGCGCCATTTCAAAATATTCTGCCAAGACCGTATTGCAAAGGTAATTTATTCTAATTGGATAAGAATTTTACGTTTGCAGGTGGACGTCCGATGAGTAGTTGGAGTGGTAGGTATGATTGAGACGGTGGCTTGCGTGAGCGAAAGTTTCCAAGTAGTAGCGAATAAAAGAGCATGTATGAGAGAGGAATGTCATGCATTTTTGGTTTTTTTTATTTGGTCATTTTCGAACAATGTAGGATAAAAAAAAATTAATTTGCTCTTTTGTTTTTTCTTGCAGAGGGTGAAAAACCGGAGACGAAGCAAAAAAGACTCGAAGCAAAATATTCCGCCCTGCAAATTGTGCCTAATATTGAAAAACTCGGCACGGCCAAGGTTAGGAAATTAATTAACAAAATTGAATTGCACAATTCGATATGCAAGGAATGTAAATGTTTCCAAAGAAGCTCGTTTAAGTATATACAATGCAGTTTTGATGCCTACGTTGATGTATAGGGTAGTGAATGTTGGGTTTGGTTGCAAAAGCATAAACGGAAAATGACTGCTGTGCGGAATGAGATATTTACGAATGGGGTAGCTGAGTGTAACTGTAGGAGAGATCGGAAGTACGAAATACGATTAGTGTATGATGAGTGTGAAATTCAGAAAAAATGCTGTAGCAAAAGTTGGTGTTAGTCAGTTAAGATGGTTCGGACATGTTGAGCGAATGTCTAATGAACGTTTGCTGTTGAAAAGATTTATTTGAATGATTTTGATGGTATACGTTTGCAGGTGGACGTCCGATGAGTAGTTGGAGTGGCATGATTGAGAGGGTGGCTTGCGTGAGCGAAAGTTTCCAAGTAGTAGGAATAGAAGAGCATGTATGAGAGGAATTATGAATGTGGATGAAGCGAAAGTTGCTTGTGCTGGATAGGAGTATTTGGAGGCGACTAATTTTGGAATAATGTAAAGAGTTTGTGCCACACTCTTATTTGGGTACATGGCGTGATTGTGTATGTATGTATGTATGTAATATGCAAGGATTATATACCATTTTTTTTTTCACTAGATATTTTTACCCCAAATTATATTTTCCGCTATTTTTGTTCCATATTTTTTTTTTCAACCTAACTTAACACTTTTTTAAACTATCTAAAACTTCCTAAAAATTCCTAGAACTCTCTAAAACTTCCTAAACATTGTTAAAACTTTCTAGAACTTCCGAAAACTTCCTAGAACTTTCTAAAATTTCCTAAACATTTCTAAAATTAGCTTAAACTATCAAAAACTTTCTAAAAATTCCTAGAATTCTTGAAAACTTTCCAAAACATCCTGAAACTCTTCTGTACTTTCCAAAACCCAACCTAATCCAACCTAACTCTTACAACACAGCATTTAACATACATACATACATAGACAATCACGCCATGTACCCAAAACAGGGTGGTGGCACAAACTCTTTCCACTCATTCCAACTTTCGCACTTTTATCCACATTCCTAATTCCTCTCATACATGCTCTTTAACATTTCCCCCAATTAATTTTTTCTTCTGTTTTCTTGCACTTCTCGCGCAGCAAGCAATGATTTCCCGTGAAGGCGATCTCCTCACACGGGAACGTCTCTGTTGCGGTCTATCGATTTTCGAGGTGGTCCTTAATCGACTCAGGAGCTTCCTGGATGATCCCATATGGGTTGGCCCACCACCCCCCAATGGGGTTATGAACGTGGATGAATGCACCGAGTTCCATAGATTATGGTCAGCGCTCCAGTTTGTCTATTGTATACCGGTTGCCGAAACGGAATTTACCGTTGAGTAAGTTTTTCGTGGGTGTTTTATGCTCTAAGGATTGAGATTTAAAATTATTATTGTTAAGAATTTTAGATGTGCTTGACTAAAAAAGGCGCTATGGTTGAAAGTTTTTTTTAATAGAAATTATAATATCAGAACTATTGAAATTCTAGGAAGTTCTAGGAAGTTTTCCAGATGTTTTGGAAAGTTTTCAAGAGCTCTAGGGAGTTTTAGGAAGTTTAAAAGACAGTTTTAAGAGACGTTTTGAAAAGTTTGCAAAAGTTCTAGGAAGTTTAAGAAAGTTTTGGAAAGTTTTCAAGAGTTCTAGGAAGTTTAAGAAAGTTTTAAGAAGTTTTGGAATGTTTTAAAGAGTTCTAGGGAGTTTTAGGAAGTTTAAAAACGTTTTAAGAGACGTTTTGAAAAGTTTTCAAAAGTTCTAGGAAGTTTAAGAAAGTTTTAAGAAGTTTTGGAAAGTTTTAAAGAGTTCTAGGAAGTTTTAAGAAAGTTTTAAGAAGTTTTGGAAAGTTTTAAAGAGTTCTAGGAAGTTTAAGAAAGTTTTAAGAAGTTTTGGAAAGTTTTAAAGAGTTCTAGGCTGTTCTAGGAAGTTTAAAAAAGTTTTAAGAAGTTTTGGAAAGTTTTCAAGAGTTCTAGGGAGTTTTAGGAAGTTTAAAAACGTTTGAAGAGACGTTTTGAAAAGTTTTCAAAAGTTCTAGGAAGTTTAAGAAAGTTTTGGAAAGTTTTCAAGAATTCTAGGAAGTTTAAGAAAGTTTTAAGAAGTTTTGGAAAATTTTAAAGAGTTCTAGGAAGTTTAAAAAAGTTTTAAGAAGTTTTGGAAAGTTTTAAAAAGTTCTAGGAAGTTTAGTTATCATTAATGGTTTTAAATTATTATCCTTGAAGAATACTTGTGTATTGATTTATTATTCTTTTGTTTTTTTTTGTTCTGTAGGGAATTATTTGGCGAAGGTCTCCATTGGGCTGGTTGTACTATGATCGTTCTGTTAGGACAACAGAGACGTTTCGAAGCACTAGACTTTTGCTATCACATACTGAGGGTGCAACGCGTCGATACCAAGGATGATGTTGTTAAAGGAATTGTAAGTATTTTTTATTTAAGAAGGGGGGGGGGGTTGGGATTGTAAGGAATTGGGATTAAAAATTTCCAATAATTTCGGGAATATTACAAAATAAATCGCACAAAAAAATTCATCGCATAGAAACGCGGATCGCACAAAAATAGGTTGTGACTGTATTTTTTTAGGATTTATATCTTGTATTTTGTGTAATTATTCTATAACAAGATTAGTTTAGTAGATATGGGTAAACCCATATATATATATATATATATATATATATATATATATATATATATATATATATATACCGGGTGTATACTTGGTTTATGCAATATAGGAAAAACAATGTTATTTTTTTAACATCGCAATTCCTGCTTTCCCGTTAGTTATAGAGAAAAAATATAAGAAACAAAAATTGTTTACAATTAAAAACTACATTATTTACGCTTAAAATAATTGCGATATTGCGTCTCAGTAATTAATTATTAATTAAATAAATATTAACAGTTTTCGGCAATATCAGACAGCCATGGACGAAAAGCAAATGTATTTTGTTATTTTTTTGCATTTAAATGACAATACACCGACATTTGTGAACAAAATACGTTCGCGTTTTGTCCATGGCTGTCTGATATTGCTGAAAACTGATAATATTTATTTAATTAATAATTAATTACTAAAACGTAATATCACAATTATTTTAAGCGTAAATAATGTAGTTTTTAATTCTAAATAATTTTTGTCTCTTATAATTTTTCTCTAAAACTAACGGGGAGGCAGGAATTACGATGTAAAAAAAATAACATTGTTTTTCCTATATTGCATAAACCAAGTATACACCCGGTATATATATATATATATATATATATATAGTAGGTTGTAGAAATTTATTAACGGGATTACGGTATGTCAGGAAATTTAAGAATTAGCGAACATTACAATTAATTCTATTTATTATTAGACCAATATTTCGCCACTAGATTGTTGGCTTCATCAGGGTGAACACTGTAATTCAGCATACAAATACAATATAATTAGAATACATATTATATAGGAAGTTTTACAAAGAATAAGTTATATTATATACAATGAGACTTACATGTAAGAATTAAAAGTATGTTGTTGTTAGAATATACAGTTGTTGTTGTCAAAAAATAATAAAATTGTGAGTTTGTATTCATTGAATAACTTGATAAATAAATGTTAAAAATTGTTCGTAAACTTGTAATCTTTTTTATAAAAATTGGAAAAACTCCGTACACCAATGTTTAGTTTATTGCATAAAACAACACAGATAATAATTATTTTGTTATCAATTTTGAACTAGCTATTTTATTAACGTCTAAATATCTTTAAAAATTAAATTAATTAGTTATTTTATAAAAATTGTTATTCTCAATTAGAATCACGAAAAAAACCAATACACCAACGATAAAATTCCGACAAATTTCAGATACTCAATCACAAAATGGTGGTAATTATTTAATTTTATATTCGCCAACACAAATACGTCGAAATTTCTAGAAAATTCTATTTTTGCTATATATATGGGTTTACTCAAATACTTCTAATCTTGTTTCTTTTTGGTTTTGTTTTCGTCTAGAATTTAAAACGTATGGTCGATCGGATCCGGAGATTTCAAGTGCTCAATTCGCAAATCTTCGCAGTTTTAAACAAGTTTTTGAAATCTGGAGATAATGATGGTTTATCAGTGGAGCACGTGAGATGTTTCCCACCTCCGATTCATCCCTCGCTCACGCCTCAGCAACATTATCACGCTCCAGAACATTTACGACAACCCTTGCAGGTTCTAAATTAGGTTAAATCCGTGTTTGTAAACGTGTTCGGAATGGCACTAAGCATGTGCAGTATGGTTATAATACAAGATAAATACACTGAATTTGATTCCAAAACTGATTTCAGACAATCTATTAAATCAAATCGTGTTTGTAATCGTGTCTGAACTAGTTCGGAATTGGTCTAAGCATGCGCTGTATGGTTAAAATACAAGCTAAATATGTGTATTGCGCAAGTCTAGAACAATTCTGAATTTGATTGAACATTTGAGAAAATCGATGCAAGTTCTCAATTAAATTAACCCATATTTATACAAAACAATATATACATTTATACAATTCTATTGTTTTTACCACGTTTATAGTAACTCACTCTGTTGTTGTCGCGGTCAGTCACGGTCAAATTTTGTAACCAATTTTTAGACCACTTCCTATCATTTGATCTAACTGAAATTTTGCATGTAGTTTCATTTCAGGAGACAACACAATATTATATAAAAAAAAAACCAATTACAAGAAAATAATACAAATATTGTAGATGTTATGCAGGGTGTACATATAAAATAATATACTCTTGAATTGTAAACCTCAGTAAGTAAATTTCGTTTGTATAATTGCTTTTTTGTTCGTTTTATATATATATATATATATATATATGAATTTATATTATTTTCTTTTTTTTTTTGGTGAATACTGTATTATTTAATCCTAATGTTATTATGAATATTTAAAAGTTGTACAAATATTTATGATTACATATTTTTATATATCAACAATTTATATTAATTTAAAAAAAATTATTTCTGTGTGTTAATGTGAATATAAAATTTTCTGAATGATTTGTGCTATATCGGAACTTGAAAAATTGTATTTACAGAGTTTATTATAGCTATGTGAAGATACACAATTATTTAAAAATAACAGAAACAATTTGAAGTGTATTGGCATTTCCATTATTTTTTAAAAAATGAATAATGTGCTGCAGACGGTTATCTTATATTCCTTTTTGTGGTTTTTGTTAAAAAAAAGTCTTACAAAGGGTTGGTTAATAAATTTATATACATATGTACCTAATAATTTATTGATACAAATTAAATTTTTGTAATTATAGTTGGCTTTATATAAATAATCGGTGTTTTTTGCAGTTTTATAACAGAAGAAAGCCTATATTATAGGTATATGATCTTCCAAAATAACAATACGTACATTAAATTATTTTACAAAATAAATTCCAAATTTTTCAAAATTACAGAACTAGTGTAAGCTGACCGGACACGTCCCGGTTTTAAATTATTTATCCCGGCGTCCCGAGACCTACCTTGTTTGTCCCTGCTTATCGAAACGTATTTTGCTTATTCCGATTAAAATATCAAAAATAATAACGCTGGGAATATAACAAAACCACATCACTCGTACGAAGATGGCGCTGTACAACAATTATCTCTTATTTAAAAAATTAATATTTTTAGATATACATACATGTACATACAATTCAGAAAAATATTCTTGTTATTTGAGAAAAGTATCTAGTGGAACATAACTAAAATTATATTCAAAAATAAATCAATATGCGGATACGCATGCTATTCTAATACAATTTCGTTAAAAAAAATTATTTTCAAAAATATTCTTGTTTATTTGAGAAAAAATATTCATTTATGATTTTTGTCATTTGGTATGTTAAAATCTGGGCACTTTAACTAGTACCATTAACATTTTGTTGTTGAACTATAATTTATGAAGTAGTAAAATTAAATAAATATTTACATTTCAGTACAATTGGTTTTTATTTAAAAGATTTATATCGTATCAAAGAGAATAATATATATATATAGTTATATTGAAAGTTTCTTCCAACAAGAGTTTCTGATTGTAAAAAAAACTGTCAGAAGCATGTACAGTTTAAATTTTTGTTCACGTAGGCTATAGTATATGAAAGAATTACAAAAGTTAATTTGTAAACAATTGTGAAAAGATTTTATTTGTGTAAATCCAATATTATTTTTCAGGAAAAATGTATCAAGCGAATAAAAATTAAAAATGTTAATAAACAGATTTTTAATACAAAAACTTGTACAGAAAATGCATTTTTACTATTGATAAAATTTTGCAAAAAGTATGTATATTTTTACTTCAAAAGTACTTGTTTAAAAGGTAGAAATATTAGCTTTTTACTTGTCGGTAAATGTTTTTGATTTTATTTTTGTTTGGAACCAACAATTACATACGATGCATGATTTAAATTGGCGCCAACACTAGGCTGGCAGCACTGTAAAATAACTTAAAGTAACTACTATGTTCACTGTGTAACCAAATGTCAAATTGCTAATATTATTATTCAGTTTTGTCTTAAATATATATTTTGTCTTATATATATTACTTATTCTATGGTCTGAAATAAAATACTTTCAAATACTAATCGTGTGTTTTTGTCATTCACCACGCTAATAAAGTCAACATATATTTTGTTCAATCTATAGAAATGTCTGGTGAGTTTATATTTTGGAATCGTATTGCAAAGAAATCTCTGTGTTATCTCCTTAAATAAATATTTATATTTATTCATTGTGTGCAATAAACATTGGCTGATATTATAAGCTCGATTTTTGGGTGTTTTAGTTCATTTGTTTAGTCCAGCCAGCTCTTATGACAGTTGCGTTGTCTTAAAACTGATATTAGTTAAAACCAATTTGAAAATCGAGCTCGTAATACGGGCCATTGTGTTTAATAATATTATCGTACTTTGTTGAGTTTATAAGTAAAATTTTAGGGCAGTAACTTAAGCTACAAATAATTTTTTGAATATACAAAGTGATTTAATGTTAGAATTAGGTTAGGTTTATATATTTTTAGTTTCCGATTCTAAATTGCAGTGTAAAAACTGTTTGTTCGTTCGTTAAAAAAAGTAATTATTTATTGAAATAAAATAGATTTGTGTGTGTTTGTGTGTTAATAAAAGTCCAACGACGTTTAATTTAGTTGTTGGGAAGAATTTTTGTGTAACATTTTTGGCGAATATATAGTATGTTTAGTTTAAAATAAAAGTGGCTTTAGTTTTAAGTTCTATATTAATATTTATTTGATAATCGACGTACTCAACGTTCGTCTCCATCAGGAAAAAATAATATAAAAGATATTTACCTAAAACAAGTTCCTAGGTTATGAAAGATTTTTTTTCTATAATGTATAAATATATTTATAGGTCAAACTTCTATATTCGTAATATTAAAGTGAGTAATGTTTATTATTTTTTAGGAATGTTCCAAACTCCTCCGATTTTTCGATATCAAAAAACATTACCGCGAACTATAATTGATATTGCATATAATTCACGGCTGAGTTAGCTGCGACGCGACAGGAAGAAGCAAGCCACATATATTAAAACGATTGAAGGAATCCACAAGGATTTTATTCGTGTCCCGGATTAAGGAAAAGGGTTAGAAGATAGAATGAATGAGCCCTCTTCATGGGGTTGTGGAGGTCTCAGGAGGAGGTTAGAATGGGGACTTGGCGCACAGCAGAAGGTAAATTTTGCTTATAGAATTACACTAATTACATTTTTCAAATTCGCGTGTTTATTTCACTAACTCAAATACGATTTCGGCTAATGAAAATTTTTAGCTGTCTCTTTATAAAGATCGCGACTTACGAATAAGGTATCATTCACAAATATCTTGTTTAACTTCGGTTTCAGTTTTATGTTTCAGGCGAGCTAACATGTACCCAAACGGATGTGTGGCACAAACTCTTTCCAAGACTAATGTAATTATTAGCAAATAGTATTTTTACATCAACAGTTTTTATAATAACATTTATAATACTTTATACTACATACACTATCATGTCATGTATCCAAACGGAGATATGGCACAAACTCTTTCTAATATCTTGAAATTAATTTTCTCCAAACAATTATATTTAATTTAAATCTATTTTTAATGTGTTTATACTTTAACAAAACAATTATGTTACCTATATACGAATTTAGATTAATAGCAAAATATGGTAATTTAGAAAAATGATCTGACATTTCTTTTTTTTTTTTAATAATTTTGGAAACGCGAAACTTGAAATTAAAACACGAAAATTGAAATTAAAACCAGAGAAAATAATATGGAAACGCGAAACTTGAAATTAAAACACAAAAATTGAAATTAAAACCAGAGAAAATGATATGGAAACGCGAAACTTGAAATTAAAACACGAAAATTGAAATTAAAACCAGAGAAAATAATATGGAAACGCGAAACTTGAAATTAAAACACGAAAATTGAAATTAAAACCAGAGAAAATAATATGGAAACGCGAAACTTGAAATTAAAACCAGAAAATAATATGGAAACGCGAAACTTTAAATTAAAACGAGAAAATTGAAATTGTTTTCGTGTTTCTGGTTTTTCGTGTTTTCGTGTTTCTGGTTTTCGTGTTTCTGGTTTTTCGTGTTTCTCGTGTTTTCGTGTTTCTGGTTTCCTGTTTTAAGGTGAAAATAGACACTTCCTTTACAAAACAAATAATATATTCAATTTACTTAATAGCTGCAAATGCACTAAATAAATATTTGCATTGACAATGGCTTTCAATTTGTATACGAGTTAATAACGACGAGTTTGTACAATATAGAGAATTTCTATATACCTATATATTTTTCTAATACATATTTATTTTTAAATATAAAAATTATTATGATATATTTGTATATTTATTAACCTTTGTGTATCGGAAACCATTTTATAAATTTTCTTACTATTCAATTTAGTAGAAAAATAAATATATACTTGAATTGAAAATTATTATTAATTATCTTTTTTTTTTTTTTAATTTTTTTCTAGAAAAACATACTTTCATATAAAACTTATCAAATAATTTTACTATAATATACTATTATTTATTATTCTTTTTTTTTTTAACTATAATATACATAGGACTATTATGAAATATTATATAAATAATAATTAATGAAATATAATGTAATAAAAATTAAATAAAATAACTAAAAAGAGAGAATATAGGTATATTTTATTTTAGATATTATTTATTATTAAAAGCATTTAGGTATTTTGAAAAATATGTGAAAAAAATTCTTTAATGTAATTTAATTTGTGGTTTCTAAAGAAACCGTTGTTTTTATTATTATCTCTATACATATAGATAGAGGTATGTATGTATATGATAATAATTTAGAGAAATTATTTCTTCTTTGGAGAAGAAACTTTTTTCTTAATTGTTTTTGGTTTTGGTGATTTTGGTTTCTTAACAGGTGATTTAATTGTTCTCTTAGCTTTTGACGGTGATTTTGTAGATTTAGTTTTAGTAGCAGCAGCAGCAGCAGATTTTGTTTTCTTAGCTGCTTTTACTGATGATGTTTTAGCAGTAGATAATTTTTTTGCTTCAGATTTTTCATTTGAAGTACTGGCTGCTGCTTTTGATTTTTTAGCAGCAGTAGCTTTGTAGTTTTTTTGATTACTGATGATTTTTTTGTTTTTGTTGCAGTTGCTGCTGATTTTTTCGCATTAGAAGTGGAGGTGGTAGTAGTAGTACTAGAAGTACCAGAAGATTTCTTCTTTGTCACAGCATTCGCAACCAATTTAAATGAACCAGATGCACTTTTTCCTTTTGTTTGAACAAGTGTTCCAGATGCAACACTAGCTTTAATATATTTTCGAATAAATGGTGGCAATTTTTCACCATCGACTTTGTAAGTAGCCGAAATCTATTTCTTTATCGCTTGTAATGAAGAACCACCACGTTCTTTTAGATTTTGGATGGCATTATTTACCATAACAGCTTTAGTTGGATGCGAAGCTTTTGATGCGGATGATTTTTTTTCTTTCTTTGTCGAAGATTTCTTCGAAATTTGTTGATTTTCCGAAGAAATATTTGCTGTAGCAGTTGTTACGTCTCTCTGTTTCGTCTGCCATCTTTCAAAATTGAATGAATTCAATGAAGAAGATTTTGAAATTATTAACAACCAGTTAAGGTAGTACTTAAATGATAATTCTTTCTATAAACGAATGATCCAAATTTGACCACTTTTCATGTTGTGTCGAAAATTATATCGAATTGAACCGAATAGAAAAATGAAATTTTTGAAACGAATAATATAGTAATGTGCTTTGATATTTTACATTTTAAATAATATAAAAACAATAGAGTGTAAAATGTTTTTGAAAAACTTGAAAATGCATTCAATATAGATGTATGTTTTTGAAAAAAATTAATACCAAATGCTAAATATAATTATAGAGCGAAAAACTAATTTCAAATCGGCTAGAGTAATATTAGAATCTGAGAATGTTTTAAATTATATCAAATTTTCGTAATTAAATAAAAAATAAGTATAATAGAAATATGTTAAAATAAAAATTGGATAAAATATCTAATATAAATAATAAAAATATGATTAGTATAAATATATTTAAAAAGGAAAAAGAATTAATAAAAATTACGTTATATAACTGTTATTTCTTATCTAGAGATATACTTATTATACGGTATGTACGTAATCATAGTGTATATTGAGAAATATAAATGAAACTTTAATTTAATAATATAACTAAGTAAAAGAAAAATGATGTAATGTCATATTTGAAACATACATATAATAATGATTTTTGTAACATAGTAAAAAAAAAAAATCTTTCCGAACTAACAAATATTAAAATAAAAGAGTATACCTATTAACAGTATATTGATAAAAGAAGAAATAGGAATTTAGCTAAATAGATAAAGTGTGAAGGTACTGATTTAAATAAAATCTGGATTTCTTTAATGAATAACTTGTAAAATTTTATAATCTAGTTGAGTTAAATTTTGTTAACTAATACCTTGTTGTTTCTATTTGTTTATTATTTTTATAGGTACTATATAATTTTAGTTTATTATTTTATTATAAAAAAGCCCCCTCTTACTATATTATATATTATATATACAATAGCATGATCTTCCATAGCTCTGTGGTAAGATGTTGGATTCGGAGCCTGAAGATTACTAGATCGAAGCCGCGCTAAGACAAGAATTTTTTTTTGTTTTTTTTTATTCTTAATAATAATAATAGTAATTTTAGAGTGTTAATGAAAATTTTAGTTACGTAGAATTTTGTTTTGTTTTTAATCTGTATTTATGAAATAATAATAATAATGATAATATATAAATACGAAGTTGGTATTGAAATTTAGTGATATTTCTGTCAAATGATGTATAACAGGCGATAGTAAAAGAAAGAAAAAGATATGAAAGAATTGATGATAACAAGTAAAAAGTTAATTATTAATTTTACGAAAATATTATGTGTGTGTGTGTGTGTGTTTGTGTATGTAGATGTAAGAAAAAGCATTATATTATATATGTTGTAAAAAATTTCTTTTATATGAAAAAATAAATGTTGGTTTTCAAAAGAACCGGTGATTGATTTTATATGTATAAAATTTCTTCTTTTTATGCAGATGGGGAAAATGCTGAAGAGAAATTAAGCACGTTCGCCACGAATACGTCTGGCTAATTGAATATCTTTTGGCATAATGTTAACACGTTTGAACTTTGGAAACGTAAATCGGTTTTGAAATGTTGAGCAATTTCACGAACCAAACGTTGGAATGGTAATTTTCTGATTAATAATTCAGTATTTTTTTTGATAACGACGAATTTCTCTAAGTGCAACAGTACCTGGCCGATAACGATGTGGTTTTTTAACTCCACCAGTTGCTGGTGCACTTTTTCTTGCAGCTTTCGTAGCCAGTTGTTTTCTTGGTGCTTTACCACCAGTCGATTTACGGGCCGTTTGCTTGGTACGTGCCATTTTGTTTTTATTTTATTGTACACCAATACCTCACTTTGCGTCGTGGTTACGTTCCAAAAAAACACGACGCAAATTGAAACGACGCAAAGTGAATTATGATTTTCTATAGCAAACCATGTAAAGATCGAAGATAGGTTCCAAGGTTACAAAAATACTACTTTTTAAACAGAAAATTGAACAAAGTAAACATACAAAAAACAAAAATAATATAAAATTTTATTACATACATACAAAAAACAAAAAAAAAACAAATTCAATTAAAATAAAATAAAATATTCAATTAATTTATAAAAACAAAATAAAAATTAATCACTGTCTGATGAGTCCATAGTGGCTGTTGTCGTAAGTCGTCAAAAATTAAAAAAAAAATTAAAGACTCGAACTCAAAACAACGCAACTTCGAAAATATAACGACGCACAGTGAAAATTAGTACTAATTCAGCAGCGACGCAACATCGAAAAAACGCAAAACGATACGACGCAAAGCGAGGTATTGGTGTAATTGTAATTTAGAAAAACAACCCAATAATATTATGAATGGAGCCCGCTATTAGACGTTTAGCTCGTCGCGGTGGTGTAAAACGTATTTCTGGTTTAATCTATGAAGAAACACGTGGTGTATTGAAGGTATTTCTTGAAAATGTAATCAGAGATGCAGTTACATACACCGAGCATGCTAAACGTAAAACCGTAACAGCTATGGATGTCGTTTATGCATTGAAACGCACGCCAAGGACGCACATTGTACGGTACGGTTTTGCTGGTTAAATAAAACAACCAACAAGAAATCTAGAAGAACCAAATGTTAAAACAAGGCCCTTTTTAGGGCCATAAATTTACATTAAAAAAAGATTTTTTTACACATATAAAAATGCAGCGTTTAATTAATACGAAAATCTTACAATATTCATATTTATTCTATCGTTTTGTATTAATTACATATAAAATTTATATAAATGTTGATATATTTTTTACTTAAATAAACAACTATATTTTATTAAATGCAATTTTAATAATCATACATATACAATAATACATGACATATGTTTAAATAATGCGCCAATACATTTAAGAAAAAAAAAAAAAAATTATCACCCTGTATGCAGTCCATTTACATTACTCATATGGTTCACGGGCGGTTTGATTTCTCATAATTATTTATTATAGGGCTAAATACATATTTTGTGATTTACAGTACATACTTGGGAATTTATATTTGTTTAAATATAAAAGTCAGGGAAAAATGAAAAAAAGTTCTGGAAAACCGGGAAAAGTCAGGGAAATTGGTTTTCAGAAAGTTTTACTCACCCTGAAAAAGACAGCGTCTCGAACGAAAACGTATCTTTGCATCTTCCAGAGGAATGACAAGCACAAAGCTAATGTGTAAATTATGTGACATTCCTCCTCTATGCTTGAAATGTTTTGCTAAGTATCATAATTAAAATATTTTCTAATATATAGGTACATCAAAAATATATTTCATTTTTGAAAAAAAGTTTTTTTATAGGACTGATGGTACATAAAAGTACTTATATGTACCACCACCCACCTCACCCCTTGATATTTTTTGGCTTCTTCGTTGGCTTCTATTAATTGAAATCGGTCAAAAACCAGGATAATATATCCATAGTTCAAGGGGTGCCTTTTAATTTTTGTTTCAGATGAAACAGACGAAGGAGTTATTATTGTTACCGCGCACAGCCATCCAAGTTTTGGCAGAGCTTTCGCAGAAATGGATTAGTAATAAATGAAAATTCCTCGAAAGTCTATTCTTCTTTCACTGCCAGAAAATCGCGGTTTGATATCTTTTCTAGTTTCACAGAAAAAAATTCATAAAGTTAGTCTGATAATTTTTTACTGTTATTACATATTTTTTGTTCATTCCAAAAATGTTTCAATTTCAGTTCGGAGTAATTTTGGGGTGGCGATGCCCAAAAGAACATAGGTCCTTCAGGTGTGAAAATAGCGCAATTGACAATTTGTAGTACACAAAGATTTAAAATCGTGGGACAATGCAATTTAATAAATGTATTTTTCTATAAAGTCCTTAAACAAATAACTGTGTATATTTTTCATTTTTCCCCAGTTCCTCAAATATTAAAAAATATTAGTAAATCTTTCAAAATTGTCAAATTTGTTTAATATTCTTTAAAAAATTGTTAGAAAACCAAATTTATTATTAAATCAATTATACAACGACCTTGCTGGGAAAGCTTATAGGCAACCAGTTTAACATCAGTGCATTGCGAGATTATTTAAGCTACGCTTTTTTAACGAAATTTTATCATGAAAACAAGAAATAAACAATTTGTGTCATGAAAACCAGTCTGTGTTGCAAACATCATGTTATCCTGATAGTTTTTTTTAGCAAATTTGTTATCTTTTCATCACAGTTTATCAAAAAAATACAATTATTTCATGTTTTCCTGTTTTGTTTTTTTTTTTTTAGGAGAAAAACATAAATTTTTACACACACAAATTTGTTTTGGGGGTTGGCTTAATTAATAAGGGGGTGTCCTAGGGGGTTGATTTTTTGGATATGTTGTAGGACGTATTTGATTTATCTTACGGTTTTGTAAGGGGACGGCAAATTTTGTTAGTTTTGCGAAATTTCCAGCCGTTTTCGAGATATTTGCAATTAGAGATTTTAGATTTATTACAGATTAATAGTAATTAGTAAAAATTAGTTTTTGGGGTAAACTAATTTTGGGGGAGGGAATGGGGAAATAAATAAATGCAACACAGCATCTGTTTTTAAGAACTTTATTCAACAATAAAAAAATACATTTCGCAAAATACTTCTCGCAATTTAAATATATATATATATATATATATATATATATATATATATATATATATATAAAAAAATTCAGATTTTTTTTCATATTTTTATCACAGTTTTGGGAGTTGGCTTAATTAATAAGAGGGTGTCGTAGAGGGTTGATTTTTGGATATGTTGCAATACGGCCATAATTGACTAGTATTTGCAAAACACGGAAAATTTTGTTATTTTTGAGCAATTCCCAGCCGTTTTCGAGATATTTGCAATTAAAGATTTTTTGCAAACATTAATAATTAATAGCCGAGGGGTGGTACGGGGTTGAAGAAAGTTTCGTTTGCGAAATATTTGCGAGCATTTCGCGAATATTTCGCAAACGGCTCTAAATTTCGCAAAAATAACGAAATTTGCGAGTATTTTGCAAACGGCTGCAAATTTCGCAAAAATAACGAAATCCGTACAACCACCCCTCGCTTAATCGCTTTAATCGCAAATATCTCGAAAACGGCTAAAAATTTTCCAAAAATAATGAAAATTTTGCCCTCTCCCCTTCTAGACAGATACCTACCACCAATAAACTAGATACGTACTACAACATATCCAAAAATCAACCACTTCCGACACCCCCTCCCTTATTAATTGCATTAAACATTTTCAAATAAGCTTGATTAAAATTATACAATATAATAAATATTATAATAATACTGTGGGACGATGTTATCGCTTCTATCAATGATCTTCTTCATCATCCATTCCATCTTCGGTTGTTGCACAGTTTAGATTAGAATCAAATGGAAAACATGTTGAAGAAATTTGGACACCCCCAGTCTTGATGTAAAACTGAAAAATCAATAAATCTATATTGAATAATTTTCAAACTAAATATTTACTTTAAACAATGCCCCAAATATTAGGTACAAACTAAATCCAAAATTATTTCAAGAAATTAGGTTAGGTTTATATATTTTAATATAATTTATTAAAAGCAAATAACATAATAAACTTTTTTAATACTTCTAATTCGAATTCTGAGCGAGAAAGAATAAACTTTGAATTCAGAAAAACTTTTTATTGATATATTTGATATATTAACGCCTAAATTATAGACAACCAACACTAATACATTGTTTTGCAAATTGCCTATTATTAAATTAGTTATTTGGCTTCGATGAATTAAAAAAGTTTTTTAATTTTAATTATTAATTATTGTGTTTGATGTGGATGATTAGTGAAGTAAATAGTTTGAAAAAAACCAAAAAATTTTATGATCTAGTTACTTTTGTATGTTGTTAACTTTAGTAATTTATGTTCTATGTTCTGTAAATATCATTTGTATCTCAGATATTTTACACACACTCACCCATTATTTATATGTAGTTTCCAATACTTTTGGAACACCGCAATCATAGATTTTCTCTGTTTGTTATTTGGTAAATTTTATCAGCTGCAGCAGCTGCCAATTATAATCATTCAGTATTTAATTTATCGGAAATATTTCATTAATCGCCAATTGAACTTTATCACAATTGTACAAAAATTCATGATGGAATAATTTGTTTGAAACATATTTTAAGTAAATCGCAATCAGCGCGAATTTTACAAGTAATTTAATTTTACAAATTTATGGACTTATTGCCGCCCCCCGTGAAGTTGGTATCCATTTTTAGTTATTACCGAGAGGGGGGGGAAGCAAACCACCACTTTCTCAAATTTTCTTTTCTACACCAGATTGTACAAATTTCGAGTGTGATTCGGTTAAGTTTGTAGTGATTTTTCGTTGATTTTTAACAGATTTTATACGAAATTTCTAAAATTGAAAGTATTTTAATCAAGAATTTTTAGGAAATTTTTCAATAATTTTAAAAAAGATTTTGAGAGGGATTTTATTTAATTTGTACACCAGATTGTCTATAAGTGATTTCCTCCCTATTTTTGTTTATATGTGTACAAAAATTCAGGGTCGAACAACTTGATTTTTAAACATATTTTAAGTAAATCGCAATCAGCGCGAATTTTACAAGTTTATGGCTTCTTGCCAACCCGCCACAAAATCTATCACTTATTTTTCGATAATTGAAAATTGTTTATAATATATTTCTGATTCTGCAAAAAAAACAAATTGGAAACCGATAACTAAATTTGTAAAAGTTATTGTAAATTTACTGTATTAGCATTTTTTTTTTTAATATAAAATTAGTTCATCATTAGGTAAATATTTTCCGTGTTTTCGTGTTTCTGGTTTTTCGTGTTTTTGTGTTTTCGTGTTTCTCGTGTTTTCATGATTCTGATTTTTCGTGTTTTCGTGTTTTCGTGTTTCTCGTGTTTTCGTGTTTCTGATTTTTCGTGTTTTCGTGTTTTCGTGTTTCTCGTGTTTCTCGTGTTTTCGTGTTTTCGTGTTTCTGGTTTTTCGTGTTTTCCTGTTTTCGTGTTTCTCGTGTTTTCGTGTTTCTAATTTTTCGTGTTTTCGTGTTTTCGTGTTTTTCGTGTTTTCGTGTTTCTGATTTTTCGTGTTTTCGTGTTTCTCGTGTTTTCGTGTTTCTGATTTTTCGTGTTTTCGTGTTTCTCGTGTTTCTGATTTTTCGTGTTTTCGTGTTTCTCGTGTTGTCGTGTTTTCGTGTTTCTGGTTTTTCGTGTTTTCGTGTTTTCGTGTTTCTCGTGTTTTCGTGTTTCTGATTTTTCGTGTTTTCGTGTTTTCGTGTTTCTCGTGTTTTCGTGTTTCTGATTTTTCGTGTTTTCGTGTTTCTCGTGTTTCTCGTGTTTCTGATTTTTCGTGTTTTCGTGTTTCTCGTGTTTTCGTGTTTTCGTGTTTTCGTGTTTCTGGTTTTTTGTGTTTTCGTGTTTCTCGTGTTTTCGTGTTTCTGATTTTTCGTGTTTTCGTGTTTCTCGTGTTTTCGTGTTTTCGTGTTTCTGATTTTTCGTGTTTTCGTGTTTCTCGTGTTTTCGTGTTTCTGATTTTTCGTGTTTCTGATTTTTCGTGTTTTCGTGTTTCTCGTGTTTCTCGTGTTTCTGATTTTTCGTGTTTTTCGTGTTTTCGTGTTTTCGTGTTTCTGGTTTTTCGTGTTTTCGTGTTTTCGTGTTTCTCGTGTTTTCGTGTTTCTGATTTTTCGTGTTTTCGTGTTTTCGTGTTTCTCGTGTTTTCGTGTTTCTGATTTTTCGTGTTTTCGTGTTTCTCGTGTTTTCGTGTTTCTGATTTTTCGTGTTTTCGTGTTTCTCGTGTATCTCGTGTTTCTGATTTTTCGTGTTTTCGTGTTTCTCGTGTTTTCGTGTTTTCGTGTTTCTGATTTTTCGTGTTTTCGTGTTTCTCGTGTTTTCGTGTTTCTGATTTTTCGTGTTTTCGTGTTTCTCGTGTTTCTCGTGTTTCTGATTTTTCGTGTTTTCGTGTTTCTCGTGTTTCTCGTGTTTCTGATTTTTCGTGTTTTCGTGTTTTCGTGTTTCTCGTGTTTTGAAATAGAAATATACAAAATCATAAGTAAAACAAGCAGAACACTATATTTTCAATTTTAATTTCCAATGAGATTCCAGCGAACTATCTTCAACCAATAATATTCTTATTCGTATGTCTACCACTTTTCAAACTTACTTATGCGCACGCGTATTGTATTATTTTAGTAGAGTTGAAGCCAAAGTATTAGCAGAAAGGGTAGCATTTATTCGAACTGTTGTTTAGATAAAGAACGTGCATATCTAATAGCATTCGCTAAAGTGCAATAGAATATCTTTATTTTTACCGTGCGTTAGACCAGTGGTGGGCAAACCGCGGCCCGCGGGCCTCATGCGGCCCTTGATAGTTTTACATGCGGCTCTCCATGCATTCTGTACCAACAGGCACTCAATTAGAAATGATCGATTTACGCTGCAATAATACATTACAAGAATTATATCAAAAAGAAGATCTGTTGATCTTTTACAATTCTTTATCCATCGTCCAATTTACAAATATTCGTAAATTTGTTGCAAAGTACTTAGTACTGTTCGGATCTCTACGTACATTTGCGAACAAACATTTTCCATTATAAACATAAATAAAAATCCGTTAAGAACGAGAATTACAGACGAACATTTAGAAGCAGTAATAAGGATCAATACCTACAAAATTTAATCCGGATATTGAAAAAGTTATGAAAGAAGTTTTGAAAGAATATCATAAGTCATTAAAGTTTTCAATTAAATTTTGTTGCATGTATATTATTCAGTAATTATACGTAATAATATATAACAAGATTAAAAGTATATAGGTAAACCCATATATAGACTACTTTGACATTATCACATAAATCGGTTAAATAAAGTGGTCATAATAAATTTTTAAAAATTTTAGTAATTTTTTTCTCAGAAAGTTAGCAACACTGTACTTTTTTGAAATTATCTAATTTATATGGATACCAGAAGAATCTTTTGTGAAAATTTGAACAAAATCGGTTAAACAACATAGCCGTAATAAATTTTTAAAAATTTTAGTAATTTTTTTCTCAGAAAGTTGGCAATACTGTATTTTGTTGAAATTATCTAATTTATATGGATACCAGAAGAATCTTTTGTGAAAATTTGAACAAAATCGGTTGAACAACATAGCCGTAACAAATTTTTAAAAATTTTAGTAATTTTTTTCTCAGAAAGTTGGCAACACTGTTCTTTGTTGAAATTATCTAATTTATATGGATACCAGAAGAATCTTTTGTGATAATTTGAACAAAATCGGTTAAACATCATGGCCGTAATACATTTTTAAAAACTTTGGTAATTTTTTTCTCGGAAAGTTGGCAACACTGTATTATATTAAAATTACGTAATGTATGTGGATATTAAGGAAATCTTTCCTGAAAATTTGATCAAAATCGGATAAATAATGTAGCCACAATGAATTTTTAAAAACTTTAGTAATTTTTTTCTCGGAAAGTTGGCATCACTGGAAAAAACCAAAACCACATGACCATCTTGGGCACCAGACAAATTTATCCTGAAAATTTCATTAAAATCGGTTGAACCGTCTAGGAGGAGTTGCGATCACACATACACCCACATAAACTAAGTTCAGATTCGTCATCTAGAGGCTATATGAAGGATTTCTATACAATTTTTTTTTTTTTTGAAAATGTTACAGACACCGTACCAAACGCTATACTACTTTTTCCTTGCAGTCAAAGTAGTAATAGTTATATTTTCATAATTATTACCTTTATAATTGGTTTGTAAGTAACAAATAATGTATCATTGTATGTTAGCTTTTTTTTATACCTTAATTTTTTGACGTTCCCAATGTACACATAATCAATAAGTCGATTTTATTATCATTATTATTTCTTTTTTTACTGCGGCCCTTTTAATCTCACAATTTGCGCAAACTGGCCCTCTTCAAAAAAAGTTTGCCCACCACTGGGTTAAACTGTAATGACCCAAAATTCTAGAAATATGAAAAAAGAAATCATAAATTGTACCCATTAAATTTTCTGAAAAGTATCTAATTGGTCTTCGTATTTCTAGAATTTTAAGTCATTACAGTTTAATCTTCATGGTGTATACTGTTACTTTGGAACAGTAGTTTTTGCAATGACTTCATTTGCCTAGAATCCAAAAAAAAATATGCCAGCTCGTATCCAGTTTGTAAATATTGAATAAATAAAATTGTTGTAATGTATTTTTAAATGTAAAATTTTGTAAATTTGCAATTTAATAAAACAAATCGTACTAACTACATTTTTGTTTTATTAAATACCTAAATAGAACTTTTTAGAAAAAATTCTTTAAGGTACAGTAAAAGTTTCAACTAAATAATAACAAAAGTACTAAGTTCAAGTTCATATACATTATCATTTAAAAAATGTATTGCGTTTGTAATTCGAATTCTATACATCACAAATAAAAATTTTCTGTTTTTTTATTGTATTATAAGTTAAATAAAAAATTAATTTGCTTAGATTCGTTTTTAATTTTTTATTATTTTTTTACCACTGTGCAATGTTATAATAATAACTATTTCAAAGTAAAATCCCTAAAGAGTTAAGGTAGAGATTGTTATGTAAATCATACTTTAGATGAAACTGTTTAACAACAAGATTAGAAGTATATGGATAAACCCATATATAGACTACTTTGACATTTCTCGGAAAGTTGGCAACACTGTATTTTAATAATATTATAATTTATGTGGGCATTAGGAGATACTTTTCTAAAAATTTGATCAAAATCGAATAAATAATGTAGCCACAATGAATTTTTTAAAAATTTTGTGCTTTTTTTCTCGATAAGTTGGCAACACTGTATTTTGTTAAAATTGCATAATTTATTTAGGCACTAAAAAAAACTTTTATGAAAATTTGATTAAAATCGGTTAAATAAAATGGTCATAATAAATTTTTAAAAATTTTACTAATTTTTTTCTCGGAAAGTTGGCAACACTGTATTTTGATAAAATTACATAAATTATATGAATACCAGGAAAATCTTTTGTGAAAATTTGAGTAAAATCGGTTGAATAACATGGCCATAATAAAAATTTTAAAACTTTAGTAATTTTTTTCTCGGAAAGTTGGCAACACTGAATATTAATAAAATTATGTAATTAATAGGAGCATTAGGGAAATCTTTTCTGAAAATTTGATCAAAATCGGATAAATAATGTAGCCACAATGAATTTTTAAAAACTTTAGTAATTTTTTTCTCGGAAAGTTGGCATCACTGGAAAAAACCAAAACCATATGACCATCTTGGGCACTAGGCAAATTTATCCTGAAAATTTCATTATAATCGGTTGAACCGTCTAGGAGGAGTTGCGATCACAAAATTTTGTCTGACGACCGAGCGAGTGAGCGAGCGAGCGAGCGAGCGAGCTGACGACGCACACACATACACCCACATAAACTAAGTTCAGATTCGTCATCTACAGGCTATATGAAGGATTTCTATACAATTTTTTTTTTTTTTGAAAATGTTACAGACACCGTACCAAACGCTTTACTACTTTTCCTTGCAGTCAAAGTAGTAAAAAGTAAAAAAAATAATAATAATAAAAACATTAACTTACCCATGCATACGAAGATTTTGTTTACAACCAACGTCGTTAGAGCAGCCAAACACAGAGCAGTGAAACACCATTATAAATATAAATATTGTAGAAAAACAAGAAACAAATATAACGCCAAAGTTTACCACTCAAAATATCCGTAATCGTATACCGTAGTCAAGTCCAAAAATAATAGCCGAGTCAAAAAATATAGGAAAAATTTAAATACGAGTAAACACAGATATTACAAATGTATCGCTTAAGACACTTAACAAAAGTAAAGTAGATTTAAATACTACCCAGTTTTGTGCCTTACCGAATAAATTCGAGCATGCGCATTACAAGTAATAGAAAAGGATAGCTATACTAAGCAGCTGATTATTTTGACATTTCTTAGCTTCACTTAGATCAGCGCTGTCCAACTTCTCTTAGCCAGCGGGCCATTTTTTTTTAGCAAATATTTCGCGGGCCGAAAATGATAGGTAAATGAAAAGTCAGCTCATGTCAACTCAAAAGTTATTTTATTTATACGAAAAAAATAAAGTCAAAGATAATTACATTTTTTCGACAATAAAGTTTATATTTTTTCATAATAAATATTGCGTTATATTTATTGTTAAAATGAAATATCACATAGTAACGGACAAAACAATGTTATTCTTAAAAATAATACATAACAAGAAATAATAAAAACACAATAAAATTAGAATATTATTAAGCTCGGGCGGGCGACTTGGTGGTGGTAGAGAGCGCGTAAACAGATACACTTGCATAGAGCGTGGATTAATTTTATCGAATGACCATAAAACAACCATATTTATTCATCATTAGCATTTTTATAATTGTTGTTGTAGACGGTTGAATTATAACTATTATCTAAAAATCTCATATATTTTTTTTATTTTATATTTTAAATGTATACAGATATTTATTTAAAATTTGATGTAAAGTTTACTATAACTCGCGGGCCGAAAAAAAAAGCTTCGCGGGCCGCCAGTTGGACAGCACTGACTTAGATGCATGTGTAAAGCATTGTGGCTCCGCCCAGTCGCCGCTCCATTTGTGATACAACTCAATGGTTTATAGGGTTACAAATATGCCGTGACAATGATTATCGTGTCGCGTATTGTACTTTCCAAGCGTTAGCTAGGGTAGCTGTCTATCTCATTTCCTCCGAATGCGTGCTCTCTCTGCGCAAGACACGCCTTTTACTGTCACGTAGACGTAGACCCAGAGATTTTTATATATAACCTAGATGCCTAACTCGATGCGTAAAAGTGAAGCATGTCAATTCGTGTGGCGGCCATTTGTCGAAAAGGCAGAAAGTGTAAACAGTGATAAAGAATCGTGTATACGAAATCATTTATATTTAACGTTTTAAAGTGATATAATTAATTTGTGTTGTGCAGAACTGTTATTTTATTATTATAGTTGCAAATTACCAATAGCAATGCCAGCTTCGTGTTCCGCTTTTGGTTGTAAAAATAGATTTAAAACTGGAGGGACAGTACAGTTTTTTGGGTAAGCATTGTCTACTTTTATAATCTGAAACAATATAATAATTAAATTTAAAGTTTAAATATATTTCTGTAATTGGTAATTTGATAATATCGAGGTAGGGGACAAATTTTTTTTATCAAATAAATAAATCCTAACCTTAAGGCAGCCCTATATATCGATATTATCAATATATCATCAAATTATTTCATTTAGAAGATCCGTAATTGAATACGTTTTTTTTTTCTAATTTTAGATTTCCTCTAAAAAATAAAGATTTATTAAAATCTTGGGTTATAAGTGTAAGAAGAAAGGATTTTACACCAACAAGAAGTAGTAAAATTTGCAGCGACCATTTCAAAGAAAATGATTATTTAGTACGACCAGGAATATATGTTAAAAAATTAAAGCAGGATGCAGTCCCCTCAATATTTCCCGCTTTTCCTAGTTATTTAAAAGAAAATAAAAGTAGCCGAAGGGTCTTTAAAAAAAGAAATATATGTCATTCTGGCATGGCAATTGATCGTCCAATAGAAAGTACCAGTGGAAGTAGTTCAACATCGAACAATGAAGTTCATGATGAAATTTTGCCATTCCAGCAACAAATTAGTGTACCATGCAAAGAAAAGAAAGAAACACAAACAGAAGAAAATGCAATCGAGAAAAAACTAAAACAAAAAATTAAAACTTTACAACAAAAAATAAGACGACGAAATTTAAAAAATAATGGAGCATTAATTTATCCATCAGAAAGTGTTTTTAAAATAATTCAAGCTACTGAAGTAGAAATTAGTATTTTGAAATAATTTTTCGAATAAAATTATTACTAAAAAGATAATAAATGTTTTAAGTAATCGCTTTGCTGTTGAAAAAAACATTTTTCCCAATTTAGACTGTGAAATTTTCTTGGAAAGCAATCACAAAATTGATTTAATTGTATACATTTGTAAAAACTACTTAAATCTTCTTTTGCACAGTATAGCAAAGTCATTGAATCAAAAAAATAATGTTAGTATAAGACATAAATTCAATAAATTAATATTATTTGCAAACCAATGAATTAAAATGTAATGTAAGATGTATTTTTGGTTGTTGTATTTGTTTTTTTTAATTATTTCAAAGCTACAAATATATATATATATATATATATATATATATATATATATATTATATATATATTTGCAATCAGTTAACTTTTTACTTTATTTAGCTAATAAATAAATATTGAGTTATAATTCTTGTGTTTTATTTCATATTTTACTAAATAAAATATATAATTAATAACTTTATTCGTTATAATATTGATATATCAATTATATTTGAAGTTATATTTCATACATTCTATACAGAACATATACATATTGCCTTTTTGACAAATGGCGCCTAGTGACCTTGAGGCTTCACTTTTCGAGCGGTTTGTTATATTGAGTTCGGTATCTAGTTATATATAAAAGTCTCTGCGTAGACCCTAATAAATTTATGGCCACTTGAGTTTGACACTCTGTTTATTATATAGCTATCACTGCATACCTCAGCCAACATTCCAGACATTCCTTAGCTGCTGTTTATACAGCTTGACCCCTAAGAGATTGGTTTAAATTTTTTTAAAATGTACGGGCTTTTTCCGTTTTTGTTTTTAATTTTTTTTATACCAATCAAAAATGTACGGGCTTGTTCCGTTTTTGTTTTTAATTAATTTTTTTTTTTTTATAACCGATTAAAGGTGTACGGGCTTTTTCCGTTTTTGTTCGGTTCATACGCTCTGCTAAACAATTTAATGGCTGTGTATGTGGTAGTGATAAATAACACATTATGCCTTTTTATTGAACTAAAATATTTGAACTCAGTTGACAGATATTTTCGACCATTGTTACTATATAAATTTATTATATTTAAAATTAAAGAGAGCAGTGTCTTTAACTACAAAAACTTGAAATTTATTTACGATCTCCCACTTAGAAGAAATTCAATATGTTACCTTTTAATAAATAAATAAAACATCAATTAAATTTTAAATATTAATTTTAATTTTCTACTGTCGTTGATATAATAGTTTCACAGTAATCTGTGTATATTTTTAATAACGGTCTATTTTGAATTTTTAGTTTCTTTACTTTATTAAAAAGCATTTATGCTTGTTTTCTATATATCTATACAAGCTTTACATAGCTCAATTGGATCTAGATTTTTAATCAAATTTATATCTTCCAAATTATTTATATTTATATTAATAAAATTTTTTTTTTTTTACTGATATGGCCAAGTCTTTCGAGCCATAATTTATAATTAATATTTACATTATTGCATAAATGAGCTATGTTTTATTAATTTTGAAACTAACTTCAATTAAATTATTAAAAGAGCTTACCTGGGATGATGGTTTGATTTTTAATTAATTTTTTTATTATTAATAATTACCCCTTGTGGGTGGAAAATTACCGTCATCCCGCTCTGTTGAATTCGTCGAACTAATGAGAGGTTTGAGGTAACTTCTGGAGTGACAAGAACGTTTACTTATCGTCCACATGTGCCTTGATTTGTTCAGTTGTTCCTCTTTTTGTGGGTTTGGTGGAACCTGGTTTTGCCACGGCAATTTCTAATGGTTTGACCAAATCTTCGCATGTTGTAAAAACGTCGATGTTGTTGATTGTATGGTCCGTGGCTCCGGAGTCCAGGATAAATGTTAAATAATTGTTGTCGATGTTGATTTGATGATCTCCAAAAACAAAAGCAAAACTATAGCTTGTGGATTGTGTCTGAACCCAGGGGCGTAGCAAGACCTTTGTGGGCCGGTGTGCCACTGGGATTAAAGGGCCCCTCTTTACTCCTTGTATTGTTTAAAATTTTAATGTTCTTTTGGCTCATTTTAAGTACTAAATGTCATTTTTATTTTATGTCAGTTCGTGCCTTATTCGAAAAAAAATTTCAAATAAAAGTTGTTTTATTTTTATGATAATCAAAATTAATTAAAATTACTTTTTTTAAAATGTAATTTGTATTTTCAAAATTAATAAATTAAAGTGAAATTCCTAAAGAAACAACTTGCCAAGAAATATATATGTATGTATCTAATAAAGTTGGCTTAACCATAAACAAGAAAGATGTGAAGATTTTCGATTTAACAGTTCAGAAGATAATTTTAGGGTAAACGTTTTTAACGCTACGTTAGATATTATAATTGAACAATTAAAAGATAGATTTTTAAGTTTTACGAAAATAAATAAATTATTTGGAATAATTTTCCCAGAAAATTTAAAACAATTATCTGATGATGAAATAATTGATTTATGCTAACCTTTACTAGACAAATATACTGACGATTTAACCACAGATTTTAAGGAACAAATATTATATTTTAGGAAAACCTTTAAAAAATAGTTAGAAAATATTAATTCGGTATTTGAATTAGGAGAATTAATATTTACAGATTATTCTATTCTTAGTTCGGCATTTCCGGAACTTTGTACCGCTCTAATTTTGTTTTTAACATTCCCCGTATCAACTTCTAGCGCCGAAAGAACATTTTCAAAATTAAAACTTATTAAAACATATTTAAGAAACTCTATGGGGGAGAATCGTTTATCAAATTTGGCGATTTTGAGCATTGAAAATGAAAGAGCACGTAAATTAAATTTAAATGAAATAATTCGCATCTTTGCTTCAATGAAAGCGAGAAAAGTTAAGTTTAGTTAAAGTTAATGAACTATGTTTGTAAACATAAACTTTAAATTTGATTTGTACTGTATGTTTTTGTGTTTGTAAACTTAAAAGAATGTATGAAAATGTATGTAACTTACTTTAATAAACTAATTTATACAGGGTGTAACAGAATAACTATTTCTAATTTTAACTGGAGTATCCTGGGCTCAGAATATGAAGATTTAATGCAAATCACTGAGATAAAATGTGGCTCCTTACTGAGCTACAGGGTGTTTTATATAAAAATTTAAAAACGATTTTTGCCCAGTACTTTAAAACTATTTGACGTATCCTTATCATCCTTGGCAGGAAATGTAGGTACCGTACACCATACTAAATTATGTTAAATAGAAGTTTTTGGCTACTGCCAGTGGCGTACAAAAGGGGCAAGTGAGAGGTTGATCCTTCCTAAATTCTACGCCACTGGCGGAATTGTCATTTTAGCACAATTTTTCGATTCTCCAATACTTGCTGTGTAAAAAACATACTCTTCCTTTGTAACAATAAAGTCACTGTTTTTCGAGATATTTAAAGTTAAACATAAGCTGTACCCTTGGGATTTTTTCAAAATTTGCTTAAAAAAATCTGAAAAAATTCAGTAAAATAGAGAAAAAAATTATCTACATAATAACTAAGTAACTTTTTTTTTTAACTCATTCTGATTTGGCTGTAAAAATTATTGAAAATAAAAAAAATAAAATGCAAAAAATATTAATATTCAATAATTTTTCCAGCCAAACCAGAATGAGTTAGAGAAAAAGTTACTTAGATATTATGTAGCTAATTTTTTTCTCTATTTTACTGAATTTTTTCAGATTTTTTTGAGCAAATTTTGAAAAAATCCCAAGGGTGCAGCTTATGTTTAACTTTAAATATCTCGAAAAACAGTGACTGTACTGGGCAAAAATCGTTTTTAAATTTTTATATAAAACACCCTGTAGCTCAGTAAGGAGCCACATTTTATCTCAGTGATTTGCATTAAATCTTCATATTCTGAGCCCAAGATATTCCAGTTAAAATTAGGAATAGTTATTCTGTTACATCCTGTATAATAAATATATTTAATCCTATGAATGGTATATTATTCCTCTTCTTTGTTTTTTATTTATTACAAAAAAATTAAAATAAACAAAAAAATGGTAAGTATTAATGAAAATAAGGCCCTATTGGGCACTTTGGCTCGTGGGCCCCTCTCGCTCATGGGGCCCGTGTGCACCGCACTCCTTGCACCCCCGGTTGCTACGCCTCTGTCTGAACCATATGTAGATTGAAAATATTTGTTGTTGGTTCGTTCTTCAACATACGTTTTTAATAAGTATAATCACGTTTTAAATAATTATTTCTACCACAATGATTACATGTTTGAAATTTTAATAATTTATTCAGACTTTTGTGATAATAATTTCATTGTATTATTGGTTCACTCGATTTATTACGTATTTTTTTATTATTTTATATTTATTAATTTTTAAATTTAGAAAGTTTAAAATTTGTTGTTGAAGAGTTTGCGGTTTGTAAAACTTTTATATTTTCTTCAGTTTTCAGTTTAACTTCATAGTTTAATAATTTAATTTTCACAAAAGTAATATTTAAATTATCTTCAAGTAATGTTTCTTGTGTTGTTATCACATCGTCATTGAAATGATGATAAAGTTTATAAAAGATAAAACACTACGTCTGTAACAAGACAGTTCACGCTCGCCTTCGGTTTAGTTAAGTTCTCTTTAAATTAAGTCCGCTTCGAGTGCCAGAGGCCTCGAGATCGCTTTAGTTGCTAGATTCGCTTAATTGTTTATTAGAGTTTAATTCGTAGTTTATATTTGTCATTCATATTTTTATTCGTTTTTTTCTTTGTATATTTCTGTAATTTGGTTTTTGTGTTATTATTTAATAAAAGCTTAAATCAATAATTGTTGATCACTACTTGTACGCACGCTCCTGTAAAGTTAATAAATATACGCTAACCGCTTGCTCGAGTGAAATGTATTACGCGACAATATATGGTGCTACCGCCGATAGTGTTCGTGGGTCATCCATATACATAAATGAGAATGTGTCGATTTCGGTATTACCGTGGTACGCAAATACCACATATAAACCGGCTACCGCGACAAATATAAACTTTACGGCTTTATTAGACGCTGAGACTACGTATCTCAATTCCGTACCTGTGTATGAAGAAACTGCCGTAATGTCCAGCCTCATCGTCAGCGAAAACGCTAAAACCGCCAGCGAAAACGCTAAAACCGCCGTCGTATCCAACGACACCGCCAGCGAAAACGCTAAAACCGCTATCGTACTCTGCAGTACCGCAAACGAAAACGCGAAAACCGCCGTCGTATCCAACGACATCGCCAGCAGAGATATCAAACCCGCCGCCGTATCCAACGCTACCGCCAGCAAACTCGCTGAAACCGCCGTCGTATTCAACGACATTGTCAGCCGAGATGCTGAACCCGCCATCGTGTCCCGCAGCACCGCCAGCAAAGACACCGAATTCGCCACCGTATCCAGCGGTATCGCCAGCAGACGCGCTACCGCCAGCAAACACGCCAATACCGTCGCTGTTAGTATACAATTTGTAGATTTGTGTTTGTTTTTCAAAATTTTCATGATTATCGCAGAGATTTTTCGCAACGTAAGTTATATTGTTGGAAGTTTAGCAAAAATGTTAGAAATTATAGCTATTTGTGTAAATAATGCTGACATTTTCACCGGCAAATTCAACGAGAATAAACGTAAATTATTCAAAAAGAAAAAGTTTCGCTACGTTCGAGTAAAATATTTACGGTGCCTACATGTGCGTTTACGCAATTAGTTAGATTTTAAGAAAAAAACATTGGATTCGCCCGCCGTTGCTGACACCCAGCTATGAAATCAGAAATAAGTGCATAGTTTGGTGATTGATGATTTAGTTCAGTGGTGTGCTCGCAAGTGTCATCAGATAAATAAAATTTAGTTCGCATAGATAGAGACATTTAAGTAAAATATAAGAAAAATCATAGTTCGCGTTAGACAAGTGCATGCTAATTTAAGTAAAATTTGGTTATAATTATATCTATTTATTTGATATAATTATATTTAAATGGAGGGCGATGTAACAAGACAGTTCACGCTCGCCTTCGGTTTAGTTAAGTTCTCTTTAAATTAAGTCCGCTTCGAGTGCCAGAGGCCTCGAGATCGCTTTAGTTGCTAGATTCGCTTAATTGTTTATTAGAGTTTAATTCGTAGTTTATATTTGTCATTCATATTTTTATTCGTTTTTTTCTTTGTATATTTCTGTAATTTGGTTTTTGTGTTATTATTTAATAAAAGCTTAAATTAAATAATTGTTGATCACTACTTGTACGCACGCTCCTGTAAAGTTTAATAAATATACGCTAACCGCTTATCGTGTTAAGGCTGGTTTATGCACGCTGTAAATTTATGCCTTAACCCTAACCCTAGCATTAAGCCGTAACCTTGAAAGTTGAAGTATAGCGAAACACGTGCTACGGTACTAGTGCTGGCATACGCTTGTAAACTTATCCCTAGCATTATGCCTTAAGGGTGTCGTCTGGTCTGAGAGCAACTCAGTGTTGCATTTCCTTAAAACTGAAGTGTGGTGCGGTGTGGGGCTATGAATCTCCACTTTTTCTAATAGACCATTTGTAAACTTAATTTTGTTCAATATATGAATATTTAGCTGGTCGTCACACTTAACTTTAACAAGATAAGACAGTTCATATTCTTCGACTAACTGCATTTTGTTTTTGTACTGAATCTGTTAGTTTTGTTTTTTTTTTCTTTTCTCTTATTAGAAAATATATACGTATATACATGTTTATATATTTTTTAAATATTAAATAATTAAATTATAAAATATATAGATGTAATGTAATTCTAAACTGATTTGTATGATTAAAATATTTTATAAATTATTTAGTTATGTTAGGAATATGGGTTTTAATTTAATTAAATAAAACACAACACAAGTATAGTAGAGATATTTTATTCTTATTAAGCAGTGATTACTTTAACAGCTATCTGAAGAGTGAGTATGCTTAACATTCTGAAATGTTTTCGTCTCATCAATAAGTTTACATTGTCGAATGTGCCTATCAATAATATTTACGTCTTAGTGTGTTTTTGTTATTTAGTGTATGAATTATTATTGTTGTGTGTATGTTGTTATTGTCATTTAGTGTATATTGGTTTCTTTTATATTTGGTTTTGTAAACATTCTTTTGTACATTAGAATGAAAACTTAACACTCTCACTCAAAACAAATAAAAAATTCAATTAAACATTTCTATAATATTATAGCTGTAAAAATATTATTGTTTATATATATTTTGAATATATGTACGTATAGATCATTTATACATGAATATTTACTTTAAGCATATTATATATAGAATATTCTTATTATAATGTTTTATAACAATAAACTTTTATATTTAAGTAATTAATAATTATTTGAGACTACAATATCTATTTGTTAGTTCTTGAATTTTTCTTTCCCGACAGTTTCGTAAACATATCGGCTAACTGCTTATCTGTAAAATATATTCATCTTATTTACTAATTTATTTTAAATTTGCTCTCCACTATAAAAAAAGAAAAAAAAAATTTAATATCTATATGTTTCGTTCATCTATGATTTGTAGAATTATTTGATATGTTGTTACAACCTGTATTGGTTTTAAAAATAAGAATGGGTTTTTAAGTATTTTTATGTTAATACTATTTGTCTGAGATTTAAGCAAAAAGCTTCATTTACACAACATGACTCGAAGGCTTTAAATATATATCCTGATATATTTTTTGTCAATGTCGTTATACCCAAGTTTAAAACAACATAACTATTAATTTTATTTATATACTTTTATTGTTTATTATATATGTTAATCTCAAATCAAGGGAACCTTTGACATATCTTAAAATCGTTTCAAACATTTCTAAAGTTTTAGAATTTTTGTTTTATTTGAAACTTAATAAAAAAAAAAAAAGAAATTGGTAAACACAAAATCAGCACGCGTACACAATAGTATACTTTAAACTAGGGCTGGGCGATATTGGAATTTCAATATCGATATTTTTTGAATAAAAAATATTGATAATATCGATATATCGAAAAATCGATATATCGATATATCAATTTATCGATATATCGATAAATCGATATATCGATATTATCGATAAATTGATATATTGATATATCGATATTTTGATGTATCGATATATCGATATATCGATATTTCGATATATCGATAATTTTTATTTTTAATATCAATTATCGATATATCGATATATCGATAAATTATCGATATATCGAGATTTTTTCCCAGCCCTAATGCTACTGGATAATATAATTTAATTTTTAAAATAGAAACACTAACAGAAAAATTTTAAATTTATAATATGCTAATAACAGTATGGATATGAAATGAAATAATCGCCAAACATTTTGTTATTTATTTTTAAATAAAGTAAATGAATGAAAATTTTATTTGAAAATAAAAATGATTATCAACATTTTGGAATATTTAATTTAAAAAATAAATAAAACGTTTCATAATTATGGTACTTTGACATATCATACTTATACTTGTGAGTTGTGAACTAATTATAACAAAAATTTATAGATAGATAATTTCAATTTTATCTGATTTTAAAATACACTTTATTATCAAGCGCAAATAAAAATGATTAATCTTGTATATTAAATGTCGTTATTGTAAACCGTTATATATTTCAATTACAACCAATCATTTTTATTATGTCTCATCCATATGCGAGATCAAATATTTGTGGCTTACAAAGAGGATATTTCATCTATCTTAAATATCGATATATCAAAATACCGATATATTAATATATCGATATATCAATATATCGATATATCGATATTTTGATATATCGATATATCGATATTTTGATATATCGATATATCGATATTTCGATATATCGATAATTTTTATTTTTAATATTATTAAGACGATAAAAAAAGAGAGTGAATGTATAATTAATGATTAATCAAATTATAATACTAATAGTTAATTAATTAATTAAGAATAATAAAAATTATATGTAAAGAGTAATTTAAAATAATAACTAGAATATATATCTATAAACTAATACTTAATTTTAAGAAAATATTATTAATCTAAAATAATAAACTACTAAATAACTAAAATAAAAACTATAGCTGTTATATATATATATGTGTGTGGCAGGCTTTATAGTCCCGGGGGTGCAGGGGGCACGTTCGAGTAGCAGGTCAAACCCGATGTCCGGTAAGGGTAGCGATGGACCGACCCTTCGTGGTGCGGGCAGAGGGGCACGCAAGGCAAAAAGGCGATAATAAAATAATTATCTTTATTTGTCCTGTAATAAATATATATGATAAGCTACTTGCTTAGTGAAAGTGAGTTAGTATATCATGCTCAATCATCTAATCCTCACTCGACGTAAGGCAATACAGGTGTTATTTTATTTAGGTACAATTTGATGGATTAATCTAGTATAATTGTCTCTAATGAGACTGGTTAGGATAGGTCAGTATTGACGGGTCGTTGGACTAGACATATTGGCCGCTACCTCAGCTCAATCACTAGTACCGTTGATTGCAAACGGACCATCCAAGAATGCAATTTACAACTAGCCCACAACAATAATTAGCGTTACACTAATTGGGCAGTTCGTTGGGCAATCCTGGTTGCAGTGCGGGCCCACACATGCCGGCAAGACGCACCGATGGCTGGCAACGGTTCTTACAATTTTCCAGGAATACCAACATGGAAGGGTTACATCATCGTAACCGGCAGCGAATTCGCGGTAGCAGCGAATTCACCTCATACAACACACATACATGCATTTATTAATATAATTGACATGCTAACTCACTCACCAATACGTAGCGTATATAAGATTAATAATCCAATCGCTGTTTTGGAAAATATATCACAAAACTACACTATTTATGCACTGACTGGAGCACTTTATGTAAAGCGTTATACTAGAACGAAAGTCAAGTAGAGAGTGGTCCCAAGCTAAGATATCTTTCACATCCGCCAGATGTGAATATTACTTATGTATACAAGTCAAACGAATATGGTTCTACGGTGGTAGTGTCATTGGGGTGCATAAAGCCAATGTCATTTTGCACGCTTATTAGCATTCTAGGAAATGCTTGAAATCTGATCCACAAAGCCAGTATTCCACACATATATTTGCTATATTTAAAAGAACATTTTAAACTAGAATTTTTAACTTTAAAAACTTAACTAAAATTGTATTTATATTTTTATTATTCTAACAGTTCGCCTATCCTGACCTAAACCTCGTCCTCGAGGTTAACAACCCCTAATGCGTCATCGTCTGGCGCCGGTTCATCGTCCGAAGAACTAGACATACCTCCCGCTGGTGCCCAGGGTTTTATCCTATCTACGGCTACTACATTCGAATATTTTGCCCTTTTACTACGTCGAGACCCGGTTAAATCTCGCACTACATAACGGTCGTTTGGTAAAATTTTTGTAATTGTAAACGGTCCGGCGTAATTAGGTTGTAATTTCGTACTCGTACCCTCACTAATTTTCTGTGTAACAGCGGGCTTTAGCACAGAGTTTCTTTTAAGTTAGTTTTAGGCCATAAAATTGTATTTTAAAAATAGTTTCTTTTTTAGTTAGTTTCAAGCCATAAAACTATATTTTAGAAATAGTTCAAAAAATGTCAAGATTTTGTAAAGGGTATTTTTCCTTAAATCACACATAATATTTCAAAGTCAAGTTAATTGCTAGTTTGTGTCAAAGATTCAAAATTTATTCGTTTTTTTTATTTAGTGGAACTAATTGCTAAGATGTTAGAAATTTTAGTTTTTTTTCTCTATTCTTTACCAAAAGGGTAAGCCTTGTAAAAATTCTAACAAAGGATTGACTCGCTTTTGTGTTGCATCAGGGCTCGCTGCCCTGTAATAAAATTTAGAAAGTTTTCTTAAGTGAATGAACTCTAAAAATGACACCAGCTCTTCGTAGAAATTTTATTGTTAAATTCGTAACCAATCAGAGTGGTAACCACCCTCTCACGGAAGAGGTGACCAATTAAAGTATTGGTTTCAAAAAGTGGAACTCCCACTCTGATACAAAAATCTTAGGATTTTTCTCTTAAAAAGGGCAGTCAATCAGTCAGTCAGAGAGAGTTACAAGAGTTAATCAGAGTTAGTGTCTTGCAGTTAGAACAGAGTTAAGACGAGCAAAAAGAAATCAGAGTCTAGTCAGCGAATTAATTAGAGTGCATTTAAGTGAGTCAATTTTAATACATTGTTGAAAAAGTTTAAAGTCAAAGTTGATCAGAATTATAACTTAAAATCAGTTCGGAAGTTTCAGAGTTTAAGAAAATTCGAAGTCAATTATTAAATTATCATAAACAAAAACTTAAAATCAGTTCGGAAGGTTCAGATCTTAAGTGATTGTTCTGATAATTGATCGTAAAATCACAAGAATGTGTGATCTAAGGAAAATACTTCTTAGTAAGTAATTTTTTTTGTTTATTTTGTTTACTGTTAGATATATATAGTTTTTTATGCAACGAAGCAATTTAAAGCATTTTTCACCAATTCATTTTATGTAATTTTTTGTATATTTTTATATTTCAATAACTAATATTTATATTTTATTTTTATACATTAAGCTATTCATTTTTTTTTGTTAATAAATATTCTTATAAAAATTAAACTGCGATTATTACCAAATCCATAGCATTTACCTTTTTTCAGATTTATTTATTGATTAAATTCGAATCTAATCAAAATTGTTACATTAAGCTTAACTTAATGTAACTGGTGGCAGCATATATAAGTATATAAACAAATAGCTATTAGTAGTAAATAAATCGATATTTTGCACTACTAATAACTATAAGTTGTTTATTATTTTAAATGTCAGAACGGTGGCAATTATTAATTGTTAGTGTTTAAAATTAATAATCTTTTTAATAGTAATTATAAATTTTACCGCCGTCCTGTAACATATTTGGTGGCAAAGCGGTGAGATATTCATCATACCAGCCGTTTTGTAATATATTTGTTTACAGAGCGGTAAAATATTTAAAATATCAGCCGTCCTGTAACATCTGCTTTTTTAACATTACTAACTCACCTTCTTTGTACTGTTTTGGTACTATTCTCTTTTTGTCAAATTTTTCTTTTTGCTTTAACTGATTATCGCGTATTTTTACTGCTACTGCTTCTCTTTCTGCATTTATATCTGAAATCGTCGGCCTATCCGGTTGAATCTCCGTCGTCAATTGCGCATCAGATATTGCACGAGGCCTATATCCAAAAAGCAATTCACTCGGAGTTTTACCTGTCGCGGAATTTACGCTATTATTTATTGCAAACTGTATACTATCTATTTGTTTATCCCAAGTGAGATCATTGTCCGAAGTGGTTGCTAGTGCCGTTAATGTCGTCCAATTTGCACGTTCTATTTGCCCGTTAGCGCGCGGTGTTGCTACACCGGTTAATATGTGTTTAATGCCTAATTTTTCACAAAATAATTGAAATACTTTAGATGTAAATGATGTGCCACGATCTGATATGATTCTAGTTGGACTTCCAAAAGTTTTAAATAAATTTTCGAGAGTTTCTATAACATATTTAGTTTTAGTGTTTCGTACCGGTTTTATATGCATGTATTTAGTAAATGCATCAATAATTAAAAATAATTGTGTTTTTCCGCTATTACTTTTACTAAACGGTCCCATGTGATCTATATGCAAAGTGTGAAAGGGTATAGCTATTTTTTCTATCGGATGTAAGAAACCAGGCCGTTTGCCCCGCGGTTGTTTATGGTACAAGCACTGAATACAAGAAGCGATATATTTTTCAACGTATTTCCGCATTTGCGGAAACCAATACGATTCACAAAGCTTGTTTAGGGTTCTGTCTAGACCGAAATGACCGAAATCATTGTGCGACGCCCTTACTACCTGCTGGCGCTGTCCTTTCGGTACGACCCATTGTAACCCAGATGCAGTTATTCTATAGACTCGACCCTCGCGTAAACAATAATCTTTGTAAATTTTTCTCTCGTATTCTGTTGTGGGTGGTTTTGACAATATTTCGCGAACTAATTTAATTTTCTCATCAGTTAATTGACCCGCTAGAACCCAATCGGCTTGTTCGATTCTAAAAATTGTAAATTCTTCAGTGGGCGGTTCCGTGCTGTTTGGATTCCTACTTAGTGCGTCTACGTGCTCCATTTTAACTCCAGCTCGATATTCAATGGTAAAAGTAAATTCCTGTAACTGGAGCCACCATCGACCGATTCGCGGTATTAAATCTCGTTTTGTGCAAGCTGTCTTTAATGCATTGCAATCCGTTACAACTTTAAATTCTAACCCTAATAAATATACTCTAAATTTCTTCAGAGTTTCAACAACAGCTAACGTTTCCAATTCATAAGAATGGTACTTGGCCTCCTGTGGTGTCGTTTGTCGGCTATAGTATGCCACGGGCTGTAGTTTACCTTTTTGCGATTGCCGCTGCAATAAAATGCCAGCCAGGCCTAACTGGCTTGCATCAGTGTGAATTTCCGTTTCGGCTTTGTGGTTATACAGCGATAATAATGGGCGTTCTGTTAATTTGATTTTTAAATTATTAAATGCATTTTCCTGTTCCGATTCCCAAATCCAAGATTGTTCTTTACGTGTTAATATTGTTAATGGACGTGCGATAATTGCGTAATTTTGAATAAAATGACGAAAATAACTTGTTAAACCGAGAAATTGTCTAATATTATGTACGCTTTCGGGACGTGGAAAGTTTTTTACAGATTTGATCTTTTCGGAACCGGGTTTTACACCGTCACTATTTATTTCAAAGCCTAAATAATCTATTTTTGTTTTAAAAAAATAACATTTTCGGGGATTTAAAGTTAAATTATGTGTTTGAAAAATTTCTAATAATGTTTCGAGTCGTTCTAACCCTTCTTCAAAATTAGAAGCTGGACTTAGTATATTGTCTAAATATGCCATAGCAATCGTATTCCGTAATGGACCTAAAATTTTATTTATCATGCGTTGAAATACTCCGGGCGCGTTTGTCAAACCAAACGGCAAACGATTAAATTCGTATTGTCCATCAGGGGTAATAAATGACGTTAAGTGTTTAGAATTTTCAGCAACAGGGATTTGATAATATCCTGATGTCATATCTAAGCTAGTAAAATATTTTGTACCTTGTAATTGATTTAACTGGTCATCAATACGTGGAAGTGGAAAGCGATCTTTCACAGTAACACGATTTAATTTTCTATAATCTACACACATACGTGTTTCGCCGTTTTTCTTTTTAACAAGTAATATCGGAAAAGCGAATGGTGAATTTGACTCGCGAATTATATTTGAATCTAATAACTCTTTTACAATGTCTTGTACTTGTTCTCTCTCATGATATGATAATCTATATGGTCGATAAGTAATTGGCGTATTTTCAGTTAATTTAATTTCAACTTCCGCGGCATTTGTACAACCTAAATTTTGAACACTACATGAAAATACGTTTTTATATTTATTTAATAATTCTATTAATTTATTTTTCTGATATGAAGTTAACTCTTCACCTATGTTTAAATTTTGTAACAGATCATTATTAACAAAATTTTCTAAATTGTTTGATAAAACAGATTCAGGTTTGCACTGCAAACCTCGCGCTAAAACTTTATTTGATTTAATAGTCAAATCTCTATCTGATAAATTAGCTACAAGTAAATAACAATTATTATCAGTATCTACGCTAGTTACTGTACGCGGAATTAAATGTTCTTGCCCGGGTTTCGGTCGTACGCTTAAATCTATAAAAATTTCACCCTCACTCTCTACACGGCATAAAACATTGCCTACATAACCCGGTGGTAATACAGTTGCATCTTTAGCCCAAAATTTAATTTTATTGTTCTGCACAGCTGGCAACTGTGTTAACTGTAAATGTGATTTATCTAAAATTTGTAATTTTTCAGAATCTTTAACAATTAATATGTGTTCTTGTTCAGTAAAGGGTTGACCTATAATAATACTTATATCTTGCACGAAATCTGGCACTACCTGAATATTTACATATGCGCTAACATTGTTAACTGATAATTTCTGATGAACAATTTCTCCTAAAGTTTCAACAGTACCTAAGCCATAACCATTTATTACTCTGCGGCGCGAACTATCATAATTTAAATTAATTTTACAGCTTCGGATTCTTTTATAGCTACGCACGTTGAGCCAAAGTCAATAACTGCGCGTATCATGCAGTTATTTAATGTGGCATCGCAAAAATATTTTTCATCGGGCCTTACCTTTGCAGTAGCAGCTAAAACAGTTTCCGGTTTTCTTAACGGACAGCGGCCCGGCTCGTGAAAGTTACGACAATTGTTACAACGTGGTTTTCGTTGAGTACACTTCGATGCAATATGTCCTGTAGCGCGACACACAAAACAGGTTAGTTTTGAAGTGTCAAAAGTTGGTCTCGGTTGTTTGTATGGTTGTTTGTACGGTTGTATGCGATGGTGTTTAAAAGATGGTTTGAATTTTATTTGGTTCTGTGTATTATCCCTGACCGTTTTCAAAAAGGTTAGCAAAGTTTCTGGGGTTTGGTACCTGGCTGCCCTTGCCGACGTAACTATATTATTGTCTGAAATGCCTCCTAGTATTAAAGCGACTGCTTTTGTTCCAGTTATCTCGCATGCGTTTAACAAGGCCATTTTTTCATAATAGTATTTGAGGATCGGTTCGTCAAATCTTTTCTTTCTTGACCACATCTGATCAAACAAATCGTAATAATCCTTCTCTTCCGGAAATGCTAATAAAAGCATACTCTGCCATTCTAACCATGAATAATTGTAGTGTGTTAATCCACAATACCAAGTCTTCGCGTAACCGTGCAACTTAGACGTGGCGTTGTAAATAGTAGTCTGTTCGCTCCAATTATACGACATGCGCAAACTTTCAACTTTCTGTAGCCACTTTTCTACACCCATAGTGTTATCTTCAGGGTCGAAAATTGGTACAGCATCCGGATTATGGTTTGATGACGATTGTTTACCCATGTGCGCTTGCATATTTTGGACATTTTCCGTTAATTTTAAAATAAGTTGCGTAGCTTGTTCGAAATCATCTGCATTGGAACTATTACTATCGTGACGCGATTGTACATCTTTCGAATGCGACGAAGATGCTATAGCATTCCGTGTACGGGAACCATTACGACCACGAGTAGCCATTTTTTTTTTTGAAAATTCCGATTTTAATCTAATTAAATTCTAGTTTTTAATGTTCTAATTTATAACTATAGTTTAGAGCTAATAGCGTTCTGAGTTTGTGAGTTTCAATCCCACTTCTGAGATTTATTAAGACGATAAAAAAAGAGAGTGAATGTATAATTAATGATTAATCAAATTATAATACTAATAGTTAATTAAGTAATTAAGAATAATAAAAATTATATGTAAAGAGTAATTTAAAATAATAACTAGAATATATATCTATAAACTAATACTTAATTTTAAGAAAATATTATTAATCTAAAATAATAAACTACTAAATAACTAAAATAAAAACTATAGCTGTTATATATATATATATATGTGTGTGGCAGGCTTTGTAGTCCCGGGGGTGCAGGGGGCACGTTCGAGTAGCAGGTCAAACCCGATGTCCGGTAAGGGTAGCGATGGACCGACCCTTCGTGGTGCGGGCAGAGGGGCACGCAAGGCAAAAAGGCGATAATAAAATAATTATCTTTATTTGTCCTGTAATAAATATATATGATAAGCTACTTGCTTAGTGAAAGTGAGTTAGTATATCATGCTCAATCATCTAATCCTCACTCGACGTAAGGCAATACAGGTGTTATTTTATTTAGGTACAATTTGATGGATTAATCTAGTATAATTGTCTCTAATGAGACTGGTTAGGATAGGTCAGTATTGACGGGTCGTTGGACTAGACATATTGGCCGCTACCTCAGCTCAATCACTAGTACCGTTGATTGCAAACGGACCATCCAAGAATGCAATTTACAACTAGCCCACAACAATAATTAGCGTTACACTAATTGGGCAGTTCGTTGGGCAATCCTGGTTGCAGTGCGGGCCCACACATGCCGGCAAGACGCACCGATGGCTGGCAACGGTTCTTACAATTCTCCAGGAATACCAACATGGAAGGGTTACATCATCGTAACCGGCAGCGAATTCGCGGTAGCAGCGAATTCACCTCATACAACACACATACATGCATTTATTAATATAATTGACATGCTAACTCACTCACCAATACGTAGCGTATATAAGATTAATAATCCAATCGCTGTTTTGGAAAATATATCACAAAACTACACTATTTATGCACTGACTGGAGCACTTTATGTAAAGCGTTATACTAGAACGAAAGTCAAGTAGAGAGTGGTCCCAAGCTAAGATATCTTTCACATCCGCCAGATGTGAATATTACTTATGTATACAAGTCAAACGAATATGGTTCTACGGTGGTAGTGTCATTGGGGTGCATAAAGCCAATGTCATTTTGCACGCTTATTAGCATTCTAGGAAATGCTTGAAATCTGATCTACAAAGCCAGTATTCCACACATATATTTGCTATATTTAAAAGAACATTTTAAACTAGAATTTTTAACTTTAAAAACTTAACTAAAATTGTATTTATATTTTTATTATTCTAACAATATCAATTATCGATATATCGATATATCGATAAATTATCGATATATCGAGATTTTTTCCCAGCCCTACTTTAAACTACCAACTAGATTTACACATGATGCTTCATAATCTTTATCTACAGTTAAACTTTCATAATTAAGTTTTCTAAGTAGTAGAGTATCTATTGTTTTACAGTCTTTCATATTATTATAATTTTTAAATACGTTGATTGATCTAAAGTAAATTGATCATTATTGCAAGTTATTCTTTTTATTCAAAAATAATTTTATTTCATTCAAATCAAATATTTAAAAACAATGTTGTAAATACATTTTTAACTTTCATTGTTCATTCGTTGATATTTATTTTATTTTTATGTGACGATTAATAAATCATCAACATGTAATAAAATATAAATATTTTTGTTCTATATATTTATTATCTAAGAAACATAAGCAATGATCAACTTTAGATATTTTTAAGTTTTTCTAATTTATAATTGTTGTATCAAACGTGTGAATTTTATTTGTGTACCTTTCGATGAGAAAACCGAAATATTCCGGTAAAAAACTCACCGCGTGAAGACTGTTTTAATTCATATTATGATTTGTTAAATAAACATACTTAGTTGCTTTGGGAACTAACGCCATCAAATACCATCATATAAAAAGTTTCTTTTAAAATACCATTTAGAAATGCAGTTTTATTTATTTTTTTTTTACTTTGATTTGAGTTAATAATAAATCAAATTAACTGCAAACGTTAAAAATAAATCTAAATGTAAACATTCTCACACTGATGCAAAAATTTGTTCATAATCTATTAAATATTTTTGACTATGACCTTTTGCTACCAGCCTAGCATTATATTCTTTTGATGAATCCCTTTTGCGTTTTTTTTAATGTAAACACCCATCTGCAACTTACTATGTTTATGTTAAGGAGTCGTTGAACTAATATCAAGTTTTGCTTTTCTTTAAAGAATTTTAACTAATCTTTTATAGCCTGCTCTCACTGAATTCGATCATCCCTAGAATTTATTTCACTAAAAGTTTTTAGGATTTTTCTAGAGAATATTTTGCATTTAAAAAATTAAATTGTAAATTATTATTATTATTTTCATTTTCAGTGTAATTAGGTTTTGGACGATTTTTATTTCTGTTTTTGTTCGGTTCATACGCTCTGCTAAACAATTTAATGGCTGTGTATGAGGTAGTGATAAATAACACATTATGCCTTTTTATTGAACTAAAATGTTTGAACTCAGTTGACAGATATTTTCGACCATTGTTACTATATAAATTTATTATATTTAAAATTAAAGAGAGCAGTGTCTTTAACTACAAAAACTTGAAATTTATTTACGATCTCCTACTTAGAAGAAATTCAATATGTTACCTTTTAATAAATAAATAAAACATCAATTAAATTTTAAATATTAATTTTAATTTTCTACTGTAGTTGATGTAATAGTTTCACAGTAATCTGTGTATATTTTTAATAACGGTCTATTTTGAATTTTTAGTTTATTTACTTTATTAAAAAGCATTTATGCTTGTTTTCTATATACCTATACAAGCTTTACATAGCTCAATTGGATCTAGATTTTTAATCAAATTTATATCTTCCAAATTATTTATATTTATATTAATAAATTTTTTTACTGATATGGCCAAGTCTTTCGAGCCATAATTTATAATTAATATTTACATTATTGCATAAATGAGCTATGTTTTATTAATTTTGAAACTAACTTCAATTAAATTATTAAAAGAGCTTACCTGGGATGATGGTTTGATTTTTAATTAATTTTTTTATTATTAATAATTACCCCTTGTGGGTGGAAAATTACCGTCATCCCGCTCTGTTGAATTCGTCGAACTAATGAGAGGTTTGAGGTAACTTCTGGAGTGACAAGAACGTTTTCTTATCGTCCACATGTGCCTTGATTTGTTCAGTTGTTCCTCTTTTTGTGGGTTTGGTGGAACCTGGTTTTGCCACGGCAATTTCTAATGGTTTGACCAAATCTTCGCATGTTGTTAAAACGTCGATGTTGTTGATTGTATGGTCCGTGGCTCCGGAGTCCAGGATAAAAGTTAAATAATTGTTGTCGATGTTGATTTGATGATCTCCAAAAACAAAAGCAAAACTATAGCTTGTGGATTGTGTCTGAACCATATGTAGATTGAAAATATTTGTTGTTGGTTTGTTCTTCAACATACGTTTTTAATAATTATTTCTACCACAATGATTACATGTTTGAAATTTTAATAATTTATTCAGACTTTTGTGATAATAATTTCATTGTATTATTGGTTCACTCGATTTATTACGTATTTTTTTATTATTTTATATTTATTAATTTTTAAATTTAGAAAGTTTAAAATTTGTTGTTGAAGAGTTTGCGGTTTGTAAAACTTTTATATTTTCTTCAGTTTTAAGTTTAACTTCATAGTTTAATAATTTAATTTTCACAAAAGTAATATTTAAATTATCTTCAAGTAATGTTTCTTGTGTTGTTATCACATCGTCATTGAAATGATGATAAAGTTTATAAAAGATAAAACACTACGTCGTCTATTTCTTCTAATTTGGCATGTTCGTGCTTTGCAAATCCCAAAAGTAAATATTCGAATATTCGATAATTGTGTTTCTGGCAGTTGGGTCACTTTTTGTCCACTACTGTAGTATTTCTTCAGGAATCGGGTTCGTCACAACATTAAGCACTTCAAGTTCTGTTAATAAAGATTTCACTATAAACTTCCACACACTATATTTTTCACCATTAAATGATTGAATATTTCTTTTAGCAACTTGTATGTCCATTTTGCTTTATTTTATAACTTGTAATTATTAACAGAACACACGCACACACTATTTAAAACTATATTGAAAGTATCCGTGTTTTATTGTTAAATAGTTTATATTAATTATATTTAATTATTAATTTTAATTTACGTTGCCTGGGCACCATAACCTGTTAGGAATATGGGTTTTAATTTAATTAAATAAAACACAACACAAGTATAGTAGAGATATTTTATTCTTATTAAGCAGTGATTACTTTAACAGCTATCTGAAGAGTGAATATATTGGGATTCAAGGAGCAAAGACAAGCGAATATTTGCGTGATCGGCACGTGATACTTTGCTTGGTGCTCAGTGATTGGTCTATGAAGAGATGTATCCACCCTCCTTCCCCAAGTACCAATGACTACGTTTACATTATCTCATATATAAGAGCGAACTGAATACATATTATTTTTAATTTAATTTAGTTAAACTATATTATATTATTATTTTGCACCAACTTTTCCACCTCAATTTTTATTTATTCAATTTTTATTAATTCAATAACTTCTAGGGCTCATAAAGCCTAAAGCCTACAGTAGCCCGTATTTTTATTTATTAACCATATATATATATATATATATATATATATATATATATATATATATATATATATATATATTTAACCATTTTTGTAATAAAATACTAAATTTTCTTACCTGTAAATAATCTCACATTGTTGTGGCGGTTGCGGTATTATTTTTTATTTTGGAATTGACTTTCTGTTATTGGCATTTTGTATTCACGATTTCGAGTTTATAATCTTTTCTTAGTAATTTTTGTGAAATATTGTGTTTGTCAAATTTCGCTAATATACTGTAATCTTAAACTCCGTCATAAAATTCAAATAATTTTAAGTACTCACGGATTAAACGGGACTTTTCTGAAAGTGATTAAATACATATTTTTTATTGCATTTAATTTTTTAGTGACAAGTTCCAATCTTCAATTACAATGTAAGTCTTATGCACTTTTTTTTTATATTTTTCTTTTTTTTTCTAATTGACTTTTCCTATACCACGTGTATTATATGGAAATGAAAACTATGTTATTTTATTATTATTATTGTATCATTATTATCATGTACACATATATACCGGGTGTTCGTTCGTTGAGTTCGTATGGGAATTTAACATGCAATTTCGATAATTTGCGATATACTTCTTTCTCGAGTTAAATTCGGAGAAATACTTAGAATACATTTTGATAGGGCATAAAAAGTTCTATAATTTGGTTTTAGTTTGAATTTGCTAGCATGTGCCGTTTGGGCGCTAGAACTTTTTTTTTGATTTTTTTGTTTTTATGTTTTTTCTCAAAAACTATGAGGTGTAGGAAAATAAGCATAATATGTTAAAATGCAAAATAATGGGTACTATAATTTAGTGTAGAAACCATTATTCTAGGATGCATAGTTTAGTAGAAAAAAATTAAAAACTAAATTTTTAAAATTCCCTTGAAATAAAACTATTTTCAAAACTTGCTTAAAAAAATCTGAAAAAATTCAGTAAAATAGAGAAAAAAAGTAGCTACATAATAGCTAAGTATCTTTTTTTTTGTAACTCATTCCGGTTTGGCAGGAAAAAATATTGAAAATTAATATTTTTTGAATTTTAATTTATTTTTTCTTTCCTGCCAAACCAGATGAGTTAGAGAAAAAAGTTACTTAACTATTATGTAGCTACTTTTTTTCTGAATTTTACTGAATTTTTTCAGATTTTTTTGAGCAAATTTTGAAAATAATTTTTTCCCATACTATTCGTATCGGTTTAACGGAAATAAAATTATTATTATTATTATTATTATTGTTATTATTATTATTGTGATAAAGAAGAATTAGGCTTCTAATAAAACAAATCATATAATAATGATTTAAAAAAAAGACGCTACAGGGTATTATATAAACGTAGTATAAGAGCTAAGCGCCGCCCCTATCACGTGCACACTGCATGCAAATAATCTCTTTTCACTGAATGAACGGGAGGATTCATTGGTTGGTCAAATTTCCGTTCTCAAAATTCGTTGCAAGCGGAAATGTTATCTGTACCTATACGATTCTTATGAGTGCGACAAGAAACCAATATGTTACCATTCTACGCCTATGGGTTAATAAAGGACAGCCATATACCCTTCTCTAAAACGGGCGACCCGTCAGCACCCCCGTAGCGCCCTTCGCTTATAATTAGCATTGTAAATTGTTTATCTTAATTATGCTGGCATTTTGTATCAAATCATAACTAAACAATCATTTTTATAATCTACGTGATTTTCTGAATCGATTGATATCAAACACAAATATATTATCTTAATAAATAAATATTGTTCTATAATAACTAACATTAAGTATATGTCCTATTACCCGCTAACTAACAACGCTTTTTTACAATGTTACTATTAATTTTAAATTTGAAATACCTATAAATTGTTTATTAAAGAAGCGTGTATAAGCTAAACGTTAAAATTTGAATTACTAAATAATAATAAATAAACGAACCAATGCTTCAAATTAACTTATAACTAGTAAACATTTTAGATATTTATTTATATTTTATAAAGTGCCAATTTGTCAACAACTCTTAGTAACACATTTATACAACATTTATTTAGTTTATTGGAATAATTAAGTTATCTAATATAACGATTGTTAAAGTTTTAACAAACTATATAAATCTTTTTAATTAATTTATTGTTGTACATGTACCACGAAATTATTAGAATATTATAACTTTTTAGTATTTAGATTTTAGCTATTGATAATGTGTTTAGGAAAGCATTATAATATTATTTTAATTTCATTATTTCAATATCTCTGTCCTTATGCTCGTTTCTTGTTTAACTTGAAGATAAATTCTTTTAAGCCAACGCGTGCACAAACCGAAATTCCAAGAAAGGCCAAAGCCTGCGCTTGAATAGGACAAAGCCATACAATGCAATAAATAACACTTGTTCTGTAAATTTGACTAATACTTAAGACTTTTAACAACTGACCGTAATAATGCATTTCCGGTTTATCTTTGTTATACAAAAAAAAAAAATCTTTTAGCTAAAAATACTTGTAACGTTCTATTATATTATATATATATATATATATATATATATATATATATATATATATTTATATATATATATTATATATATATATATATAATATATATATATATATATATATATATATATATATATATATATATTTATATATATATATTATATATATATATATATATATATATTATATATATATATATATATATATATATATATTTATATATATGTATATTATATATATATATATATATATATATATATATATATGTATATATATATATATAAAAATTATTAAAAATAGTTGTCAATAAAATATAAAAAATGTTTAAATTGTAATAATTTACCTGTGCTAATGGGTATACATTTTTTTCCCACCTCTTCCCATAGTTTATTTGTTATAATTTTGATTTTAAAATTTTTAAAACTAGTATTTAGTTAACCGAATATTTATATATATATATATATATATATATATATATATATATATATATATATATAACAATGTAAAAAAATTACTAAAAATAGTGTTCAATAAGTGTTCAAAGAGGTGGTGGGAATACAAAAAAGAATAATTTTACATTCGATTTATTTAATAACAATTTTTATATTCAGACAGAATTAGCATATAAAAAAAATTAATCAAATATTTAATTGTCAATATTTTCATTGTTTATTATTATTTTGATTTTCAAAAAATATATAAGTTGTTAATTGTAATAAAGATTAATCATATTTTAGCTAGTCGAAAAGACTAGCTTATAAAATCTTCAATACGGCTGGCTGGCCGGCCGTGTCCGAAAAATACGATAATACGAGTGTTAATTATAAGTATAAAGGAGAGCTCGTAGAAAACTGAAACTTGGCAATTAGATAGTTCATACCAAATAAAAAATTAAGTTCAATTTTTAGACCGCAGTGTTGCCAACTTTCCGAGAAAAAAATTACTAAAATTTTTAAAAATTTATTACGGCCATGTTGTTTAACCGATTTTGTTAAAATTTTCACAAAAGATTTTTCTGGTATCCATATAAATTAGCTAATTTCAACAAAGTACAGTGATGCCAACTTTCTGAGAAAAAAATTACTAAAATTTTTAAAAATTTATTATGACCACGTTATTTAACCAATTTTAATTAAATTTTCACTAAAGATTCTCCTGGTGCCCGCATAAATTATGCAATTTTAACAAAATACAGTGTTGCCAACTTATTGAGAAAAAAATTACTAAAATTTAAAAAAATTTATTGTGGCTACATTATTTATCCGATTTTAATCAAATTTTCAGAAAAGTTTCTTCTAGTGCTCACATAAATTATAATTTTATTAAAATACGATGTTGCCAACTTTCCGAAAAAAAAATTAATAATTTTCTAAAAATTTGTTATGCCCGCATTATTTATCAGATTTTAATGAAATTTTTACAGAAGATACCCTTAGCGCCTATAATATTATATATTAGCAAAATACAATGTTGCCAACTTTCGGTGAAAATTTTTTCTATTCTTATTTATCATTTATGTGATAATATCAAAGTGGTCTATATATGGGTTTACCCATATACTTCTAATCTTGTATTTTAGCTAGTCGAAAAACTAGCTTATAAAATCAAACCACATTCGACTAGCTCCATTCTCGCTTTGCGAGAATATTATTTTTTTTTAAATAAAGTACATAAGTACTATAATAACAAGTAACATGTATACTTTTTGGAAATCAAAATAATAATAAACAGAGAAAATATTGACAATTTAATATTTGATTAATTTTTTTTATATGTTAATTCTGTCTGAATATAAAAATTGTTATTAAATTATTAATTATACATAAATTTGCTAATTTTTCTAATAATTAGTTACCATAAATATGTAGTATTAAACGAATAAATCGAATGTAAAATTATTCATTTTTGGATTCCCAACACCTGCCTGAATATAGACTTTTGTTTATCTTGAAATGGCCTTAAGACATTTTTTTTCAAAAATATTTTTTTCGAAAAAGTATTTACGCGTAAAATTAATATTATTATGTTTTAACAAAACTTATCGTGTACAAACACGTGTATTTCAGATTATAACATTTGATATTATAATTATGATGTATCGATAACTTTCATAGTACAAATAGTATATTACATAGTAACAGAGTATGAAATATCATATTAGTGAGATTCGTCAGTATATTTAATCGTAAGATGTTTCAACTACTTCAATTATATATTACCTTCAATTTCACTTCACCTAGAAACAACTCAAAATCAAAATATCATCAGAACTAATAGTGCAAATTGAATTAATTTAATTAATAAACTTAAATGTTGTAAAGTGCAAAGTTTTAGTTTTTGAGAAGGGTGACTTGACAACTGAATGTAATGTATATATTGATGGTACACGTTTAGAGCAGGTAGATGAATTTGTGTATTCGGGTAGTTTGTTGTCTAGAGATGGCCGTTTTGTTCGTGAAATTGAAAGGAGAGTAAATGCTGGTTGTAAGGTTTTGGGTGCTTTGGGAACTTTTGCTAGGAATGTAAATGCTTCCAAAGAAGCCACCCCGTTTGAGTATATACAATGCAGTTTTGGTGCCTACGTTGATGTATAGGGGTAGTGAATGTAGGGTTTGGTTGCAAAAGCATAAACGGAAAATGACTGCTGTGGAAATGAGATTTTTACGTGGGGTAGCTGGGTGTACATAGGAGAGATCGGGTACGAAATAGATTAGTGTATTATAAATGTGAAATTGAAGAAAATGTTGTAGCTAAAGTTGGTGTTAGTCAGTTTAAATGGTTCGGACATGTTGAGCGAATGTCTAATGAACGTTTGCTGTTAAAAAAATTTATTTGAATGAAACAAGCAACTTTCGCTTTATCCACATTCAGAATTCCTCCTCTCATACATGCTCATTTATTCCTACTATTTGGAAACTTTCGCTCACGCAAGCCACTCTCTCAATCATACCAAACGTATACCATCGAAATCATTCACTCTAACACGGAACAACTTTTGCTACAACATTTTTTTCGAATTTCACACTCATCCTACACTAATCGTATTTTGATCTCTCCTATTTACACCCAGCTACCCCACGAAAAAATCTCATTTCCACAGCAGTCATTTTCCGTTTCTGCTTTTGCAACCAAAACCAACAAAAATAACTATATAACTTTAAAGCAGTTTTATTTTAATATAATGAGTTCTGAAAGATGTTTTACTATATTATAATAATGAAATCATATAAAACATGACAGTAGTATTAAACAAGAACGAAACAACTATTTACACATTTGTTATTATATCAAATGTTCATAATTATTATAGTATTCAAATGTTGCTATGGAAATAACTATAATAATAAGTAAGACGTTTTATTTTTTGTTTTCTTTCGATTACTCACTACATATAAATTACTGTTATTTACTTTACGACAGACAGACTACGACGGAAAAACTATTATTATTATTATTGATTAGATTTTATCATTAAATAGCAACAAAATAAAGAAATATTGAAAAAAAATATACGTAAATATATTTAAGTAGTAGCACGGTGTACTAGTGTGATGAATAATTCAAGTATTTTCAACTTTATATTAATCAGAATCACGCCATAAGAATTCATTGTATTAGAAGACTTAACTAGACATATTTGGATTAATTGAAATTATATCAAAATAATTGTTTAAATAAAAAAATAATAATATATCACGTTTTTAAAACGAACTAAAATGTATGAAATAATTTCTCCAAGTCCCAGACAGATTCCTGACCCAATACAGATTGTCCTGAATACGTGGGGTGCATACTGTTGCGAAATAAATATGAGAAGTTATAATTAATGTGTAAACAGCTTGTGTACATATTCAGAGGCAAACTGCGTCAAGCCTAGAAACGACTAGAACATTCTTTTCAGAAATCTAGAAAAGACTAGTAGCTTAAAGCAGACCTATATAAGCCACGCGTTGCTAGCAGCCAGGCAGTAGCAAGCCGAGATGTTCGTATTCTTGTATTAAACATTTAACCATTATTACTATAAACATTTAACCATTATTACTATATATATTTAACCATTTATTATTATACGTATTATATCTTTGTAGTGTTTAGTAAACTATTTTATTTTATATCTTTAAATATATTTCTAGTTTTAGTTAATTTAAGTGTTGTGTTTATTTTTAACCAATTTCACCTAGTGCGAACTTTAAACACGTCACAATACAATAGATAATAGTAAGAAGTGTAGGGAGTAGCTGTCGTTGCATCCCCACTTATTCGTTTTAATTTTACAAGTATTGTCTATAGCTATTAAAAATTCACAATCACAAATTTTCAGGACAATTCGTATGGAATCAGAAATCTGTAATAATTTTGAATCTGTTTTAAAAAGTGGTATAATTTTGATGGTATACGTTTGTTGGCGTGGATGAGTAGTTGGAGTGGTATGATTGAGACAGTGACTTGCGTGAACGAAAGTTTACAAGTAGTAGGAATAAAAGAGTATATATGAGAAAGGAGGAATTATGAATGTGGATGAAGCGAAAGTTGCTTGTTTGCGAATAGGAATGTTTGGAGGCGACTGATTTCGGGATGATGAAAAGAGTTTGTGCCACACCCTGCTAGGGTACATGGCGTCATTGTGTATGTATGTATATTAAAATTATTATTTTTTATTAAAAAATTATTTTCTGCTTTTTAGTCTTGTATGCGTGATCTGTATTTTCTGTAGTTTCTGTATTTAAAAAAAATATTTGCTAAATACACGAATGTACTTCTAATATTAATTAATTAGTTCATTAAATAATTAGTTAATAATGCATTGTCATCCAGTTCTGAGCTATGTTTAAAGTTTAACGTCTCTTTCCTGATAAAGACGTACGTTGAATTCGTCAAAACGCCGATTATTAAAAAATATTAATACAAAACTATAACCTAAAGCCGTTTTATTTTAATATACACTATTTTTTCGCACCATTCGTTTGATTTGGTATTGAATCTATAAACCCACATAAATAATTTTATAAAAACAATAATAATTAATACACACACACACACACACACAATTAAAATTATAATGACATATAATAAAATACATTTATTTTGTGTCCACACTGTTAGTTTGAAAACTAGAAGAAATAAAAATTCATATATTTTCTACCGAATAATATTCAATAATTTATTATACGTAATAAGAAAGTTCTTTCAAGAAACTCAAACCGCGTAATTTGACACTAGATTCTCGTTAAATTAAAAAGTAATTAGCAATATTAAAATTATCAGATAATTTCCTATTAGAAAACTTTTGTTTAATGACTTTGGGTAATTGTTTCCAAAACTTATAATAATAACATTAAAATGTTATAAAGTTCAAGGACATAATAAAATTTCTTTTTTTAAAATTATTTATAACATAAAAATTACTATTTTACATAAGTCTCTAAATATTGATAAATATTTATAGTAAAAAATATACATAGTATAATTTATAACATATGTATAATTTGTTTATATTATTGACACTTCTCAAATCGCACACATATTTGATAATAATTATATATATTTTTTTCTATTTTTATCTAAGATGAATATAATTTGAGTTCATTAGACTCAGCTAGAATTGTTATCGCATAATTTTCACAAATATCATTTATTTTATTACCATCACCTTGAAATTCATCTAAGTTTTGTTGTTGTTAGAGTTTTTAATTTTGAAATCAATCATATTCATATAATGTATATGCAACTAATAAAATTACTTATGAATAATTTTTTTTTTGTTGCCTGCAAGGAAAAAATGGTATAGCGTTTGGTACGGTGTCTGTAACATTAGCAAAAAAAAAACAAATTGTGGATAGAAATCCTTCATATAGCCTCTAGATTAGACGAATCTGAACTTAGTTTATGAGGGTGTATGGATGTGCGTCGTCAGCTCGCTCGCCAGCTCGGTCGTAAGTCAAAATTTTGTGGCCGCAACTCCTCCTAGACGGTTCAACCGATTTTAATGAAACTTTCAGGATAAATTTGTCTAGTACCCAAGATGGTCATGCGGTTTTATTTTTTTCCAGTGATGCCAAATTTCCGAGAAAAAAATTACTAAAGTTTTAAAAAATTTATTATGGCCATGTTATTTAACCAATTTTACTCAAATTTTCACAAAAGATTCTCCTAGTATTCATATAATTTATGTAATTTTAACAAAATACAGTGTTGCCAACTTTCCGAAAAAAAAATTACTAAAATTTGATAAGAAAGAACAAAAACAATCTTACCAAATTCTTCCTTTGGATTCTTTAAAAAAAACATCTATTTATTTTCCTACAAGAATTCGTCTTAAAGTTGTAAATAGAATTACGGTTTTAATGAAAAAACATTCCATTAAAAGTGATATGCTATTTATAGTTTTATTAATTATGTATTTTAAATATCAATCTATTACTAATTCTTCAAATGAACATTTATAATAAACGTGAAAATGATAAATTTCTTAAAATTTAATATTAATTACTAACATAGATAATTCGCATATACCAACATTTTTTGACATTTGCAAATCCTTTGAGATAGATTCTAGTCTAGAGAATTTATAATAAGAATTAACATACTTGAAACTTTTCTATTGCGTAATTTTTTCCTTGTTTCATATTCATACTTCTAGTTCTTCATTCATAAATGTACAACAAAAGATTTTTTTTTATTGAAAATTTGTACGATATGTAAACAATATTTTTTATTGAAATCGTTTATACAAACCTTATATTACAAATATTACAACTTAAGTTTCCAAGTAGTAGGAATAGAAGAGCATGTATGAGAGAAATTATAAATGTGGATGAAGCGAAAGTTGCTTGTGCTGGATAGGAGTGTTTGGAGGCGACTGATTTCGGGATGATAAAAAGAGTTTGTGCCACACCCTGATTTGGGTACATGGCGTGATTATGATTATTATGTCTGATTATGATTATAATATAATATTTATTCAAATTTAATCAAAGTTTAAGGAAATTTTGTTTGTGCCTAAAATAGTTGTATGATAATAAATTTGTACACTGTTGCCAATTTTCAGAGCAAAACTACAATATAATGAATGATGAAAGGAAAGGAGAGTAAATGCTGGTTGTAAGGTTTTGGGTGCTTTGGGAACTTTTGCTAAAAATGTAAATGTTTCCAAAGAAGCCCGTTTGAGTATATACAATGCAGTTTTGGTGCCTACGTTGATGTATAGGGGTAGTGAATGTTGGGTTTGGTTGCAAAAGCATAAACGGAAAATGACTGATGTGGAAATGAGATTTTTACATGGGGTAGCTGGGTGTAAATAGGAGAGATCGGGTACGAAATAGATTAGTGTATGATGAGTGTGAAATTAAAAAAATGTTGTTGCAAAAGTTAGTGTTAGTCAGTTAAGATGGTTTGGACATGTTGAGCAAATGTCTAATGAACGTTTGCTGTTAAAAAAATTTATTTGAATAATTTTGTTGGTATACGTTTGCTAGTGGAAGTCCGATGAGTAGTTGGAGTGGTAGATAATTGAGAGAGTGGCTTGCATAAGCGAAAGTTTCCAAGTAGTAGGAATAAAAGAGCATGTATGAGAGAGGAATTATGAATGTGGATGAAGCGAAAGTTGCTTGTTTGGATAGGAATGTTTGGATGCAACTGATTTCGGGATGATGAAAAGAGTTTGTGCCACACCCTTTTGAGTACATGGCGTGATTGTGTATGTATGTATGTCGTTTTATGTAGTTTAAATACTCGTTTTGTAAAAGGAGTATAACCCAAAAAAAAACACACTATACCTATATTAAAATTGGAAAAAATTTACGAACTATTTCAAAAACGAGACAAATTTTCATATTCAATAATTAATTGGTTTCTGCTCTGTTTTTATATTGATAAATTTAAATTAATGTATTTTATACAAACAACATTACATGCATAAAAATGAAAAACAAAATTCTTAAATCCACACAGATTAAAACGGAGATTAAAATCGATACAAAATTTAATCATTCAAATGTCAACCGTATCTGCATTTGAAAAATAATTTTTAACCCTTAACTGGTACGGTCAAAATTTATCGCATAACTGGTATGGTGTGGGTCAAAACGCCGCCTATTTTTTTTTATAGGCAATTTTATTTTTTTTCTTTCCATACTAACATAGGTTGTCTTTATATGTCTCTTCAACTATTTAATCCATAAATTATTACAAAAATACAAATCTTACAAATAAAAATATATATTTCTTTCAAAACAATATAAAATTAAACATATCTTTTCCACAAAGAAAAAAAAATGAATATTCTCATTCCATTAAAAAAATATTTATAGAATACTTAAAACTAGTAATAAACTTTCAAAAAGTTGCAAAAACAGATGAAAAAAGTTCAAAATAAAAAAAATCACATCACTTAGTTTTGACGCAAATTTTCAGCACAACGTTTGCAGATCCTTATTGTACATCCAGCGCATATCGGTTTTTTACAATCTCTACATAGTTGAAATGTTTTTCTATTCATTTTAGATGGACATATATAACATCTTTTTCTAGTTTTTAATGCTAGAACATTTTTATCTTCTGGTGTTCCTTTTGATGGAACTTCTTTTTTTAATATACGACCTATTGTGCATCGAAGTTCCGTGGGTAGTTTATTATTATAAAGTCTTCGCATTAATTGAGGCATAACAAGTTGAAGAGATAAGTTCTTTAAGAATGTAAGTCTATTATCCCTTTCACATTTTCTAGAATACCATAGAACATGTGCGTTTATTCCGCTAATATTCAGAATAGCTCCAAAGAGAGCCATTGGCCATCTGCGAGTTCGCCTACCGACAGAATAGTTAGCACATTTCTGGTCTAAGGCGTCGACTCCTCCTTTGGTCTGATTATATTTTACAATTATCTCCGGTTTGCCAGACTCCGGATCTGTATCGTCAGAGTGATGCATACTTGATACCAATACCACAGCTTTATTTCTTTTTGGCACATATGAAACCAGGGTCATATCTTTTACAAACCCATACTGTGATGTTCCGACAGTTTTACAGCGATTTGGTAAAAATTCTGAGGGAATGTCTTTCTGAGATTTCCTCATAGTTCCAATATATGTAAGTCCTTTATTTTTTAACTCAATTACAAGTGGGACTGAAGAAAACCAGTTGTCAGCAGTAATGTTTCTATTACTCCTTTCAATTGGTTTCACGAGCCGTAAAACAGCTTGTGTTGGCTTGGAGAAATTTTTCAGTTCATCGGGCAAACCAATTCCATCACTGTCTTTGCCACAATATACATACCCGTTATAGAAATAATGTGTGGTAACATCTGCTAAGACCATTACTTTCAAGCCGTATTTGGCAGGTTTGTTGGGCAAGTACATCTTGTATTTGCATCTACCCCTGAAAGGTACTAACATTTCATCTATACACAAAAAATCACCTGGCGTAAATGATTTTTGTGAATTTTTTACAAGCTCTGTGAAAAAATAGGAAATAGGAGCGAGAGGATCTGTGACAAACTTTTCATTTCTATCATGAGCATTATCAAATCTCAGACAGGATAATAAAAACAAGAACCGCTTCACACTGATAGTCGCACGGCAAATATCACGACCTGTTCCGTCTGTTGAAAATAAAGATGTGGCATCTTCGTGACCCGATTTGAACGCGCCAGTAAAATATAAAAGTCCAATGAATGATTTCAGTTCTATCATGTCAAGATCTTGAATGATGTGCTTACTTTGTACAGAATAATTTGGTCTTTCAGCTTGGATTTTGGCATTGGTGTGCAGTAAAAGTTCTGTGAGCATTTCTTCGGTGAATATGCAATTCCAAAAAGCTTCTTCAGTAGCAGTTTCTGACAACACGCGTGCATTACCAATACATCCTGGTAATTTTGTAACAAGATTGTGTGCTGGTGTCCGAACAGCTCGAGTAGGAGCTAATTTTGACCATTTGAACCTATTTCCTTTTCCATAATAAGCTTGCGTGTTACGAGCTCTCTCTGTTTCCATTTCCTCATCTTCTGCTCCCGACATTTCACTCTCAGAATCATGGTTACTTTGTTCGTATTCCGCGTCTGATTCTTCTAAGTCTGAACGGTCGTCGACTTCATCTAATTCCCTCAGCCATTCAGTAACAACTTGTTCAAAATCAGGACTATCAAATGCTATTTTGTTAATATTTGACGATCCGGCAACGTCCATTTCAAATAAAATAATATATACAATTATTTTTAACAACTTCGTTAAACTAAAAACAACAAATATATGCATAAACACAAAAATATTATCACAGGTGATCAAATCAAACATACCTATTTTAGTTACACAACTGGTATGGTACGGGTCAAAATGACCGGCAACGTTATTTACGACTTTACGCAGAGAAGCTACAATCAGCACTAATCATAAAACGATAGTGTATGATATACTAGGAAGGTATTGGGTGGGGCAGGTCCGTTGCGATCAGCAGAGAGACACAAACAATAATAATGCATCAATAGCGGCGATTTGACCCGTACCATACCAGTTAAGGGTTAATATGTTGTTATGCCAAATACTATTTCAATAACTGCTTCATATATAACCAAATAAAAATATTTAATCGTTTTGATCTATTTTTAAATACATCGGGAAATTCCTAAAAAAAAATAATTAGAAATTCCTTCTTTAAAATATATGATACAATAATAGCAAAAAATAATGAATCCTTTTGACAAGTATTTCGGATTAAATTAGTAAATAAAATAAAAATTTATTTGGAATTTCTAAAATAAATATAACATAGTAAGAAATCTTTCAGAACTCATTATAAAAAACTGATCAGGAAAACTGATTTGTAGCAGTTTTCCTGATAAAGTTGAGCGTTGAGTTTCATCGAAATGTTGATTATAAATAAATTTTAATATAGAACATGAACCTAACTTAACTGTGTTGATGATAAAATTTTATTCAACAAATTAGAATCACTAGGTATTCGGGGTACTACTCCGAACTGATAAACACAGACAAAATAATATGTTTAATATAAATAACAAGACTAGAAATATATGGGTAAACCCATATATAGACCACTTTGACATTATCACATAAATGATAATAGGAATAAAAAAAATTTTCACCGAAAGTTGGCAACATTGTATTTTGCTAATATATAATATTATAGGCGCCAAGGGTATCTTCTGTAAAAATTTCATTAAAATCGGATAAATAATGCAGGCATAACAAATTTTTAGAAAATTATTAATTTTTTTTCCCGGAAAGTTGGCAACATTGTATTTTAATAAAATTATAATTTATGTGGGCACTAGGAGACACTTTTCTGAAAATTTGATCAAAATCGGATAAATAATGTAGCCACAATGATTTCTTTTAAATTTTAGTAATTTTTTTCTCGATAAGTTGACAACACTGTATATTGTTAAAATTGCATAATTTATGTGGGCACCAGGAGAATCTTTAGTGAAAATTTGATTAAAATTGGTTAAATAACGTGGTCAAAATAAATTTTTAAATATTTTAGTAATTTTTATCTCAGAAAGTTGGCAACACTGTACTTTGTTGAAATTATTTAATTTATATGAATACCAAAAGAATCTTTTGTGAAAATTTGAACAAAATCGGTTACACAACATGGCCGTAATAAATTATTAATTAAAAATCTATAAATTGTATGATCTAGTAACTTATATGTTAACTAGTAACTTGTTACCATGTACTGTTATTTACTTGAATGTCATTAAATAAATTTTAACCTGATGAAGACGAGCGTTCAGCTTCGTCGAAACGTCGTTATTATAAAATAATTAATCCGAATTTTATCCGAAACAGTTTTTATTTTAATACAATGAGTTTTGAAAAATATATTTTACTACGTTAAAAATAAAATTATTAAAAAAAAAAAACATTAAACTATCTATAGCAGTTAATCTATAATCAAAATTATTATTTTTTATCTAAATAACATAGTAACAGATTTATTTTTTATTTTAGAAATAATAGAAGAATAATATTAAATGAACTAATTACAAAAAAAAAGTTATAAATCAGCTGTGCATACCTTATACTCTATAATTAATAATTATTAATAATTTAAGTAAAATTAATTTCCCAAATAAATAAAATAAAATTATGCATTTATAGACAAATTCCACTAGAAACAAAAAATAAATATTGAACACTATTATCATTTCAAGGTCAAATAAAACGTAATAACAACACAGTTAAGTAATAACCGGTGAAACAATAGCCAATATAAACCAGTATTTTCTAATTTAATAGAATTTAAAATAGTAACAAATACTGGTTTTTAGCCAGTTTCGTTAACAAAAAAAAAATGTATTAATTTTTATTACTTTTTTATTATTAAATACCTCGATTTTTATATCAACAAATAAATTTATTTTTATATTAAATTTGTTATCTCTGAAACAGCGAAAATAAACAATGCAATTATGTAAATAGAAGAGATCGGATACAAAATACGATTAGTGTATGATGAGTGTGAAATTGAAAAAAATGTTGTAGCAAAAGTTGGTGTTAGTCAGTTAAGATGGTTCGGACATGTTGAGCGAATGCGTTTAATGAACGTTTGCAGTTAAAAAGATTTATTTGAATGATTTTGATGATATACGTTTGCTAGTGGACGTCCGATGAGTAATTGGAGTGGTATGATTGAGAGGGTAGCTTGCGTGAGCGAAAGTTTCCATGTAGTAGAAATAAAAGAGCATGTATGAGAGGAATTATGAATGTGGATGAAGCGAAAGTTGCTTGTTGCTAACGCAATTGATGTTACATGTAATAAACTTCTAACGGCTACAGTTCCGTTAGAAAGAGTTTTCGGACATATGTATTTGAAGTTTTTTTATTTAGATTATTCATAGGAATCATCCGGTGTAGTTATATATATAGTAACTAACTGCTGTATAATAATATCATTATTGTACTGGTAGTAACATAATGACCTGTTTCTACATAGATGTAACGTAATATTAATATTATGCCACGCTTGAAGAAAAATAAATAAATAACGCTTCTTAATTTTTACACTATAGGTAATAAACAAATACAGTTTTTCTAACAGGACTATAGAAAAAAAATACTTCCTTGCTAAACATAACATAATTATACATCCTACATCCAGATTATTTAATGAATCCCCATCAAAATATATAAAGCACGCTTCACAATTTCCAGTATTTACGCAAACATCCAATAACTAGGTATATAATTATAAGCTATTAAATAAATAACTTCACAATTCACACACACACACACACATCCTATATTATAATAATTAATACATAAACAATAAACAAGGTTGTTAAGTTTATGCCTAGCAAGCCCTAGGGCGACGAGGTAATTCGAGATGGCCGTAAGGGTTGAAAACTGTGTGACGGGTCGTTCATGTAATGTACATACCCCCACATTTGAAACCCTAATAACCGTCTTTAACTATTTCCCCGGTAATATGTTCGAACTATAGAATTTAATTTGTAGGTTAAGTGACACCGAACTTTTGCTCTACACGTGTCCATAGACCGACAGACATGTGTATTTGGACCGAATGCGAGAATACCATATGGCCAGATAGTGACATATTTATGTGCACATTCCCTACCCCCCCCCCCCCGGGGGGCTCAAGGGTCGCGCAAATGAATCGGTTGTTTAGGTCTGGTTTCTACTGGTAAAACGTGTTTGAAACACGTGTTTGAAACACGTGTTTGAAACACGTGTTTGAAACACGTGTTTGAAACACGTTTATCTTGAAGGTTAAATTATTAATTATATTTATTTATAAATCCATAATTTATATAATAACATAGAAATCTATCTAACTTAATACATAACTTTTAGAAATATTAATCAATATTTTTTTTTATAGAATTTGAAGTAATATTGATTTTGATAAGATTATAGATATATTTATTTATTTATTAGTATTATTTTATTTTGCTAAGAAATTAAAATCTTAAAAATGTATAATTGTAACAAGAATTATATTTAGTAAACTTAAAATTTTTCTCAATATTAACAATAACAAGATTAGAAGTATATGGCTAAACCCATATATAGACTACTTTGACATTTCTCGGAAAGTTAGCAACACTGTATTTTAATAATATTCTAATTTATGTGGGCACCAGGACATACTTTTCTGAAAATTTGATCAAAATCGAATAAATAATGTAGCAACAATGAATTTTTTTAAAATTTTGTGATGTTTTTTCTCGATAAGTTGGCAACACTGTATTTTGTTAAAATTGCATAATTTATTTAGGCTCTAGGAAAAACTTTTATGAAAATTTGATAAAATCGGTTAAATAAAATGGTCATAATAAATTTTTAAAAATTTTACAAATTTTTTTCTCGGAAAGTTGGCAACACTGTATTTTATTAAAATTACATAAATTATATGAATACTAGGAGAATCTTTTGTGAAAATTTGAGTAAAATCGGTTGAATAACATGGCCATAATAAAATTTTGAAAACTTTAGTAATTTTTTTCTCGGAAAGTTGGCAACACTAAATATTAATTAAATTATATAATTAATGAGAGCATTAGAAAAATCTTTTCTGAAAATTTGATCAAAATCGGATAAATAACGTAGCCAATATGAATTTTTAAAAACTTTAGTAATTTTTTTTCGGAAAGTTGGCATTACTGAAAAAAGGCAAAATCACATGACCATCCTGGGCACTAGACAAATTTATCCTGAAAATTTCATTCAAATCGGTTGAACCGTCTAGGAGGAGTTGCGCCCACAAAATTTTGACTTACGACCGAGCGAGCGAGCGAGCTGACGACGCACATCCATACACCCACTTATAAACTAAGTTCAGATTCGTCATCTACAGGCTATATGAAAGATTTCTATAAAAATTTTTTTTTTTGCTAATGTTACAGAAACCGTACCAAACGCTATACTTCTTTTTCCTTGCAGTCAAAGTAGTAAAAAGCACATTGGTCCAGTCAAAATTAAAATTTAGAAATTTTAAATATTTTTTATTATGGAAAGTAGAAATTAATATTCATGATAACATTATTATATATAAATATATGAATATTTATAACAAAAATTAATTATAATAATTTAACTTGTGACTATGACGAACACTAACTGACAAATAATACAAGATTAGAAGTATATGGGTAAACCCATATATAGACTATTTTGACATTTCTCGGAAAGTTGGCAACACTGTATTTTAATAATATTATAATTTATGTGGGCACTAGGACATACTTTTCTGAAAATTTGATCAAAATCGAATAAATAATGTAGCCACAATGAGTTTTTTTAAAAATTTTGTGATTTTTTTCTCGATAAGTTGGCAACACTGTATTTTGTTAAAATTGCATAATTTATTTAGGCACTAAGAAAAACTTTTTTGAAAATTTGATTAAAATCGGTTAAATAAAATGGTCAAAATAAATTTTTAAAAATTTTACTAATTTTTTTCTCGGAAAGTTGGCAACACTGTATTTTGTTAAAATTACATAAATTATATGAATACTAGGAGAATCTTTTGTGAAAATTTGAGTAAAATCGGTTGAATAACATGGCCATAATAAAAATTTTAAAACTTTAGTAATTTTTTTCTCGGAAAGTTGGCATCACTGGAAAAAAACAAAATCACATGACCATCTTGGGTACTAGACAAATTTATCCTGAAAATTTCATTAAAATCGGTTGAACCGTCTAGGAGGAGTTGCGCCCACAAAATTTTGACTTACGACCGAGCGAGCTGACGACGCACATCCATACACCCACATAAACTAAGTTCAGATTCGTCATCTAGAGGCTATATGAAGGATTTCTATACAATTTTTTTTTTTTTGAAAATGTTACAGACACCGTACCAAACGCTATACTACTTTTTCCTTGCAGTCAAAGTAGTAATAAAAATATATTATTTTTTGATAATAGATTTAGTCCATTTCTTGCATTTGTATATCAACTTATTATACGTCAACTGATTCAACTATATTAATCTATAATAATAATAATAGAAAATATGGATGCAATTACCAAAAGTAATATGTATATTTCTTATTAATAATTTAATCTCGAAAACCTAATTACTATTTCATTTTTCGTTCGTTTCGCGAAATAATAGCGCGTCATTAGTACAAAGCTGTTAAAAATAAGCGAAAAGGGTTTTAAAGAAAGGGAAATATATGCGCGCAGGGCTGGGCCCGAAAAAAAAAATGAAATTTTATCTACAAACCATGAGACACTATGATGCCCAGAATTTCTAGAAATAATTCCTCAACTGCTGCAATTTTAATATAAGTGTTTAAAAATACATAATATCAGAACTATTAGAAACATTATATAAAATATAATATAATATTACCAACGGAATGGTAAAGTACATACATATCTAGTAAATTTATAGAACTTTAATAAATTTACTGTCAAGAATTTTCCATAAATAAGTAAAATTTGTTTAGTATATATACATTTCTAAATTTTCATAAAGAATGTATTTTGAAATGAATGAATTACAGTTCAAATATTTTATTAGTATTATTACACAAAATATGTACTAAGTCTTATTATTTTGATAAATTATTACAGATTTAAATATGTAAGCTGCAGAAAGTAAGCAATTTTATATACTTATTAACTATTAAGTAATTTTTACATACTTCATGTGATTATTATGAATTATGTACAAATTACAGAATTTTGAGGTAGAAATACAGAATATTTATAGTAGTAAAATTTAAATACTATTTTCTGTAATTTAGCTATTTTTTTACAGTGTATAGAAAAAATCGTGAAAGCGTGCAACAGTAGAGACTTAAATCACATGTGTTTCACTTTTACCGTGCGGCGGCGAGGGGGGGGGGACATACACGATGGTCATTGCGGAGTTGCAGCTACAGGCTAAGCACCGTCGCCTTGCCCCAAAAACAAAAAGAAAAAAGTCCTTGATGGGGGGGGGGGGTGGGGGGGCAAGCGCTTTGATACGGAGTAAAGTTATGGAAATCTATTGGACACTTGACAGTTTGTTTTTTTTATCCAATTGAATTTCGTTTGTGGCCGGGTGTTGTTTTTCTTGTTGCTTGGTCAGTCAAACAGAAAACTAAATGAAATTGAATGTCGGATTTTAGTTGGTCGAATGAATTTCGGTAGAAAAATTTACTATATAGATCCAATAAACTAGCTACAATATAGTCATTGAAAATAGATGAAATAATATTTAATACATACATACACAATCACGCCATGTACCCACTTGGGTGTGGCACAAACTCTTTTCATCATCCCGAAATTAGTCGCCTCCAAACATTCCTATCCAAACAAGCAACTTTAGCTTCATCCACATTCATAGGGAATAGGGAGTTTAGTTTTCAAACCGCCAAACTTATGCAAACACATTCATACATTAAAAGTTTGTTCTTCGCACATTAACGCTTGAAAATTTTCACGGTTGACGTAAGTTGTCACGTTTCTATATGGATATAGCGTCTTCATCAGAAAAAATAAAACAGTAAATAAACAGAACATAGAAACAAGTTACTATAGTAATTAGATTATAAAATTTTTAATTTTTAATTAAAGGAAGCTAAATTTTAATTAAATCAGTAATAAATTTCTATTGCTTCTCTTATCAATCTATTATTAATATTGATAAGTCTTGCAATTATTATTATTTATAAATTTTATAATTTAGTTATTTATTTTGTTACCTAGTAACTTGTTTCTATGTTCTGTTTATTTACTGTAAATGTAATTTGTATCAGATGTAGGTTGAGTTCGGCGAGATTATTAATAAATATTAATATAGAACTATAACCTAAAGCCGTTTTATTTTAAAGTAGTTGTGTATTAATATTTAATTATTTTAACTTAATAATAACAAATATTTAATTCTTCAGGGAAAAGATTAGTTAAAGTGTTTACTTCAATTTTCTATTATTTGTTTATTTCGAATTATGAAATTTATTGAACAAAAAAAATATAATAAACAGTAAATAGTTAATATTAATTAATATGATATTACTTATATGGTTAATTTATTTAGACTAATGTAAGTTAGACATTATTTTATTATACAGGGTGATTTATGACGTCGGGGAAAAACTACACCGGATGATTCCTATGAGTAAGTCTAAATAAAAAACTTATGTCCGAACTTCTAACGGCTACAATTCCGTTAGAAAGCATTTTCGGACATATGTTTCTTTGAAGTTTTTTATTTAGATTTCTCATTGGAATCATCCGGTGTAGTTTTTCCCCGACGTCATAAATCACCCTGTATTAGGTTATAGTATTTTGTTTTTGTTTATATCGGCATTAATTTATTTTGATAAACTAATAAAATCATTAGTCAATTTATAAATAAAAAAAAATTCACTAATGATTTAATTAGTTCATTAATGGCAATTTAAGCAAGAACAAAATACTATAAACTTGATTTTAATATATTCGCATTTGATCTGTTTGAATTCTGAGACAAACTATATGTAAATATATTTCAGACAAATACATTGATAGCGGTAAACATTGAATTTGGTGTAAGTTAAAGGCAGCAGCCCACACGCGTTGGCACGCTGCACGCTCGTGTGAATATACATTTATGATAAAAACATTTGAAAAGCAAGCGTGAACAACTAAAAGGAAATACGTACTGTATAGTATCTTGTTTTGTTGAAAACACACACACACACACATTCAACAGCCATCCACATATACATATTATCTTTTCAGAGTTCTTCGCCTTCCGCGACTCTTCAGAACAAAACACGATCGTCTCATCGTGTCATGCGAAGTAAATGCACGCACGCACGCACGGCCATCCGCGATGAAATAGATGAATTATGATCATGGGCGTTCGTGAGCTAACGTTAAGCACCTCCGCAAAAAAAAAAAAAAACGAAATAAGACAGAAGATGAATTATATTTCGCATCAGTATGAATACTGATGAATACTTAGATTTATGTAAATGAAATAAAAAAAAATGAAACATTTTTCCTTCGTTCGTTAATCTTTTTGTTAAACTTTATTTTCGGACACAATTATATTCATTCTTTAAAATAAAACGGTTTTAGGATTTAGTTCTGTAATAATTATTATTACTAATCGACAAAATTTGATATATTCTATATACATCTTCATCAAAAAAAATAATACTGCTGTGGAAATGAGATTTTTACGTGGGGTACGTGGTGTAAATAGGAGAGATCGGGTACGAAATAGATTAGTGTATAATGAGTGTGAAATTGAAAAAAATGTTGTAGCAAAAGTTGCCCCGTGTAAGTCAGTTAAGATGGTTCGGACATGTAGAGCGAATGTCTAATAAACATTTGGTTAAAAAGATTTATTTGAATGATTTTGATGGTATACGTTTGCGTGGACGTCCGATGAGTAGTTGGAGTGGTATGATTGAGAGTGTTTTGCGTGAGCGAAAGTTTCCAAGTAGTAGAAATAAAAGACCATGTATCAGAGGAATTATGAATGTGGATGAAGCGCAAGTTGCTTGTTTGGATTGGAGGTGACTGATTTCGGGATGTTGAAAAAAGTTTGTGCCACACCCTTTTGGGTACATGGCGTGATTGTGTATGTATGTATGTATTAATATTTATTAATAATCGAGTTTGTTTTTTTTATAAGTTTGAAAATAAACTCTGTCAACTGAATATTTTATTTGAAGGATATTTTTATCAACAATAATTAAATTATTTTATAAATGAATAAAACGGCCTTAGGTTGAAGTTCCGTATTAATATTTATTAATAATCGACGTTTCTACGAAGTCAATGTACGCCTACATCAGGAAAAAAGATACAAGTGACATTTACAGTAAATAAACAGAACAATACTAGGTAACAAAATAAGTTCAATGATTGAGTAACTTGTGAATTTTTTTTGGAAAAAATCTCAACATTAGAATATTAACATATTTATTCTTCTGTATTAATATTTATTAATTTTATTAGTAGTATTTTTAGTAATCATTTACAAATTGTACATACTTCATATTTTTTAGATAATTTATGTATTATATTTTATAAGTATTATGTTTGTATCATTTGCGACATTTAATTGTTGCCTGTTTTGGTGTAACTAAATAAATAAATAAATAAATAAATAAATAAATAAATTTTTATATTAACCATACTGACGAGGTCCTAAAGACCGAAACACGTGTCTATGGTTAATCTGGCCAGTCATTGATGCATAGCTTAACAGCCGATTCAATGACTGAGTAACTTGTGAAATTTTGAGAAAATGTCTCAACTTTAAAATATTAAATAAATTAGAATTACATTTCAAATTAGTTAATATATTTCTAATGAAAATTTAGATTATTACAAGTTTACCATTCTCTTGCAATTTGATCATAATTGAATTTATAATGAACGGTTTAGATTTAGAGTAACCGATTAAATATGATTACAATTAGTTCAATTTGTATTTTAATTAATAAATTAATTTGTAGATTTTACGGACTCAATTTACTAGTAAATTCAATAATAATTTGTTTTAAATAAGTACATAACTAGCAGTAATTGTAGTTTTTTTTTTTCAATTTATAAAAATAAAAGGCAAAATTAACTATGATTTCTGGTGATAAATTACAAAAGTTTCCACAGCAGTTATTTAAATAATAAAACAATAATTTTCTATTACTATTTTTATATATAAAATTTTAACTTTAAACATTTCAATAAAAATAGATATTAATTTACGCATTTTGTAAACATGTTCATCAATATTTCGATACATTTCCATTATAGAGTACCCCCCTCTCCCCCCCCCCCGTGTACGCCACTGACCAGCTGCATATACAAAAACACACACACACAGCCAGACATAAGTCAGCCACAAAGGGTCAGGCTACTTCAGAGCGGTAGGTTGGGCGCATATGCTAGTGGTGGCTGCGAGAACGTGATAGACTCGCTCCGCTGCCAGCATATTGATCAACCCCCCCCCCCACCCCCCGTATACAATCGACAACGCGAATTCCGAACTCAGTGGCGGCTACGACCGCACACACACACCCACACACACACACACACACACACACACACACACACACCCACACACACACACACACACACACACACACACACACACACACACACACACACACGCATACACACACACACACACACACACACACACACACACACCCACACACACACACACACACACACACACACACACACACACACGCATACACACACACACACACACACACACACACACACACACACACACACACACCCACACACACACACACACACACACCCACACACACACACACACACACACACACACACACACACACACACGCATACACACACACACACACACACACACGCATACACATTCTTTCAAATTTATTATTAGATGTAATTGTAGTTATTTGAATCAACCAATAAAGAAACATTGTGGTTCAAATAAGATAATTATTTATATTAAAAAAATTTATTATACCATGTTTTTATAACGGATTAAAATGTATAAAATAATTTCTCTTGCTCCCATATAGATTCCTCATCCCCATACAGATTGTCCTGAAAATTTGTGAATGTAATTTTGTAATAGCTATGGCAATACTTGTAAGAGTAATAGTAAGGAGTGTAGTGAGTATCTGTATGAAGTCAGAAATTTGTATGGGACTAGGAGAAATTATTTTATACTTTCCAGTCATGTATTTTTTTATTTTTAGTTCAGTTTCGTTTAGAACGCTTGAAGAAAAAATCGTATATGTCACTCAATATAGAAAGCTATTTTTGCGTTTCGTTAATAAATTAGATACTAATAAAAAAAAATGAAAATGTTGTGTCGTCATTTTACGTTATTAGTCAAATAAATTAAACAAATTATGAAAATATATTCCTAAGCATATAAACCAAGTATTCCAGAATTCTTAAAAAAAAAACTAAAAAAAAGAACCCCCAGTTGGACGTACGCCGCTGTACAGTTGGCCGTGTGCGTTGGCTTGAGCAGGGCGTCGCGGCGCCCGGTATTGTGTCAACTCGGGCCGGCTTATGCCTGAATTAATCATGGTAATTGAACTGAAGCTGAAGCGAGCTCCCGATGTACGTAGCTTGGAAACCCGTATTGTTGTGCCCGACTCCTCCAACCAGACCAGCACCAGGCCGCCCAGATTATTTCATAAATTACTATATATATATATATATATATATATATATATATATATATATATATATATATATATATGTATGTACACAGGAATATGGTACGCATGCGTACTTCACCCCCTCCCCCCCCGCGCACGGTTACCTTTCGTCTAGGTCCAGTTCACATTTCACGTTGTTCACCTGGGTCATACAAATGTTTACAGCCCGGTTAATTTGGTTATCGCTACCTCGACGCACATAGGAAGGATTACAGAGGTTGTGCTTAACCCTTCTCCCCTCCCCGGACCCTCCCATCCAACACCACCACAGGAAGAATATATTTTCTATCGTATCATCCGTGGATGGATTATATTATTTATAGAATTTTATATTCATATTGTTTGAAAATAACGTAAATAATATTATAGTTTGTTTATCGTATACAAATTAAAATTTTGAAAATAATAATACAGTAAATCAATCTATCCTATCAAGTAACAAGATTAGAGGTATATGGGTAAACCCATATATAGACCACTTTGACATTTCTCGGAAAGTATTTTAATAATATTATAATTTATGTGGGCACTAGGAGAAACTTTTCTGAAAATTTATTCAAAATCGAATAAATAATGTAGCCACAATATTTTTTTTTAAAAATTTGTGATTTTTTCTCGATAAGTTGGCAACACTGTATTTTGTTAAAATTGCATAATTTATTTAGGCACTAGAAAAATGTTTTATGAAAATTTGATTAAAATCGGTTAAATAAAGTGGTCATAATAAGTTTTTAAACATTTTAGTAATTTTTTCTCGGAAAGTTGGCAACACTGTATTTTGTTAATACGTTTATTTTCAACAGGTAAAAACACTCAATTACAGGAAAAGTACAAAACTATACATTAAATATTTAATATTAACAAATAAAGAAATAAGTAACAATAGTGGACTAACTAATACAATAATATTATACAACAAGAATTAAATATATATAACTTATAATATTTTATTTGTATTATTATAGAAGAATATTACATAATATATATTAATTAATTAATAATACAATTACGCATTTCTTTATAAAATGGAAGCTATCGTTATGAATATCACAAGCATGACAAACTCTATTATAATTATCAGACATTTTAAATACCGGAAAATTTAATAGTATGTTTGTTCTACTAAAAATTATTATAAAATGTTAAATTTAGACATATACATATATACATTATACTTATTTGTTGTTTCAAATACAAATTAATTAGTAAATTATTAGAGCGAAAAGTGTAAATATAAAACATGTTAGCCATTTTAATACTGGTTACATTCCAGGAATCTTGATTGGAGGTAACGAAAAAAACAGGTGGAGCTTACCTGACAGGTGCAAGAACAAAATGGTTTACGCATAATGATCATATTCTATTTGGAAATTTAAGATGAATGTAATAAGAATAATACATGTAGAATAAATAAATAAGTAACATATTATATTTACATGATATTTTTAATTTTATTAATGCAAAGATTTCATTTTTAAAAATTTCTTTTTTTTTTGCTAATTCTGAACGAATTATTAAATTTGACGTTATTAATTTTATAGCTTTAGATAAATTTATCAATGTGTTAAACTAAATAACTGAATTAGAAGAAGGGAAATTAATATGAAATATGTTGTGAAATAGTGTAGTTTTTCAAAGAAAAATCTGAAAACCAAATAGCTAATCAATAAATAATTCTGCGTATTCTATGAATCAATAAATCAGCAGATTAGAATCATAGATTAAGTTGATAGTTGTTTGGTAAAATATTTCTGATTTATGAAACTGCGGTTACTATAGGTAAATTATGTTCATCAACGTGAAAATATTTCATATTTTTATTCGTTTTTTTCTTTGTATATTTCTGTAATTTGGTTTTTGTGTTATTGTTTAATAAAAGCTTAAATTAAATAATTGTTGATCACTACTTGTACGCACGCTCCTGTAAAGTTAATAAATATACGCTAACCGCTTATCGTGTTACACGTCTATTTCTTCTAATTTGGCATGTTCGTGCTTTGCAAATCCCAAAAGTAAATATTCGAATATTCGATAATTGTGTTTCTGGCAGTTGGGTCACTTTTTGTCCACTACTGTAGTATTTCTTCAGGAATCGGGTTCGTCACAACATTAAGCACTTCAAGTTCTGTTAATAAAGATTTCACTATAAACTTCCACACACTATATTTTTCACCATTAAATGATTGAATATTTCTTTTAGCAACTTGTATGTCCATTTTGCTTTATTTTATAACTTGTAATTATTAACAGAACACACGCACACACTATTTAAAACTATATTGAAAGTATCCGTGTTTTATTGTTAAATAGTTTATATTAATTATATTTAATTATTAATTTTAATTTACGTTGCCTGGGCACCATAACCTGTTAGGAATATGGGTTTTAATTTAATTAAATAAAACACAACACAAGTATAGTAGAGATATTTTATTCTTATTAAGCAGTGATTACTTTAACAGCTATCTGAAGAGTGAATATATTGGGATTCAAGGAGCAAAGACAAGCGAATATTTGCGTGATCGGCACGTGATACTTTGCTTGGTGCTCAGTGATTGGTCTATGAAGAGATGTATCCACCCTCCTTCCCCAAGTACCAATGACTACGTTTACATTATCTCATATATAAGAGCGAACTGAATACATATTATTTTTAATTTAATTTAGTTAAACTATATTATATTATTATTTTGCACCAACTTTTCCACCTCAATTTTTATTTATTCAATTTTTATTAATTCAATAACTTCTAGGGCTCATAAAGCCTAAAGCCCGTATTTTTATTTATTAACCATATATATATATATTTAACCATTTTTGTAATAAAATACTAAATTTTCTTACCTGTAAATAATCTCACATTGTTGTGGCGGTTGCGGTATTATTTTTTATTTTGGAATTGACTTTCTGTTATTGGCATTTTGTATTCAAGATTTCGAGTTTATAATCTTTTCTTAGTAATTTTTGTGAAATATTGTGTTTGTCAAATTTCGCTAATATACTGTAATCTTAAACTCCGTCATAAAATTCAAATAATTTTAAGTACTCACGGATTAAACGGGACTTTTCTGAAAGTGATTAAATACATATTTTTTATTGCATTTAATTTTTTAGTGACAAGTTCCAATCTTCAATTACAATGTAAGTCTTATGCACTTTTTTTTTATATTTTTCTTTTTTTTTCTAATTGACTTTTCCTATACCACGTGTATTATATGGAAATGAAAACTATGTTATTTTATTATTATTATTATATCATTATTATCATGTACACATATATACCGGGTGTTCGTTCGTTGAGTTCGTATGGGAATTTAATATGCAATTTCGATAATTTGCGATATACTTCTTTCTCGAGTTAAATTCGGAGAAATACTTAGAATACATTTTGATAGGGCATAAAAAGTTCTATAATTTGGTTTTAGTTTGAATTTGCTAGCATGTGCCGTTTGGGCGCTAGAACTTTTTTTTTGATTTTTTTGTTTTTATGTTTTTTCTCAAAAACTATGAGGTGTAGGAAAATAAGCATAATATGTTAAAATGCAAAATAATGGGTACTATAATTTAGTGTAGAAACCATTATTCTAGGATGCATAGTTTAGTAGAAAAAAATTAAAAACTAAATTTTTAAAATTCCCTCGAAATAAAACTATTTTCAAAACTTGCTTAAAAAAATCTGAAAAAATTCAGTAAAATAGAGAAAAAAAGTAGCTACATAATAGCTAAGTATCTTTTTTTTTGTAACTCATTCCGGTTTGGCAGGAAAAAATATTGAAAATTAATATTTTTTGAATTTTAATTTATTTTTTCTTTCCTGCCAAACCAGATGAGTTAGAGAAAAAAGTTACTTAACTATTATGTAGCTACTTTTTTTCTGAATTTTACTGAATTTTTTCAGATTTTTTTGAGCAAATTTTGAAAATAATTTTTTCCCATACTATTCGTATCGGTTTAACGGAAATAAAATTATTATTATTATTGTGATAAAGAAGAATTAGGCTTCTAATAAAACAAATCATATAATAATGATTTAAAAAAAAGACGCTACAGGGTATTATATAAACGTAGTATAAGAGCTAAGCGCCGCCCCTATCACGTGCACACTGCATGCAAATAATCTCTTTTCACTGAATGAACGGGGTGTTTATATTATATAGTCTCTTGAGTTATTGGTTTATTTTATATTTGGTTTTGTAAACATTCATTTTTGTAGATTAGAATAAATGAAAACTCAACATATATATATATATATATATAATATATAAATATATATATATATATATATATATATATATATATATATATATATATACAGAGTGTCCAAGATAACTTCGTATGTATGGGGATCTCCGGAACTGTTGGAGATACGACCTCGGTTAAATTAGATGAAAGTTGCCTCATTAGTAGGCGAGTTTAGTCATTTTTTGTTTTTTCCAAAAAAATCCATAGGTTACTAGATATAGACAAAAATGCAAATTTTGCTGTTTTATATTTTCGCTTATAACTCTCGTATGCAAAACGAAACATTATTTTGGTTTGCACTTTCTTAAGACACTTTTTTACACAGAATTTCCAGGAGTAACCAAAATTTTTTTATCATGTACCGTTTTCGAGATTTATGATGCAACTTTGATTTTTCTTATGTAACTAGTATTTCAATGTAGTGTCATTTAAAAGATCTTTTTTTTTTGCTTTCCAGTGATATAACATAGTCCTACTTTATTTTAAATAATAACATGAAAAATTGAAAAAATCTATTTTGCAAAGTAATAATTCATTTATTTAGTTGAAAACCGAGTAGGCCATATCAAAACATGATAGTTCTTACAGAACATTTTTATTTTTAAATAGTTTGAATAAAAGAAAATATAGTGTACATCCCATTAATAAATTCAGATTTTATTACGGGGAATTTCATCATTTATATCCACAATTACGCAGATACCCAAATAGATTTTTTGAGTATTTTCGAATGTCAAAAAAAACATTTGATATTTTATTAAAAAAAATAAAAAGCAAAATTCAAAAGCGAACAACAAACTGGCGAAAACCAATTAATCCAGAGAAACAATTAGTCATTACATTAAGTTACATTAGATTACATTTTTATAACTTTTATTTTTATTTACAAAAAAAATTAAATGTACTACACTTAAAATGAAAGGAAAAGAAAAATAAACATGTATTTAAAAAATATAACAAAACAAAAAGTTAGTAAAACGAAAATATTACATATATCAAAGTAAATTTTTTTTATTGAATATCTTTTAATTTATTTAAAATTACTTTTTGGATTTCTCCTCTTACTTCCAGTTTTTCGGTCTCGGAAAATTTACTCATGAAAGGGAGTTTATTATTTTATAACTTTGTTGTGCCAGTTCAACTCTATTTGATATTACCATCTTTATAAATATATTTTGGTATTTAGAAAATAAAAACTCACAAAGCTGAACTGAAATGTTTAAAATTTGTCAATTTTCTATTGTCACTCTTTTCGCAAGTATGAGTAAAATAAAGAATTTTTTTAATAAAATATGTATAATGATTGTAATGACTACGTGCAATACAAATTATCAATATATATATATATATATATATATATATATATATTTATATATATATATATATATATATATATATATATATATATATTTATATATATATATATATATATATATATATATATATTATATATATATATATATATATATATATTTATATATATATATTATATATATATATATATATTTATATATATATATATTATATATATATATTATATATATTATATAAATATATATATATATATATATATATATATATATATTTATATATATATGTATATTATATATATATATATATATATATATATATATGTATATATATATATATAAAAATTATTAAAAATATTTGTCAATAAAATATAAAAAATGTTTAAATTGTAATAATTTACCTGTGCTAATGGGTATACATTTTTTTCCCACCTCTTCCCATAGTTTATTTGTTATAATTTTGATTTTAAAATTTTTAAAACTAGTATTTAGTTAACCGAATATTTATATATATATATATATATATATATATATATATATATATATATAACAATGTAAAAAAATTACTAAAAATAGTGTTCAATAAAATATGAAAAAGTTTAAATTGTAATAATTTACCTGCGCAAATGGGTTTACATTCTTTTCCCACCTCTTCCCAAAGTTTTTTTGTAATAATTTTGTTTTTAAAATTTTTTTCATCTTGCCACAAAGCAGGCCGGATATGTACAGCTGAAATTAGCAGCTCGTTAAATAATGTTTTGTTCATCGCTATCGGTAGTTCGTCGCTGACGCTCAAAATCAAAATGATTTGATATTCGAAAAACTACAAGCGACGAGATGTAGGGCCTAAATTATTTTTACCCTAAATTTATCAACCAAACGAAAAAAAATGTTACTCGGAAATATTAACTTAAACTTCTTGTATTTCCTGTACTAAACAATTTATCAAAGTATTTTTTTTTATATATTATAGTCTAGAAATTCAAGATTCTAACTGTGTATATAATAATAAGATTTATATTAAAAATAATTATAAAAAATGAATAAAACTTACAACATAAAATTATTTTTTTGAAATTATGTTATAAAATTTTCAACCTGCTGAAAATTTTCGTTCTGTAAACCCTTCGTACCCACACTGGGGTGTGGCATACCCCAACAAAAATGTTTTCTACTGTTTCTTCTTTATCTTTCGACAAAAATGTATGGCACAAAGGTGTAAATAAAGTTAATAGTCCTTACTACTTACAGCCGTTTTTTTGAGCTCAGTGCATACATGGTACCCAACTTACGAGCCTGACAAAATACACTGGGGTATATTACACCCCAGTGTGTGCTTTGCGTTGTATATTTTATTCTAGTGTTTTTTTCTGACAATTATTTTTCACACAGGTTAGTTGTATTAATTTATATTACTAAATTTTAAAATTCTAATTTTACTTATTATAGTTATTTGCGCGCACAGTTAACAGACTCATTGTATTTCCAAAATATTTTGTACAGATAAAGAATAAAGTATTAAATTTTACAATAATATAATTTGCAGGGACAAGTAATTATAAGATATTTATTTTCATGTTTGTGCATACAGCAGACCAAAGACAGAAAGACCAAAAATGTGTGTAAAATTTGCCATTTGCCTATGTGTAACGAACACAGAGCAATGATTTGTACCGATTGCGCTGTCTGAAAATTCAATAAGTTTCGTTGTTTAGCTAACGTCACTAAATGTTCATATTAATAAAAATTTTATATTCGCTCGGCCGGTTTGACATAAAATATTAAGTAATATTTATTCGTATTCTTGTATTAAACATTTAACCATTATTACTATAAACATTTAACCATTATTACTATATATATTTAACCATTTATTATTATACGTATTATATCTTTGTAGTGTTTAGTAAACTATTTTATTTCATATCTTTAAATATATTTCTAGTTTTAGTTAATTTAAGTGTTGTGTTTATTTTTAACCAATTTCACCTAGTGCGAACTTTAAACACGTTACAATATTTATTTATTTTATTAAATATAAATTACACTTGTTAAAAACAAGTCTACCGAATAAAAACATATGGTTATTCTGAAATTTTATCTAATTTCTAATATCGTGTGGCCTGATATTTGTGTGGGGTGTAGTGCACCCCTGTGTGTGTTGCGAGTTACAAAAATATAAGTGTGGGTACGAAGGGTTAAAAATAGATATTCTCTCTCTCTCTCTCTCTCTTTATCTCTCTCTTTATGTCTCTCTCTCTCTCTCTCTCTCTTTCTTTCTCTCTCTCTCTCTCTCTTGTTGTCATGACAACCAAATGTCATGTTATCTCTGTTTATCTCTCTCTCTCTCTCTAGTATATATAGTATATGTACTGTGAGAAAATTATAGACAAGACTTTAAAGTAACTTTTATATTTGTAACATTTTTTTCAAAAGTTAACATTTTCCGAGAAAATTGCAAGTAAATTAAACTGTTTTTTATATTTATATTTGAATATATTCAGTGTATATTTTCTGTAAAATTTATAATTTTATATGTATTTTATATATAAAAATATTATTTTTTTTAAATATTTAAGTTTAATTTTATATGAAATAAATATTTTCTTAAAAAAAAATGCGAAAAAATTGTTGAGCGATATCGCTTGAAATCAAACATTAATTTTCTGTCGCAGAGTTTTGTCGCGTGATCGCTCAGCTCAGAATGGCCAGACCCATCGAAATATCGATATATCGATATATCGAAATATTGATATATCGAAATATCGATATATCGATATATTGATATATCGATATATTGATATATCGGTATTTCGATATATCGATATTTAAGATAGATGATATCCTCTTTGTAAGCTACAAATATTTGATCTCGCATATGGATGAGACATAATAAAAATGATTGGTTTTATAATTGAAATATATAACGGTTTACAATAACGACATTTAATATACAAGATTAATCATTTTTATTTGCGCTTGATAATAAAATGTATTTTAAAATCAGATAAAATTAAAATTATCTATCTCTAAATTTTTGTTATAATTAGTTCACAAGTATAAGTATGATATGTCAAAGTAATTATGAAACGTTTTATTTATTTTTTAAATTAAATATTCCAAAATGTTGATAATCATTTTTATTTTCAAATAAAATTTTCATTCATTCACTTTATTTAAAAATAAATAACAAAATGTTTGGCGATTATTTCATTTCATATCCATACTATTATTAGCATATTATAAATTTAAAATTTTTCTGTTAGTGTTTCAATTTTAAAAATTAAATTATATTATCTAGTAGCATTAGGGTTGGGAAAAAATCTCGATATATCGATAATTTATCGATATATCGATAATTGATATTAAAAATAAAAATTATCGATATATCGAAATATCGATATATCGAAATATCGATATATCGTTATATCGATATATCAATTTATCGCGCTTAAAATCATGTAAAATTGTTAAAATCGCGCTTAAAATCGTGTAAAATTGTTAAAATCGCGCTTAAAATCGTGTAAAATCCTTACAACCGCGCTTAAAATCATGTAAAATTGTTAAAATCGCGTTTAAAATCGTGTAAAATCCTTACAACCGCGCTTAAAATCATGTAAAATTGTTAAAATCGCGCTTAAAATCGTGTAAAATTGTTAAAATCGCGCTTAAAATCATGTAAAATCCTTACAACCGCGCTTAAAATCATGTAAAATTGTTAAAATCGCGCTTAAAATCGTGTAAAATCCTTACAGCCGCGCTTAAAATCATGTAAAATTGTTAAAATCGCGCTTTAAATCGTGTAAAATTGTTAAAATCGCCTGTGTGTGTGTGTGATGGTGTGTGTATATGTGTGTGTGTGTTTGTGAGATATCGCATTTAAAAATTTAATATATGTATGTAATAAACATAGATAGCTATGAAAAAAAAAAGAATCTCACTGCGATATTGGCGCGTGACGCCACATAAATTAGCAGTGTGATTTAGTGTGGCCGTTTGTGTATTTGTCCGACCATGTGTGCGATTATACCGCGCGTCGCACCGTGTCACGTGATGGCCATCGTACCCCTGCGGGCCGGCGGCGGCGGCCACTGCTGTTTGGACGCTTGTACGTACACGCGGACCACGCGTCAACGCACACGACATCGCCAGCCCCGAACGTGAGCGATTAACGCACAAACGATCCGCGACATCAAATTCACATGGTTGCATTCTACAATTTCAATTGGAGTTCCATGTTGTTATGGATTACGAATATTTACTAATTGTAGTTTCTATATTAGCTAATTAAAGATAGTTGTGTGTCACTGATAGCGGGTCAAACTGGTACTTCAAATGTTTTAGGTTCTAATTGCACTCATACTTGAATTAAGAATAAATATTGTTTTGTGTACATTTTTCTTTTTGCATATACACAATCACGCCAAGTAACTATAAGGGTATGGCACAAACAATTTTTAGTCAAATAGAAATAAAATCGATTAATCGCAAAAAACATTTTTTTAAACAAAAACTCAACCTTCAATTTTAAAGATTACATATTTTTACTGTCACCTTGTACGTCGTAAGAAAAAAACACTATATTCGACGACACTGTAACTTACTGTGCCGCTAACTTATGCAATTTCACCAATGCGCTTATGTGTGACCTTGTGGGGGTTACTATATATGCCTCCCTCACTCAGTCCCTTAGGCGGAGCCAAAATTTTGTTGGATTATGTTACGCGACACTTTCAAATGAAATACAATATATGTTGAGCATGCCTATAACAGAGATAGCACATACAGCTATATGCGTATTCTATTTCTTACATTTTCTTTCCGTATTACAAGCAACAAGAAAAACATTATTGAGAATATCAATTAGTAGAACAGAAATAGATACATTGTCTGTTGTTATCTTTTTCCTACTTACTGAATGATAAAGGACAGAATTTTGCAGACATTACCTACAAAGCAATCGCTATAAGAGCAGCTGTAGGAAAGAAAGAGAACGTATTAAATAAGTTTGTGATTTCTCATACGATCGAATGTGACGTATCCTTACACTACGCTATACCGCACAGGGTCTGAAATTGCAAGTGCATATTGAGAATTGAAATGAAAAGTAGGGATAGCTAACCTAACCAATCATAAACAATTAGACTTTACTAACAATCCCGCCCTCAAGGTTCTCATCACCACACGTTTCCGTCCCTGAGAAACTCAAAGATTGCATTATTAGATTTTATTAGATTTCAGTCGTGTTCTGGCAGTCGTGTTAGTCTGTCGACAAAATTATTACAAAGATTTTATTTTATTTTACTGTTATTTATTATTATTATTATTATTATTTTTATTTTTTATTGTTTTTTACTTTTATTCATCAACATCTTCCATCTTCCATTCATCAACAGGAAAAAAAAATTACCGCTAAAATTGGTAAGTGTTTATATTTTTTACTTTATGTATATCAATGTTCAGAACTAATCATATTAAAACAAAACTTCTTTAGGCTGTAGTTCTGTATTAATATTTATTAAAAATTGACGTACTCAACCGTACATCTTCATCAAGAAATATGATACAAATGATATTTACAGTAAAAAAAACAGAACATATAGAAACAAGTTACTAGATAACAATATAAGTAACTAGATTATAAAATTTTATAAATTTTTAATTAAAAGAAACCAAATTTTATTGAAATTAATGCCACACATCTTTTTATTTATAAATTTATATTGTTTCTCTTATCAATCTATGGATATCTTTATCAGAAAAAAAAATACATATTACATAAATAATAAACAAACAAAACATAGAAACAAGTTACTAGGTGACAAAGTTTTATTTTTTCCTGATGAAGATATACCTACGTGGAGTATATCGAAACTTAGATATTTAAATAAAATATATACTTATAGAACTGAATCCTAAAGCTTTTTCATTTTAATATAATAATAATTATTCGACGGAATTTAGTCTTTTATATATTTTTACTACTAAGCCAAAGTTTCGTAAGAATAATAGAGCATGTATGAGAGTGGAATTATGAATGTGGATGAAGCAAAAGTTGCTTGTGCTGCTGGATATAGGAATGTTTGGAGGCGACTGATTTCTCCCGGGGATGATGAAAAGAGTTTGTGCCACAACCCCCTGTTTTGGGTACATGGCGTGATTGTGTATGTATGTATGTATGTATGAATATTGTTCTTTAAATCTTGACCGGTAACAGCATTGTTTTATTTAATCTTTTCGTTTCTATTAATTACTCTGATTAATATTTTTTAAATTATATCATACATAATTTTGTTATAATTTTTAAACAGCATTTTAGCCGGCAATTTCTAAGTAAGAACTTTCTGTAACAATTTTGAAATCGTATTAGTTTAAATCGAAATTAAAATTTTGTAATGAACGTTTGCTGTTGAAAACGAGAGGGAAACCACTTGTAAAATCTGGTGTACAAATTTGTTAGAATCAGTTAAAATCCTAGTAAAATCATGGTAAAATCCTTAAAATCCTGGTAAAATCCTTAAAATCATAGATCAAATCCGTAAAATCTTTAACAGTTCGTAAATATTTTTAGTGTAGCAAGATTTAACAAGAATGTGTATTTTCGAATAAATTTTAAAATCAAATGTTATTGTTCATAAAAAATCAACAGCGACATAACATATTACCATTTTCTAAGATCTGTTAATACTATGTACAGGGTGGGCAAATTTGGACGTTTTTATAGGGGAACTCGGAAACTATAAGAGATATGGAAAAATGGACAGCGCATCCTCGCCGATCGCTTTTTTTGAGAGAAACTCAATTATGAAAACAAAAATTAGCTATCGTCTTTTGTTTTCGAGTTATGGCGAAAAGTTCGCTTTTTCCGTATTTTGATAAATGGCGATATCTCGATGGTTTTTTAAATTAGACGAAAATAATTTTCACATTCTTAAGGCACTTTTTTTAGTAGAATGAAATGGTCTTAACGGATATTATAAATCTCCGTTAATTCTCGGGTTATAACATAAAGTTGTGTTTTTTTAAATACAAGTCATAGTCGGCTCTGACATAGTTAAATAGAGAATTTTATAAATTATAAATTATAAATAATATAAATTAATATATAATATTAATATATATTATTATAAATTATATACGAATATTATATATTTTGTGCTAAATATTTTTGTTGGTATTAATGCTACTGCTATACAGGGTGTAACAGAATAACTATTCCTAATTTTAACTGGAGTATCCTGGGCTCAGAATATGAAGATTTAATGCAAATCACTGAGATAAAATGTGGCTCCTTACTGAGCTACAGGGTGTTTTATATAAAAATTTAAAAACGATTTTTGCCCAGTACTTTAAAACTATTTGACGTATCCTTATCATACTTGGCAGGAAATGTAGGTACCGTACACCATACTAAATTATGTTAAATAAAAGTTTCTGGCTACTGCCAATTATTGAAAATTAATATTTTTTGCATTTTATTTTTTTTATTTTCAATAATTTTTACAGCCAAATCAGAATGAGTTAGAGAAAAAGTTACTTAGTTATTATGTAGCTAATTTTTTTCTCTATTTTACTGAATTTTTTCAGATTTTTTTGAGCAAACTTTGAAAAAATCCCAAGGGTGCAGCTTATGTTTAACTTTAAATATCTCGAGAAACAGTGACTTTATCGTTACAAAGAAAGAGTATGTTTTTTACACAGCAAGTATTGAAGAATCGAAAAATTGTGCTAAAATGACAATTCCGCCAGTGGCGTAGAATTTAGGAAGGATCAACCTCTCATTTGCCCTTGTTGTACGCCACTGGCAGTAGCCAGAAACTTTTATTTAACATAATTTAGTATGGTGTACGGTACTTACATTTCCTGCCAAGTATGATAAGGATACGTCAAATAGTTTTTAAATACTGGGCAAAAATCGTTTTTAAATTTTTATATAAAACACCCTGTAGCTCAGTAAGGAGCCACATTTTATCTCAGTGATTTGCATTAAATCTTCATATTCTGAGCCCAGGATACTCCAGTTAAAATTAGGAATAGTTATTCTGTTACACCCTGTATAAAGAAAGAGATAGAACTCTACCATCCTTCCTTGGCTATGAATACCATACCATACCATATTTTATCTATAAATTCATATTTTAGATTAAAAAATTATATTCATTGTAAATATGCTATGTTTAAACTTAAAAATAAATTAAAAATCTTCCGTAAAAATAGGAATGAAATTTAAAAAAAAATGTAAGGCTAATAAGTGTTACATACATTCAGTCGTACCACAAGTACAAAGATGAATTTATATTCTCTCATATTACATATTTTACATTATTTAATATATGATTATTAAATAATAATAATATTTGTAAAAATATGGGTATATACAAGGTTTCTATAAATAAATATTTTTACATATATTTTCATGTAATATTGAACTTTTATTAAACTCGATATTGTTTCGATTGTCTTGAAAATTGTTACTGAATCGCCTCAATCGAAATCTATTCCGATGTTAACATTTACGATTGACATAAAAGTAAGCTAATTTATGTATTTAAAATTTAGTTGAAATTTAATTAGTAAAATAGTATTTATTCTATAATAATAAATTATATGAAATTATCTTAATAAAATTATAAAATATTGCACAATTTTTATTATAATAATATAATTTTTTATTTATATTCAGTTATTGTCATTAAGTTTATAAAAATGTTCCAAAATATACAAATTAAAATCAATAAATAATTTTTTAACTATCTTATTGAAAAAAAAAAGTTTTTAATCGTAATCGAAACTTCTCGTGTATTTCTATAAGACGGAACCATTTCGACAATTTCAAGCTAAAATCTTTTGTTTCACTTCGTGCGGCGTCGGTATATGTCGGAAATAGAAGCGTGTCTTTAAGATTTTATTGTATTTGTCTATTCAAACACTGCTATAATCGAGAACTATCACTCGGAATTATCCGATCCGATTACGATTACGATGATGCCACAGAATCCGGCCGCTGGTCACCAGGTTTATGCTGGGGCCCGTTTCGCCGTTTTCGGTCCGCGTACACACTAAGAAATTTTTTACCAAATTCTACACCAAAAATATTCTATATAGGTCCACCCGCGCTAGTGTAAATATTACCAGTGTCAGGTTTGGTAAAAATGTTCACGCATATGTAGTCAAATATTTAACGAACATATGGTTGTACATTTACAAGTAATTGTGTAAATTTTACAATATTCTTGGAAAATTTTTACCATAATTTAGTGTTAAATTTAACACTATTTTTATTGAAATATACACTTAACTTATTTTAATTTTACCAAAAACAAAGTAAATATGTACACAATTTTTTGTAATAAATTAACTCGTACGTGTGTTAAATTTACACATATTGGTGAATAAAATTAACACCGTAAAAAGGTCTTCTATAAATTTTTGTGTAATAATTAACCAAATTCATTGAATGTAATACACACCGGAACGTGTATATTTTATATATTTTGTTTTGTAAAATTTAACACAAAAGGGTGTAAGGATTTTTCGCAGAAGATTTTGTTGGTGGAAACGCAGATTTCACATTTCAATTGACTATACACAGCAATGGTGTAATAATATACTTTTTATTTAGATTTACCTAGACAAAATTAAAAATTTATGTATATAAATATTTATATATATATATATATATATATATATATATATATATATATATATATATATATATATATAGACACTTGGTATATATGAAGCGCTGTGTATCTCCATTACAAATGTGAAGTCTTTGCTACCGCAACAAAAGCTTCTATGAATATGACTGTATCTGAAATAAAATAACATAAAATATTTTAAAAATCATTTATTTATCAAAGAATGACAAAAAAAAAATATTCTAAAAAATTTTAATAATTAAATTAAATTATATAATTTAATGTAAGTGTAATATTTGTTGTTATATTTGCAAATTTCTGAAGGTTCTTAATAATATAAATGTTGAAAATCTACTATATTATATTGAACTATTTTAAGTTAAATATGAAGGAATTCTTAATTGAAATTAAATTAAAACATATTCAATAGTTCTATTTAGATAAACGTGTTAATAATTCACTCATTTTTGGAGTAAATTTAATATTTTGGTCTTCAATTTTATAAAAGTACGTCAAATGCTTGTAACGATGAACCATTTATTGGAATAGCTTGTCCATCAATTATTAAAGAATAATAATCAATCGCTGAAATGTTAGGGCCTTTTGCAATGAGAAATGGTTGCTTCGCCTTTCTGTAGGCAATGTATTCTTTTAAAGGAATATTAGTCTGAAAAACAAGAATCAGTTAATAAATTTCATTGAATACAATAAAATTTAAATTTAATGCAAAAGAATATATAAAACTTACTTCACAAAATACAATCAAATTATTAACATTTGATAGTTGTTTCTCTCTAACTACTTTACTAGGGTCATTTCACATTTTTTTTTTATTATTTCAATCGAAAGATTTTATGTATTTATAGACATAAACAGCAACAACAATTTTTTTTTCGCATTATTATAGCCGTAATTAACAAAAAGATTTGCCCGCCAAACGGGTTCTGAAAAATCGACGTCGGCCATGTTATGACGTTTTCTAAGAACAATAGAGATGTTTGTCGTCATTGCAACACGTCACCGTTGACACACGTGCTATGCATAGTATTGTCATAATAACGGTGCTAGGTCCATGGTGCTGGGGAGCAGAGGGGGTACTTTTTTCTTTATATATATATATATATATATATATATATATATATATATACACCAGCGTTTCTTCTTCATTTATTTACAAAATATCAATTAAAAGAAAATATTGCTTTTAGTACAGATATATTTACATTAAAATGATCTTCGCAAACAAATATAGTACTTGAAAGACTATAATCTGAAATATTGCGTCCTACTGCTTCTAACCAAAGTTTTCTTCTATCATAATTAAGTGGTACAGTAATAAATAATTTGCTACTATCATTTGACTGGTACCTATCGCATGACAAAACTATGCAGTGCTTTTTTAAACTCATTTGTAAAATATATAAATAGAAACTTTATAAGAACGATCAACAGGTTGTTTGACATATCGTTCGTTTAGAATTACAAAGTCGTATGTACATTGTTTACTATTCCGAGATTTTCAAGTTTAAAAATTGTCTGGGCATTATTTTTTAATTGATCCACTTAATGAAATTGAGATTTTGCTACAGTACTTACCGAAAACCATTAACTAGGTTTATCCAAGAATCCACCCATTTGCTGGTCTTATTCGATAAAAATAACTAAATCAAAAAACACATACGACTTTGTTACTGTGATATTTGTTATTTACTTTATTTGTGGCGGATACGACTTTGTAATTCGGAACTTAATAAAAACAAAAATGTAAAGTATACAATAAGAATATGTTTAAATATTATTTAATAGGGTCCGAAAGTAATCTTGATCCTTTTTTGGCATCCATTTCATCATAGATTTAATAGCAGCAATTTTTTCTTTAGAAAGTTGTGTTGTTTTGGATGAAACCCTAAGCTTTCTCATCTCTGCAGTAAATGGTTGACGTGTAGCTTTGTAATTTCTTACGGACGCTATTGTCCACTCAAGTTCTGGATTATGTGACAGTTTATATTGTATATCGAAGATATTGGTTGTGAATTTTAATGCGCTAATTTTAGCAAATGGTATTATTTTGTAATTATAATAAGCACAACAGGATTTTAGATCAAAAAAGTCGCTAGCATTCATTTCCAAAACTGTATACGGTCGTTTAGTTGCAACTTTGCGTAGTAGAGATAGAAGTGATACTGGAGAATAATATTCGGCCTTAGCTAAAACTTTTTCAATGCAACTATGTACATTATCTATTTCTTGTATAGCTGAATGGCCTGGAGTTGAAAATTTTATCGTTATTGAATAAATTTCTAGATTTTCATACAAGAAGTAACTAATAGCGTATGACATTAGCGAGTTTTTGTTCTGGGGTACACAGCTATCACTCCATAGAATTAAATTTTGCAAATTTGGATTGTCAGCGTATACAGCTTTCAAAATTTTTAGTAAAGCACTCGCAATGTCATTACCACTTCGACCCATTTGATTTTCATTCCATACTGCGCAATAAACTTGCTTTGTTGTAGACAAATGAGCAGTAAGATTATAAACATTAAATTTCGATTTATAATAAAAATTACTAATTTCAGCTCTAGGACAACTTAAAACATTTTCTAAATCAAAACAAATGACAGCTTTGTTTTTGTCTCTTCTGTCTCGGTTTCGTTCGTCCCGAGTAATCATTTTTTCATATATATGTCTTTGATGCTGTTCTTGCCGTAGGTGGTCTGTTGTATTATTTTTTTTTAAAGTTTCAATTTCTTCACATAAATCACATCGATCTTTTCGACGTGAATAAAATGACAAATTAAACTGATTGCAAAATATGTTCCTATAAAATGATTCTTTCACAGGATCTTGATTACGTTTTTCACAGAAGTCAACATATAGTCTATACATTTTTTTAATGTTCAGAGAAGGATCTAAAAATTTTTTTGTAGTTGTAGATCGGCAATAATGTGACTCGATTGGTTGAAATGACTTAATGTGGGTTTTCACGCATTTTACTTGATTTTCGGAAATACATCGTTTTCGATGTTTTCCTTGTAAAGAACTAGAGGGAATGTTAGATATACTTTGTTTTTTTAAATGCATATTGTATACTTTCTTTTCACTAATGGATAGTGTTCTTAAATAAAAAAATTTGCAGACTTGTATTCTAGCATTTCCAACGTTCATGAAATAACGGAATGTATATTTTCGGCGGCTCAACTCATTTTTTTGTCGAAGCCTTTTTACTGGCACTTTTTCCGTGGTTGAAATTATAAACAATTTTTTTTCATGTTCTTGCAAAGTGTAAAAATTTTGAAAAATAGTTTTTCGTTCAACAATACTAATTAATATTTGGCACTTGAAAACGCACTTCAAACAATTTTTGCACGATTTAATTTTCTTTGAAGGAACGATTTTATTTCTGACAGAAATATATTCCAAACCGGCATCATGGGCCTTTTTTCTAGCTACAGATTTCCAATTTTGAGTATTGACTTTTCTTTTACGAAAACAAATAGTTTCTGATAATTGAGATGGATTTGAATTACTATTACTCTCATGTCTAAAAGTAAAACACAATTCAATGGAAATATCGGTAACAGAGTTAAACAATACTTACGTTCTTATTCTCATAAGATTGGCAAGTGGAATATTATCTTCGTACTCAGGATCACTTTCAGAATCAGAATATGGTACCAATTTCACTAAATTTGCCATTGAAAAACGTTAGTATATACGTATTAACACTATTAATTGCTAAAATACAGTACTTGTTCGCCAATGGGTATTAACATTAATATTGTTGCAAGACATAGTACAGTACCGCCGCGTCTGCCGTCTCAAAGCGACTAGTACATTCTCTCAGAACATCCAGAAAAAATGAGACGTTTGTGATTGGACTATATAAACCCAGCCACAGCAAGCAAGCACCAAGATATCGCTGAACTTTCAAGTGAATCCAGCTAGCTGTGGATAAAATCTTAGCGCGCACCGATATAAATTGTAATAGTGAAATACGGTTGTCTCATTATAAAAGCCGATACGACTTTGTTAACCCAACAAATATAAAATTAAAAACATACGACTTTGTAATTTCTAATTTTTAATAATGAAATACTGACAAAATTAAATTAATAATAATACTTACACGTTCCTCATACACTAAGTAACTTGTTACAACAGTTATGCAAAATTATTCAAAAATGTCGCTTACGCCCTTGTAATTCTAAACGAACGATATGACAAATAATTTTAAATTCAAGTGTGACAGTAGCCACCTAACTAGGTGCGTTTGTTTTGCAAGATTCATAATTTTCTACGAAAATAAACTTTTTCAAAATTGCTTCAAGATTTATTCTGTTAATTTAATTATACTTAGAATTAACTTTATAAATATATAAAAAAGTATTATATTAGAACTTGTATATTTTTTAATGTATATTATTAGTTAAAATATATAAAAAACGTTCTGAATTTTTTAGCTTGTATTTGCTAAATATTGTCAGCCAATCAGGTTGTAAGGCGTCATACTATAGCTCTTTTGTTCTAAAAGTACGTCATCGTTTTTAAAATGATTTGAAAATGTAAACTGATTTTCAATTATTAATTAAAAATGAACTATAAAACTTTTGTTGCTTTTTTTGTTATGAAAAATTATGTTTCATATTGGACTTTCGATTGTGATGTGTTTTTTTTAAAAATAAATTTTGTGAAATGACCCTTGCGATTTAATTTGAATGTAATCATTTTTTTTATCTTCTTATATAATATATTAGATGTTAACACAACGCACACTCACAATACAGTAAAGCAGCCATCTTATAAACTCCCGAGATACGCATCGTGCAAGATCAACTTGCAAAGACCAAATACACTTTTGCGTGTACAGTATTTCGTATAGCAATTTCAGTGATACAATACACCAATAGCTAATGGTAAATGTTATCATTATTGTGTACATGCATGATATATACACTGAAGATTGTATTATTACTAATAAATGTGTAAAATAGACTTAATTTTCATAATTATTTGTAAAAACACAAAATTGTACACGGAACGTTTTATACCAAAATCAAAACTTTACCAAAAATGATATTTTACGAATTTTAGTGTTGGTTTTTACACTGAAGCAATGTACCACTCCATTTGGTAACTTTACCACTCCAAAATTTCTTAGTGTGTACGCCTTCCGAACGTCCTGCGCTCGTTCGTGAGCTTCTCTAGCGTCGAGTAAAAAAATGACAAAATTTTAAAAAAATTCATTGTGGCTACATTATTTATTCGATTTTGACAAATTTTCAGAAAAGTATGTCCTAGTGCCCACATAAATTATAATATTATTAAAATACAGTGTTGCCAACTTTCCGAGAAATGTCAAAGTAGTCTATATATGGGTTTACCCATATACTTTTAATCTTGTTATTATATTTATTTTCATACTCTTATATCTATAATATTAAAAATCTGGAGTAAAATTCCTACAATCTTAAAAATTTCATGTAAAATCTTTACAATCTTACTTAAAATCCGTAAAATCGAAGAAAAATTATGTAAAATCCTTACAATCTCACTTAAAATCGGTAAAATCTTCGGATTGTACAATCCGGTGTACAAAATTTAAGGGAGTGGTTTTCCCCTCGGTTAAAAAGATATATTTGAATGATTTTGATGGTATTCGTTTGCGTGGACGTCCGATGAGTAGCTGGGGTGGTATGATTGAGAGTGTTTTGCGTGAGCGAAAGTTTCCAAGTAGTAGGAATAGAATTGAACATGTATGAGAGGAATTATGAATGTGGATAAAGCGAAAGTTGCTTGTGCTGGATATAGGAATGTTTGGAGACGACTGATTTCTCGGGATGATGAAAAGAGTTTGTGCCACACCCCCTGTTTTGGGTACATGGCGTGATTGTGTATGTATGTATGTATGTACACTGTAAAATTTTTTTATGTAATTTTACCTACAAAGTATGAGACACTATGATGCCCAGCATTTGTAGGTATTATTACCGAACAGCTGTAATTTTACATAATTGTTTAAAAATACATAATGTCGGTACTTTTACAAACGTTGTGTAATATGATATTACCAACGGTATGTAAAAATACATATGTATGTAATATTACAGTTTTTTAGTAAAATCTCTTTTAGTAAATTTACAGAACTTCAGTAAATTTGCTGTCGGGAATTTTCCATAAATAGGTAATATTTATTTAGTTCTGTAATATTATTGTTGGTAAAATTACGTACATTTGTAAATTTACATAAAGGATGTATTTTCAAATGAAGCAGGAATTAATAAACATTGAATAATAATAATATATATATAGTTTATTAGCAAAAAAAAATGCTATATACAAAAAACAAAAAATATACGTATAGTTTACAAAATTTGTATAGTAATATATGTGCAGAGCTGGGTTAAGTACTTCTAAAAAGTACTTAAGTATTAAGTACCAGTACTTTTATAAAATGTACTTAAAGTATTAAGTACCAGTACTACTTCAAGTACTCTAAGTACTTTATAAAAAGTACTTAAAGTACTTTCTGCGAATAAAAAAAAAAGTTTAATTTTAGTGACAAAAATTTATATATAGCAACAAAATTTTATTCAAAACAACTTTTTCTAATAACTTTTTTTCATATTTCAATAAATAATGTCAAAATGACAAATTTTTACAACGAATCATAAATATTTCATATCTGTGATATGGGATAAATGATAAATCAACACATAAATTCTTAATATAATGGTAAACTTTTATTGATCAATATTGCCATAATACATATAACAAAGTTATAAAAAAATACATAGTTTAAATTATTAAATAACATATAATATAGTTTGTAATTGCATATGCGCGGATTGACAGAAAAACAAGTTCGTGTATATTTCAACATAAATAAAATATAATTTTCTCATTTATTTTTTCCAACTTTTTAAAAACTTTAAAAATTATATTGTGCTATTTGCTTTTAAAACAACTAATTTTTCAAAGTTTAAGTCACTTAATGTTTGACGACGAGGGGTATTAATTATTCCAGCAAAAGGAAAGAGACGTTCAACTGGACCGGAAGATGGGAGAGGCGTATTGAATTTTGCAAATAATTTTAAAATATTTGGATATTCATGCAAAATATTTATGTCTGTTCTTTTGTCATCTAAATATTTAAAAAATTCTAATTCAAATTTGTTTGTAGATTTATTGTATTGTCTTGTTATCTCTTCTCGCTTCTCTTCTTCGAAATCAAAAAAATCGTCTGATTTTTTACTTTCATTATCTGTATCAGATGATGATATATTTTCTTCTGGAAATTTACTTAAAGCGGATTGTAAAATATTTAAAATATTTTTTAAAGATAGTGTAGTTTCCTTTATTTCTTTTTTTATCCATTTAGTTTTAAATTTTGGATATGTTACCGACGCAATAATTGCTTCATTAACGTTATTTAAACTAAAGTAATTTTTAAATCGATTTTCTAAACTTTTTATGCATTCGGTTAGAATAATTTGATTTTGTATATTAGAAGATTTTTTTAATTTTTCCCATTTATTTTTTAATGAAAATAAACATGGAAGGAGGTCTCCGTAAAAACACGATTTCTCACCTTGTAGCCGATCTATCGTTTCGGCTAATGGTTTCATTATTAATATATACTCCTCCATATATAAAATTTCACTTTCTGTTAATGTCATACGTTTCATATCTAACTTGCTCATTAGTGCGGATAATTTTTCTTTTGCTTTTAAGATTTGTGCGATTGAATCATATAAAGAGTTCCACCTGGTTGCTCCAGGGTAACTCAATGTATGACCTAAAGTCTCTACAATTACTTCCGCAGATTTCGGATAACTTGCTTTAGTCCATAATTTAGAACACTTGTTCATTACGTTCATATGCTTAGTTCTAAGTGAAATATTTTTTTGTAATATGTCGTTAAAATTTTTTGTCGCAATTAAATTTAACGTGTGGCTGGCACATCGTACGTGTTTGGGTAAAAAAAATCTTGAGGATGTATTGACATTTACTTCGTCAATATGCTCATTTGGTGATTCACATCTTGATTCTAATGTCTGAAATGTCGGTATATTTAATTCTTCATTTTCAGAATTTGTTTCTAAATTTTCATCTTCATTTATGACGTCATCTGTGAAATCGATATTTTGTTCTTGAAAAACGGATACTTGTAACAAATCAGTGGATATGTTTACTCCAAATTCTTTAAATGCTTTTATAAAATTAGAGCCATTATCAGTAATAGTGGCAATAACATTTGTATTGTTTAAATTATATTTGATGTGGATGTCTTCTAACATGTTAGCTACCCGATCATAAGAATGAGTGCCAGTAAATCTTTTGCATGCTAAGGCAGCAGATTTTCTTTTTAAATCTTTTGTAATCCAGTGGCAAGTTACACCAAGAAAACTACGGCGTTTGGCAGACCATATGTCGGCCGTTGTACAAAAATATTCCACATTTTTCATTTCTTCTGTCAGTGTATTCATTTTATTTTCATATAATTCAGAAATTTTTATCATTGCAGTTTTTCTTGTCATTACATTTAAATTCATATTTGCGAATAACCCAATAAAACTTTTATTTTCTAGTACATTTATAGCTGACATTGTATCAATTAAAAAATTTATAACTCGCATGTCAAAATTTTTTTTGCGATATAATGGGATTACTAAAATGAGGTTGTATTAATGATTGCTTAATTTTTTTTTCTGGAATTTTATCAAGATTATTTTCTTTATTATATAATTTTCGTTTGAGCGTCAAACGTTTTTCTTCTTTATATTTAATATAAATATCATAACTTGATTTATGTTTATTTTTTAAATGTTTTATAAAATTAGTTGTGATATTTAGAGACCCTTTAATAACAGTTTTTGCAGGTAAACATAATTTACAAGTAGCTTTAATTTTATTCACATCCGTAACTGGTAATAAAACATCGTAGAATTTTCCATCAAAAATAGGGCTGTTTTTTATTTTATCTATAATATCTTTATCGTTGTTTGGAGAATTTAAAACAAATTTTTCTTTTTCTTCGGTTAGTGTAGCTGTAGCTTGTTTAGAGGAACTTTGTATTGGGACAGAATCTTTTGTTTGTATGTTAGATGTGAACGAAGAATTGAAATATGCCGTCAATTTTGATTTTGTTTTCTTTTTGTCTTCATTCGGATCGTAATCTTGATCTTGGTCGTCATCCGAATTATAAAAAGGATCTAAATTTTCAATTTCTTTCTCCCAGTTTTTGTCCATTTTAGTTTTATAACTAGAAATAAATTAATTAATAAAAGTTAGTTATATGCACCAAATTAATAATAAGAAATAGCACAACTAATTTAAATAATGTAAAATAATTATCAGAATGCATCCTAATTACTAATTACTTATTAAAACAAAAATTAAAATAAATATAATACTTATATATTCATATTTGAAAATACATGGGATCGCCCAAGCCCACTGATCTTTTTATTGATTTGTAATTGTTATTTATATAATATTGTTTTTTTTTTTAGCTTAAATCAAAAATATGTTATAATATATAATGCGTTTCAAAAAGTTTGTGTTATATTTTATACATATAATTGAACAGAATTCAATTGATCTGAAATCTTTTTTTTAAAAAATATTTAAATATTATTAATTTAATTTAATTTATGAGGTAGATATTAGAAGTAATTATTTATAAAAAAAATTAAAATTTGTGAAAAAATTCTTGAATTTTTAGTCCGTTTTTTTTATTTTTAATGTTATTATTGGTTTGGTAAATTTAAATGTTATTTATTGAAAAACCTGTTAAATTTTTATTATTTAATAAAATTTATCTATTAGTAGCCATGAAAATTGAAACTGGCAGTATATCGATCACGTTTCTAAATTTTGTTGTAAATTTAATAGTTATTAAAACAAGTGTTGTAACGATATCGATTTTAAAAATGCCGAATAACAAATATTCATTCCAATTTTAGAACATAAACTCTTTTCATTTAAACAGAAATTAGTTTTTGCCAATCATTTTTATCCAGACAAAATCTTTCACTTCTTTTACATTCACTTACACAAATCATTTTTAATCATCACATTCAATATCACTCACATAAGTTCCTTTAACTAAATTTTCAATAAACATTTGTTCAAAATGACCGATCTATTTTAATTGACTTACACCATCTTTCGAAACAATTTTTATTTAGCAATTTTACATTTTTCATATATCTCAATCCCTTCTAGTCAGGCCTGCTCTTAGGCCAAGGCAAGAGGAGTCCACGCCCCGGAATCCGTATATTTAAGGGCCCCGCAATGCTTTGTTTCAGTCAAATTCCGAGATATTAAATATAATTAAATATTTTGGGAGTAAATTTTACATATGTCACATCAAAAACATTCAACTATTTTCGATTTAGTTTAACTTTTTAGATTTTTTGTTTGAAATCGGCAACATATTTCAGGGTCTGCATCTCAAGAATGCATTCTAATATTTTTAATTTATAGTCGCGGTGTCATTAAAAAAGTTCTTAGTTACCCTTTCAATTAAAAAAATGACAATTAAATGTGTGAAATGTGTCTGGAATATTGCTGTAAATTTGAAGTTCAAAAAACATTAAAAATTTATATTTAAAATAGAAACTTTAATTTTTTTACGTTAAAAAATAAGTTTAGTTAACATGTGCTATATTAAAAGTTGATAGATTTTTAGTAAACTAGAAAAATACATAATTTTGATACGTTAGTATTACTTTACTAAAATGTTTTTATGTAATATAATTTCTAAAAAGTGTTTTATTATATATTTACTAAATTAATGACTTATGAAAGAATAAAATTATTATTAAACACGTTAATAGGTATTTTATTACTTTATTTAAAATGGGACATTTACTGATAAATCGGAGAAATTACCGAATTACATACATACGTACATACACAATCATGCCATGTACCCATCTCATTTCAACGGCAGTCATTTTACTTTTATGCTTTTGCAGCCAAACCTAACACTCACTACCATACATCAACATAGGCACTAATACAGCATTGTATACCTACTTCTTGGTACACTCATATTTTTATAAAAACACATATAATATGAAAAATAGAATGTAAACAAAAAAAAAGAAATTAATAAACAAATATTTGATATGCACTGAAAGAAACAATGTAGATAATTTTTCTGGCTTCAGTTTTGTAAATACTTAGTGATCTAAAACGACACCGCTCGTATAAAGGCGGCTAAGTAACAATGGTTCTAAGAATATTGCCGCCGCAGCCATGCCGCGGTATAAGTGACACACACACACCCCCACACACACACACACACATACACACACACACACACACACACACACACACACACACACACACCGAGCTGTAGTATCACTATCGACTAAAGTTACTAGAATTTACAATTTGTGTCACTGAGGTTTATAATTTAACACTACGTCGCGACAATCTAAATGAAGATAAAATATATCGTAATTAAAAAAATAAATAAAAAATTTCGTTAATTATTCGGCCGGATAGTAGTCACTAATCGGCCAAAACGTATATACGGCCAAATTAGTCGGATTATCCGGTCTCACTGTTGCATCTCTAATTAAAACGTTATTCTAATACATATTGTTGCATTTTGCTAAATAGCAAGTTTTGGTTTTTCATAATTAAATTAAAATTAAATTCACCAAGCCTAATAATTATTAAAAATTAACAATATTATTGAACAAAAATTATACCTTATACGTTTGTAAGAGTCTTAAAAAATTTGAAACAAAAAAAATTGTTGGTTTTAATATTTAAATGAAGAGTGGTCTGTAATAAATTACTTCCCATATTTTACAAATGAAATTATAACAAAATACAAAATTAATTTGATCTAATAATTGTTTATTTAAACATGCAATTAATTTTTTCCTTAAAGTATTAGTTTTATTCTCTTATATTCTTGTGTTTCTCAGCAAAAGTCGTCCCCGTAAATAACGCAGCATTTTTGTAATTTACATAATATATAACTACAAAGTGAATAATACAACAAACATTGAAGCGACAATATAAAGTATACGAAAGTGTGTGAATCAAAACAATAAATAGAAATACTTACTTGTTTTATCCGCTATTTTTGGAAAATAATAATGTTGAACTTGGCTATCAATAAATATATGAGAAATATTACACAAACTGTACAGTAGCAAGGTTTGTTAAACTAGAAAGTTAGCCCTAGCCTAACGCCACCAGCGACTTGCACGTATATTTGCAAAACCGTTAATATACTTCAAATATTACTCACATGTACTTTAAGTATTTGTATGTACTTTAAGTATGTTTATGTACTTTAAGTACTTTTATGTACTTTAAGTACTTTTATGTACTTTAAGTACTTTTATGTACTTTAAGTATTTGCATGTACTTTAAGTACCACAAAAGTACTTAAGTATTAAGTACTTGTAAAAAAGCTTTAAGTACAAGTACTGAGTATCACATTTGAAAAGTACTTAAAGTAAAGTACTCTAAGTACTAAATACTTAAAGTACGTACTTAGAGTACTTTTACTTTAAGTACTACCCAGCTCTGATATGGATACATAAATTTTACGATTTTACTAAAATGTGACCAAGCGTTTGTATTTGGACCGAATGCGAGAATACCATATGGCCAGATAGTGACATATTTATGTGCACATTTGCTACCCCCGGGGCTCAAGGGTCGCGCAAATGAATCGGTTGTTTGGGGCTGGTTCTAACGGTAAAACCCAAGTGTTTGAGACACGTGTTCAGGACCGTTCCTGGAATGATAGCCGCCCAGGTGCAAAAAAGAAATAGCCGCCCTTAAAAATTAACATGATTTATTTTACTATTAATTTGAGGCTAAAAGTGGACCACGGCCGCCCTTTCGGCTGGCCGCCCTAGTGCGGATGCACCTTTTGCACCCCCGCCAGGAACGGCCCTGCACGTGTTTATCTTGAAGGTTAAATTATTAATTATATTTATTTATAAATCCATAATTTATATAATAACATAGAAATCTATCTAACTTAATACATAACTTTTAGAAATATTAATCAATATTTTTTTTTATAGAATTTGAAGTAATATTGATTTTGATAAGATTATAGATATACCTATTTATTTATTTATTAGTATTATTTTATTTTGCTAAGAAATTAAAATCTTAAAAATGTATAATTGTAACAAGAATTATATTTAGTAAACTTAAAATTTTTCTCAATATTAACAATAATAAAAATATATTATTTTTTGATATTAGATTTAGTCCATTTCTTGCATTTGTATATCAACTTATTATACGTCAACTGATTCAATTATATTAATCTATAATAATAATAATAATAGAAAATATGTGTGTGTGTGTCTCATAAGGTTGTTTTTATCTGTAAAGTTAATGATATTTAGTGTGCATTTGTTGGCATTTCTTGTTATTGTTTCGTAAAAATGTTGTCTTTTGTCGTGTATGATTACGGTTTCCCACGAAAGCACACAGAACAATGCAATGTGTTTGTCATTAACGTACCTATATGCTAACAGTTTTTCAATATTATTTTTAATTCTACAAAACAAACCTACATATCGTTATAAACAATATAATAAAATTTGGAATAATAAATTTATTAACCGACAAATTTTGATTAAAAGCAATAAAGTTGTTCATTTTTTATGTACTATTTATATATTTTAATGATACGTGAAATAATTGATTAGTAATTAGTAATATTAGTGGTTTCAAATTTATTACATTGTTTATACATTATTATATTTCAGTCTCAAGTTTTTATTTGAAAAATTAAATAAATAATAAAAAAATTACTAAGTATATAAAATTGGAGATTCATTCTGTTGATTTGTCAGATCTTTATTAAATAAGAATTATATAATAATAATACGTTTATTTTCAACAGGTAAAAACACTCAATTACAGGAAAAGTACAAAACTATACATTAAATATTTAATATTAACAAATAAAGAAATAAGTAACAATAGTGGACTAACTAATACAATAATATTATACAACAAGAATTAAATATATATATAACTTATAATATTTTATTTGTATTATTATAGAAGAATATTACATAATATATATATTAATTAATTAATAATACAATTACGCATTTCTTTATAAAATGGAAGCTATCATTATGAATATCACAAGCATGACAAACTCTATTATAATTATCAGACATTTTAAATATCGGAGAATTTAATAGTATGTTTGTTCTACTAAAAATTCTTATAAAATGTTAAATTTTGACATATACATATATACATTATACTTATTTGTTGTTTCAAATACAAATTAATTAGTAAATTATTAGAGCGAAAAGTGTAAATATAAAACATGTTAGCCATTTTAATACTGGTTACATTCCAGGAATCTTGATTGGAGGTAACGAAAAAAACAGGTGGAGCTTACCTGACAGGTGCAAGAACAAAATGGTTTACGCATAATGATCATATTCTATTTGGAAATTTAAGATGAATGTAATAAGAATAATACATGTAGAATAAATAAATAAGTAACATATTATATTTACATGATATTTTTAATTTTATTAATGCAAAGATTTCATTTTTAAAAATTTCTTTTTTTTTTGCTAATTCTGAACGAATTATTAAATTTGACGTTATTAATTTTATAGCTTTAGATAAATTTATCAATGTGTTAAACTAAATAACTGAATTAGAAGAAGGGAAATTAATATGAAATATGTTGTGAAATAGTGTAGTTTTTCAAAGAAAAATCTGATAACCAAATAGCTAATCAATAAATAATTCTGCGTATTCTATGAATCAATAAATCAGCAGATTAGAATCATAGATTAAGTTGATAGTTGTTTGGTAAAATATTTCTGATTTATGAAACTGCGGTTACTATAGGTAAATTATGTTCATCAACGTGAAAATATTTCATATTTTTATTCGTTTTTTTCTTTGTATATTTCTGTAATTTGGTTTTTGTGTTATTATTTAATAAAAGCTTAAATTAAATAATTGTTGATCACTACTTGTACGCACGCTCCTGTAAAGTTAATAAATATACGCTAACCGCTTATCGTGTTACACGTCTATTTCTTCTAATTTGGCATGTTCGTGCTTTGCAAATCCCAAAAGTAAATATTCGAATATTCGATAATTGTGTTTCTGGCAGTTGGGTCACTTTTTGTCCACTACTGTAGTATTTCTTCAGGAATCGGGTTCGTCACAACATTAAGCACTTCAAGTTCTGTTAATAAAGATTTCACTATAAACTTCCACACACTATATTTTTCACCATTAAATGATTGAATATTTCTTTTAGCAACTTGTATGTCCATTTTGCTTTATTTTATAACTTGTAATTATTAACAGAACACACGCACACACTATTTAAAACTATATTGAAAGTATCCGTGTTTTATTGTTAAATAGTTTATATTAATTATATTTAATTATTAATTTTAATTTACGTTGCCTGGGCACCATAACCTGTTAGAAATATGGGTTTTAATTTAATTAAATAAAACACAACACAAGTATAGTAGAGATATTTTATTCTTATTAAGTAGTGATTACTTTAACAGCTATCTGAAGAGTGAATATATTGAACATACGAAAAATATATGTCTACCTAAAAGTTTACATTATAGAACGTGACTATAGTGGATTCAAGGAGCAAAGACAAGCGAATATTTGCGTGATCACACAACGCAGCTATGCGCGCATGCAATTAAAATGCGATTTCGGGTGGTAAAACGGTGCGAATCGAATGTTGTCGCATATTAAATTGTAGCTAAACGTACCTGCTAAATGATGCACGATGATATTCTTTTGGGTAATTCTTCTATAAAAGGTATTTTTATCAATTTCGATATATTAATTTGACAATTTAACATATTTTTTCAATATCGCAGTGAGATTCTTTTTTTTTTCATAGCTATCTATGTTTATTACATACATATATTAAATTTTTAAATGCGATATCTCACACACACACACACACATATACACACAACATCACACACACACACCATCACACACACACACAGGCGATTTTAACAATTTTACATGATTTTAAGCGCGGTTGTAAGGATTTTACACGATTTTAAACGCGATTTTAACAATTTTACATGATTTTAAGCGCGGTTGTAAGGATTTTACACGATTTTAAGCGCGATTTTAACAATTTTACACGATTTTAAGCGCGATTTTAACAATTTTACATGATTTTAAGCACTTTTAATATTTTTATATTTATATACTGTGTCCTTTTATTTATTGTTCTATGGATATACAATGTGAAATGTACTCAATAATAGTAAAATACATATCTCTCTTTCTCTCTCTCTCTCTCTCTCTCTCTCTCTCTCTCTCTCTCTCTCTCTCTCTCTTTATCTTTTCTATTTTTATTGTCATCTAATATTGATGTCTGGCCGGCGATGTCTGGCCGGCGCAGCCGGGCAGTGGCGGTAAGGGGGCATGGGGGTGGGGTCCAGGGGGGCAACTACACCAAACGGGTCACTTTTTGTCCACCATGTTACAGCACAAAATGATACAAAATATAATATTATTTTATCATAATACTGCAATTCTTTCTTATAATTTTCTAATAATTGAGAAATTAATAATATATACGGCCTACGCCGATGATACGTGCCCTGACGACAATAAAATAAAAACCTGAATCCTTATAATTCAAAAATAAATTGTATTGAAATTTTAATTTTTGTGAAAACAATTTAAACCAGATATAGGTATCCAATTTTTTCTATATATGACACTGTATGTTGCATAAGTGATTGTCTGTAGAAAGCTAAAGCTTTTTTTGTTCTTTATTTAATGGTTGTTACTATTATTATTCCTTACTTCATTTTTGATTTAATTATTATTATTGTTTGAGGTAATTTTTTATTACAAATGTGATTATTAGTGTTATATTTATAAATAAATAGTGTGTTTGTGCATAAACAAATATAACAAGCTGATTATTTACTGAAAACTTAACGTTAGTATTTTTCGATAAAGCTATCGTTAATTTTACGTTAACTGTACGTTATGTCAACTGGTGGTATTTTAACTGTCACTTAATACATTTGAACATAAAATGTCGTGATTTCTACTGCATTTACAAAGCGTTTTTATTGTTATTTACGCACTAGGCTACTCAGGAACTTTATTTCAACAGTTACACAATATTTTTGATGATTATTTTGTTTGTAGAATAATTAGTAGTACAGTTGAATAAAATAAATATATTTGAAAAAAATTTACAAAATAATATATGAAAAAATAACTTTTAATAATTTTTCTGATATTTTAATTATTTTTCTAATCATATTAGATAAATATCTAATTTAAGAGTAGATGATTACATTTAGTGTATTCATCTAATGTAAATAAATACTGTTTTATTATTGTTATCCTGCAGTTTATTTGAAATAACTAACAATTTCATTTCGGCTAATTTATATGTATAGATGAAATAACTAATGTTGTTGGAAATATCATCTAATTAAGTAGACAAATAATTGAAAATTTAATCATCTACTTCAAATTAATAAAATAGGCATTTATTTTTTTTTCTTGTGTAAAATAATCTACAAGTACAAAATATTTGACACTTTTTCGGTGTTCTATTTGGGACACAGAAAAATAGTTAAAAACTACACTAAAAAATGTCCAAACATACACTTGTTAGTGTTATCAAAAATTTTCGACACTATTCTAAATGTAAATGTAAATGTAAATTTTCATAATTAATAAATTAGTCATTTTACAAATAATTTTATAGTAATTTTGACTATAAACATTTATGTAAATTTACAAAACTTTTTACAGTGTATTTGTTGCGTCCAATGCTCATTCTTTTTTCCTTCTTACAATTTGCTATTATTGGTACGTGTTATTTCAAGCATTCTATATATTTTAAAAATGTATATCAATCATTATAAGTAAAATAAAAAAAAATAATTAACTAAATATAAAAATCTATTTCTGAAACATGATAGTTATAAAAAAATAAAATACTTATACATAATTATTAAAATAACTGAAATGAAAAAAAATCAATAAAATATATTGAACTTTTTTTCAATCATTGTATAGTTGGAAATAATTAATGAATTATGTATTAGAAGTATTTCTTAACAAATTAAAGAAAGTTTCGGAATTTTATTCATTTTGACTCGATAAATTTAACCGTAAGAGGTTTGTTTACAAACTCAAACTTTTTATGATTCTTTATATCAAATTTATGATTTTAGAATGCGTTTTTGATACTGTGATACAGTATTTCTTTTTTCGCTACAAAATACATGAATTACAAAAATAGTACATGATATATCTATAAAAAAAATATACATATATTTGCACAATCTTTAAATAATATTTATTTTAAGTTCAATATTAACTAAAAGTGATTTTAAGACAATACAATTGTCATAAAACTTAAATTACCATAATCAATATTTTTGTTATCCTTGTAATCAATTTAACAATAAAATATTTATTTAAACATATTATTATATATTGACAAATGAATTATTAAAATTAATTTATCTTTTAGACGCCATTTTTATGTATTTTCCATATGTTTTTCGTTTTATTATCTAGTAACTTGTCTCTATGTTTTATTTGTTTATTTATAATTAAAGTAAAATAAAACGGCTTTAGGTTGTAGTTCTGTATTAATAATCAACGTACTCAAAGTACATCTTCAATAGAAAAAAATGATACAAATGATATTTACATTAAATAAATAGAACATAGCAATAAGTTACTAGATAAAAAATTCTGAATTGAATAATGTTACTGGCTAAATATTATTTTAATATAACAATAATACACATCTATCGGGCGCGTTCGAGCGGCCGCCGACCGCAGACGACCGAATCGGATCAAGCCATGGACATTCACACCGAGTGGTGGGGGTAAAGGGATATCCGCTGCCACCACAAATATGAGAGCGCACTGGTCAACGCTCGTCGCTCTAATGACGACGCATCACCACCCAATTCCAGTAGGCTTATAAACTTATATAAGCTGAATTTATATCTTAATTTCATTATTAGTGTGGCAGTCGTGTTAGTCAGTCGACGAAATTATTACAAAGATTTTATTTTATTTTACTGTTATTTATTATTATTATTATTATTATTTTTTTATTTTTTATTGTTTTTTACTCTTATTCAATCAACATTCATCAACAATTGGTAAGTGTTTGTATTTTTTACTCTATTTATATCAATGTTCAGAACTAATCATATTAAAACAAAACTTCTTTAGGCTGTAGTTCTGTATTAATATTTATTAAAAATTGACGTACACTGAGAAAAAAAAAATTTTGAATCAATAAATATTTGCATTGATTCAAAACTTTTCATGCATTGTATATGGGCAAAACACTTAAAGTTTCAATATTAAAGTTTTAAAGTTTTGAGAATAAAGATTTGATTCAAAACGTATTTATTTTAAATAAAAATTTTAAAAGTTTTTAGTTAAAATTGTTAAAAATTTTATTTTAAACATTAATTCATTTTGTATTAAACAACTATGTTTATTTATTTTAAAATACTATATATATATGACAAATCAATGGTATTTTATCAATATCGCAAACTTTTTCACAAAATAAGTTAGATTTTTCTTTAACTTTATAAGCTGAGAAATGTCCATCATACATCTCTGTTTCAAGTAGTTTTAAAATAAAATAATAATCAACTATTATAATTAAGTTAATTAATTAAATAAATCAAATAAATAAATAAATCACTGTTTAATCAATATATTCCTCTAGAAGTTGAATATCTTGAAGTTTATATAATTCCAGTTTTTTAGTAAACTTAGTTCTCGGACCGATTTTTGGGAACAGTTCTTTTACACTCTCCAGGGTTAAATCTCTAAAACAGGTCTCATCAATATCTTGCTCTGTAAATAAGAATAAGTAATTCATTGTTTATTGACAAACATTTATCAAAATCACAACTTATATTAATTGTGTATATTCCAAAATAAAATCATGGTTAAATTATAGCAAAAAATTCAGTTTAAAATCGCGCCATTTTTATTATATAAATGCTTAAAACATAACTTTAAGCCTAAAATTTTATAATGCATATATATATATATATATATATATATATATATATATATATATATATATACCGGTGTTCGTTCGTCAAGTTCGTATGGGCGTTGAACATGTAATTTCGATAAATTGCGATATACTACTTTCTCGAGTAAAATTCGAAGAAATACTAAGAATACTTTTCGATAGGGCATAAAAGGTTCTATTATTTGGTTTTAGTTTTAATTTGCTAGCATGTGCCGTTTGGGTGCTAGAATTTTTTTTTGATTTATTGGTTTTTATTTTTTTTCTCAAAAACTATGAGGTGTAGGAAAATAAGCATGACATGGAAAAATGCGGAATAATGAGTACGATAATTGAGTGAAGAAACCATTATTCTACAATGCATATATATATATATATATATATATATATATATATATATATATATATATATGTATATATATGTATATATATATATATATATATATATATAATTTATATATATATATATATATATATATATATATATATATACATATATATATATATATATATATATGTATATATATATATATATATATATATATATATATATATACATATATATATATATATATATATATATATACATATATATATATAAATGTAAACCATATAGGTATAAGAACACATAGATAAATGTAAACCATAAGAACACAGACTTCTGCACTGCATTATCTGACTAACTAACTGAAACGAACACGTTCGTCTGAAATACTTAGTAACGCATCTGATGATTCAACCGTTTTCGTTCAAAATTAAAAAGTTTTATTTGTAAATTGTAACATTTTGGAACAAAACGTTGGTTTCTATAGAAAATTAGCAATTTTTTGATACAAAAATATATTAAATTTTCTAACTAAAAGGTTAACAATTTTAAAATAAAAAGGTATGATTTTGAAACGAATAATTTGTGTTTGGAATTAAAACTCTTTTTAATATTGAATGAAAACTTAAAAGTGTTTTGAAAATAGTTTTCATACAAAATGAGAAATATTTTGAGCGAATACTTTTTTTCAAAAAAATGAAAGTTTTGGAAGAAAAATATTAAAGTCTTTAATTAAAAATTTTAAATTTTCAGTTAATGCAAAAATATTTAAAACTGCAAGGCGTTTTGTTCAATGCATTCCTCTTTCTCAGTGTACTCAACCGTACATCTTCATCAAGAAATATGATACAAATGATATTTACAGTAAAAAAAAAACAGAACATATAGAAACAAGTTACTAGATAACAATATAAGTAACTAGATTATAAAATTTTATAAATTTTTAATTAAAAGAAACCAAATTTTATTGAAATTAATGCCACACATCTTTTTATTTATAAATTTATATTGTTTCTCTTATCAATCTATGGATATCTTTATCAGAAAAAAAAATACATATTACATAAATAATAAACAAACAAAACATAGAAACAAGTTACTAGGTGACAAAGTTTTATTTTTTCCTGATGAAGATATACCTACGTGGAGTATATCGAAACTTAGATATTTAAATAAAATATATACTTATAGAACTGAATCCTAAAGCTTTTTCATTTTAATATAATAATAATTATTCGACGGAATTTAGTCTTTTATATATTTTTACTACTAAGCCAAAGTTTCGTAAGAATAATAGAGCATGTATGAGAGTGGAATTATGAATGTGGATGAAGCAAAAGTTGCTTGTGCTGCTGGATATAGGAATGTTTGGAGGCGACTGATTTCTCCCGGGGATGATGAAAAGAGTTTGTGCCACAACCCCCTGTTTTGGGTACATGGCGTGATTGTGTATGTATGTATGTATGTATGAATATTGTTCTTTAAATCTTGACCGGTAACAGCATTGTTTTATTTAATCTTTTCGTTTCTATTAATTACTCTGATTAATATTTTTTAAATTATATCATACATAATTTTGTTATAATTTTTAAACAGCATTTTAGCCGGCAATTTCTAAGTAAGAACTTTCTGTAACAATTTTGAAATCGTATTAGTTTAAATCGAAATTAAAATTTTGTAATGAACGTTTGCTGTTGAAAACGAGAGGGAAACCACTTGTAAAATCTGGTGTACAAATTTGTTAGAATCAGTTAAAATCCTAGTAAAATCATGGTAAAATCCTTAAAATCCTGGTAAAATCCTTAAAATCATAGATCAAATCCGTAAAATCTTTAACAGTTCGTAAATATTTTTAGTGTAGCAAGATTTAACAAGAATGTGTATTTTCGAATAAATTTTAAAATCAAATGTTATTGTTCATAAAAAATCAACAGCGACATAACATATTACCATTTTCTAAGATCTGTTAATACTATGTACAGGGTGGGCAAATTTGGACGTTTTTATAGGGGAACTCGGAAACTATAAGAGATATGGAAAAATGGACAGCGCATCCTCGCCGATCGCTTTTTTTGAGAGAAACTCAATTATGAAAACAAAAATTAGCTATCGTCTTTTGTTTTCGAGTTATGGCGAAAAGTTCGCTTTTTCCGTATTTTGATAAATGGCGATATCTCGATGGTTTTTTAAATTAGACGAAAATAATTTTCACATTCTTAAGGCACTTTTTTTAGTAGAATGAAATGGTCTTAACGGATATTATAAATCTCCGTTAATTCTCGGGTTATAACATAAAGTTGTGTTTTTTTAAATAAAATTCTCTATTTAACTATGTCAGAGCCGACTATGACTTGTATTTAAAAAAACACAACTTTATGTTATAACCTAAGAATTTTATTTCGATTAGAATTTGAAGCAATATTTTTTAAGTATTTATATTTTAAAATATTATTTTCATTATAATCAATAAAAATAAAAACGAAAATAGTTGCTTGCAATTTATAAATTATATACGAATATTATATATTTTGTGCTAAATATTTTTGTTGGTATTAATGCTACTGCTATATAAAGAAAGAGATAGAACTCTACCATCCTTCCTTGGCTATGAATACCATACCATACCATACCATACCATATTTTATCTATAAATTCATATTTTAGATTAAAAAATTATATTCATTGTAAATATGCTATGTTTAAACTTAAAAATAAATTAAAAATCTTCCGTAAAAATAGGAATGAAATTTAAAAAAAAATGTAAGGCTAATAAGTGTTACATACATTCAGTCGTACCACAAGTACAAAGATGAATTTATATTCTCTCATATTACATATTTTACATTATTTAATATATGATTATTAAATAATAATAATATTTGTAAAAATATGGGTATATACAAGGTTTCTATAAATAAATATTTTTACATATATTTTCATGTAATATTGAACTTTTATTAAACTCGATATTGTTTCGATTGTCTTGAAAATTGTTACTGAATCGCCTCAATCGAAATCTATTCCGATGTTAACATTTACGATTGACATAAAAGTAAGCTAATTTATGTATTTAAAATTTAGTTGAAATTTAATTAGTAAAATAGTATTTATTCTATAATAATAAATTATATGAAATTATCTTAATAAAATTATAAAATATTGCACAATTTTTATTATAATAATATAATTTTTTATTTATATTCAGTTATTGTCATTAAGTTTATAAAAATGTTCCAAAATATACAAATTAAAATCAATAAATAATTTTTTAACTATCTTATTGAAAAAAAAAGTTTTTAATCGTAATCGAAACTTCTCGTGTATTTCTATAAGACGGAACCATTTCGACAATTTCAAGCTAAAATCTTTTGTTTCACTTCGTGCGGCGTCGGTATATGTCGGAAATAGAAGCGTGTCTTTAAGATTTTATTGTATTTGTCTATTCAAACACTGCTATAATCGAGAACTATCACTCGGAATTATCCGATCCGATTACGATTACGATGATGTCACAGAATCCGGCCGCTGGTTACCAGGTTTATGCTGGGGCCCGTTTCGCCGTTTCGCCGTTTTCGGTCCGCGTATATACGCCTTCCGAACGTCCTGCGCTCGTTCGTGAGCTTCTCTAGCGTCGAGTAAAAAAATGACAAAATTTTAAAAAAATTCATTGTGGCTACATTATTTATTCGATTTTGACAAATTTTCAGAAAAGTATGTCCTAGTGCCCACATAAATTATAATATTATTAAAATACAGTGTTGCCAACTTTCCGAGAAATGTCAAAGTAGTCTATATATGGGTTTACCCATATACTTTTAATCTTGTTATTATATTTATTTTCATACTCTTATATCTATAATATTAAAAATCTGGAGTAAAATTCCTACAATCTTAAAAATTTCATGTAAAATCTTTACAATCTTACTTAAAATCCGTAAAATCGAAGAAAAATTATGTAAAATCCTTACAATCTCACTTAAAATCGGTAAAATCTTCGGATTGTACAATCCGGTGTACAAAATTTAAGGGAGTGGTTTTCCCCTCGGTTAAAAAGATATATTTGAATGATTTTGATGGTATTCGTTTGCGTGGACGTCCGATGAGTAGCTGGGGTGGTATGATTGAGAGTGTTTTGCGTGAGCGAAAGTTTCCAAGTAGTAGGAATAGAATTGAACATGTATGAGAGGAATTATGAATGTGGATAAAGCGAAAGTTGCTTGTGCTGGATATAGGAATGTTTGGAGACGACTGATTTCTCGGGATGATGAAAAGAGTTTGTGCCACACCCCCTGTTTTGGGTACATGGCGTGATTGTGTATGTATGTATGTATGTACACTGTAAAATTTTTTTATGTAATTTTACCTACAAAGTATGAGACACTATGATGCCCAGCATTTGTAGGTATTATTACCGAACAGCTGTAATTTTACATAATTGTTTAAAAATACATAATGTCGGTACTTTTACAAACGTTGTGTAATATGATATTACCAACGGTATGTAAAAATACATATGTATGTAATATTACAGTTTTTTAGTAAAATCTCTTTTAGTAAATTTACAGAACTTCAGTAAATTTGCTGTCGGGAATTTTCCATAAATAGGTAATATTTATTTAGTTCTGTAATATTATTGTTGGTAAAATTACGTACATTTGTAAATTTACATAAAGGATGTATTTTCAAATGAAGCAGGAATTAATAAACATTGAATAATAATAATATATATATAGTTTATTAGCAAAAAAAAATGCTATATACAAAAAACAAAAAATATACGTATAGTTTACAAAATTTGTATAGTAATATATGTGCAGAGCTGGGTTAAGTACTTCTAAAAAGTACTTAAGTATTAAGTACCAGTACTTTTATAAAATGTACTTAAAGTATTAAGTACCAGTACTACTTCAAGTACTCTAAGTACTTTATAAAAAGTACTTAAAGTACTTTCTGCGAATAAAAAAAAAAGTTTAATTTTAGTGACAAAAATTTATATATAGCAACAAAATTTTATTCAAAACAACTTTTTCTAATAACTTTTTTTCATATTTCAATAAATAATGTCAAAATGACAAATTTTTACAACGAATCATAAATATTTCATATCTGTGATATGGGATAAATGATAAATCAACACATAAATTCTTAATATAATGGTAAACTTTTATTGATCAATATTGCCATAATACATATAACAAAGTTATAAAAAAATACATAGTTTAAATTATTAAATAACATATAATATAGTTTGTAATTGCATATGCGCGGATTGACAGAAAAACAAGTTCGTGTATATTTCAACATAAATAAAATATAATTTTCTCATTTATTTTTTCCAACTTTTTAAAAACTTTAAAAATTATATTGTGCTATTTGCTTTTAAAACAACTAATTTTTCAAAGTTTAAGTCACTTAATGTTTGACGACGAGGGGTATTAATTATTCCAGCAAAAGGAAAGAGACGTTCAACTGGACCGGAAGATGGGAGAGGCGTATTGAATTTTGCAAATAATTTTAAAATATTTGGATATTCATGCAAAATATTTATGTCTGTTCTTTTGTCATCTAAATATTTAAAAAATTCTAATTCAAATTTGTTTGTAGATTTATTGTATTGTCTTGTTATCTCTTCTCGCTTCTCTTCTTCGAAATCAAAAAAATCGTCTGATTTTTTACTTTCATTATCTGTATCAGATGATGATATATTTTCTTCTGGAAATTTACTTAAAGCGGATTGTAAAATATTTAAAATATTTTTTAAAGATAGTGTAGTTTCCTTTATTTCTTTTTTTATCCATTTAGTTTTAAATTTTGGATATGTTACCGACGCAATAATTGCTTCATTAACGTTATTTAAACTAAAGTAATTTTTAAATCGATTTTCTAAACTTTTTATGCATTCGGTTAGAATAATTTGATTTTGTATATTAGAAGATTTTTTTAATTTTTCCCATTTATTTTTTAATGAAAATAAACATGGAAGGAGGTCTCCGTAAAAACACGATTTCTCACCTTGTAGCCGATCTATCGTTTCGGCTAATGGTTTCATTATTAATATATACTCCTCCATATATAAAATTTCACTTTCTGTTAATGTCATACGTTTCATATCTAACTTGCTCATTAGTGCGGATAATTTTTCTTTTGCTTTTAAGATTTGTGCGATTGAATCATATAAAGAGTTCCACCTGGTTGCTCCAGGGTAACTCAATGTATGACCTAAAGTCTCTACAATTACTTCCGCAGATTTCGGATAACTTGCTTTAGTCCATAATTTAGAACACTTGTTCATTACGTTCATATGCTTAGTTCTAAGTGAAATATTTTTTTGTAATATGTCGTTAAAATTTTTTGTCGCAATTAAATTTAACGTGTGGCTGGCACATCGTACGTGTTTGGGTAAAAAAAATCTTGAGGATGTATTGACATTTACTTCGTCAATATGCTCATTTGGTGATTCACATCTTGATTCTAATGTCTGAAATGTCGGTATATTTAATTCTTCATTTTCAGAATTTGTTTCTAAATTTTCATCTTCATTTATGACGTCATCTGTGAAATCGATATTTTGTTCTTGAAAAACGGATACTTGTAACAAATCAGTGGATATGTTTACTCCAAATTCTTTAAATGCTTTTATAAAATTAGAGCCATTATCAGTAATAGTGGCAATAACATTTGTATTGTTTAAATTATATTTGATGTGGATGTCTTCTAACATGTTAGCTACCCGATCATAAGAATGAGTGCCAGTAAATCTTTTGCATGCTAAGGCAGCAGATTTTCTTTTTAAATCTTTTGTAATCCAGTGGCAAGTTACACCAAGAAAACTACGGCGTTTGGCAGACCATATGTCGGCCGTTGTACAAAAATATTCCACATTTTTCATTTCTTCTGTCAGTGTATTCATTTTATTTTCATATAATTCAGAAATTTTTATCATTGCAGTTTTTCTTGTCATTACATTTAAATTCATATTTGCGAATAACCCAATAAAACTTTTATTTTCTAGTACATTTATAGCTGACATTGTATCAATTAAAAAATTTATAACTCGCATGTCAAAATTTTTTTTGCGATATAATGGGATTACTAAAATGAGGTTGTATTAATGATTGCTTAATTTTTTTTTCTGGAATTTTATCAAGATTATTTTCTTTATTATATAATTTTCGTTTGAGCGTCAAACGTTTTTCTTCTTTATATTTAATATAAATATCATAACTTGATTTATGTTTATTTTTTAAATGTTTTATAAAATTAGTTGTGATATTTAGAGACCCTTTAATAACAGTTTTTGCAGGTAAACATAATTTACAAGTAGCTTTAATTTTATTCACATCCGTAACTGGTAATAAAACATCGTAGAATTTTCCATCAAAAATAGGGCTGTTTTTTATTTTATCTATAATATCTTTATCGTTGTTTGGAGAATTTAAAACAAATTTTTCTTTTTCTTCGGTTAGTGTAGCTGTAGCTTGTTTAGAGGAACTTTGTATTGGGACAGAATCTTTTGTTTGTATGTTAGATGTGAACGAAGAATTGAAATATGCCGTCAATTTTGATTTTGTTTTCTTTTTGTCTTCATTCGGATCGTAATCTTGATCTTGGTCGTCATCCGAATTATAAAAAGGATCTAAATTTTCAATTTCTTTCTCCCAGTTTTTGTCCATTTTAGTTTTATAACTAGAAATAAATTAATTAATAAAAGTTAGTTATATGCACCAAATTAATAATAAGAAATAGCACAACTAATTTAAATAATGTAAAATAATTATCAGAATGCATCCTAATTACTAATTACTTATTAAAACAAAAATTAAAATAAATATAATACTTATATATTCATATTTGAAAATACATGGGATCGCCCAAGCCCACTGATCTTTTTATTGATTTGTAATTGTTATTTATATAATATTGTTTTTTTTTTAGCTTAAATCAAAAATATGTTATAATATATAATGCGTTTCAAAAAGTTTGTGTTATATTTTATACATATAATTGAACAGAATTCAATTGATCTGAAATCTTTTTTTTAAAAAATATTTAAATATTATTAATTTAATTTAATTTATGAGGTAGATATTAGAAGTAATTATTTATAAAAAAAATTAAAATTTGTGAAAAAATTCTTGAATTTTTAGTCCGTTTTTTTTATTTTTAATGTTATTATTGGTTTGGTAAATTTAAATGTTATTTATTGAAAAACCTGTTAAATTTTTATTATTTAATAAAATTTATCTATTAGTAGCCATGAAAATTGAAACTGGCAGTATATCGATCACGTTTCTAAATTTTGTTGTAAATTTAATAGTTATTAAAACAAGTGTTGTAACGATATCGATTTTAAAAATGCCGAATAACAAATATTCATTCCAATTTTAAAACATAAACTCTTTTCATTTAAACAGAAATTAGTTTTTGCCAATCATTTTTATCCAGACAAAATCTTTCACTTCTTTTACATTCACTTACACAAATCATTTTTAATCATCACATTCAATATCACTCACATAAGTTCCTTTAACTAAATTTTCAATAAACATTTGTTCAAAATGACCGATCTATTTTAATTGACTTACACCATCTTTCGAAACAATTTTTATTTAGCAATTTTACATTTTTCATATATCTCAATCCCTTCTAGTCAGGCCTGCTCTTAGGCCAAGGCAAGAGGAGTCCACGCCCCGGAATCCGTATATTTAAGGGCCCCGCAATGCTTTGTTTCAGTCAAATTCCGAGATATTAAATATAATTAAATATTTTGGGAGTAAATTTTACATATGTCACATCAAAAACATTCAACTATTTTCGATTTAGTTTAACTTTTTAGATTTTTTGTTTGAAATCGGCAACATATTTCAGGGTCTGCATCTCAAGAATGCATTCTAATATTTTTAATTTATAGTCGCGGTGTCATTAAAAAAGTTCTTAGTTACCCTTTCAATTAAAAAAATGACAATTAAAACTATTTAGAAATGTGTCTGGAATATTGCTGTAAATTTGAAGTTCAAAAAACATTAAAAATTTATATTTAAAATAGAAACTTTAATTTTTTTACGTTAAAAAATAAGTTTAGTTAACATGTGCTATATTAAAAGTTGATAGATTTTTAGTAAACTAGAAAAATACATAATTTTGATACGTTAGTATTACTTTACTAAAATGTTTTTATGTAATATAATTTCTAAAAAGTGTTTTATTATATATTTACTAAATTAATGACTTATGAAAGAATAAAATTATTATTAAACACGTTAATAGGTATTTTATTACTTTATTTAAAATGGGACATTTACCGATAAATCGGAGAAATTACCGAATTACATACATACGTACATACACAATCATGCCATGTACCCATCTCATTTCAACGGCAGTCATTTTACTTTTATGCTTTTGCAGCCAAACCTAACACTCACTACCATACATCAACATAGGCACTAATACAGCATTGTATACCTACTTCTTGGTACACTCATATTTTTATAAAAACACATATAATATGAAAAATAGAATGTAAACAAAAAAAAAGAAATTAATAAACAAATATTTGATATGCACTGAAAGAAACAATGTAGATAATTTTTCTGGCTTCAGTTTTGTAAATACTTAGTGATCTAAAACGACACCGCTCGTATAAAGGCGGCTAAGTAACAATGGTTCTAAGAATATTGCCGCCGCAGCCATGCCGCGGTATAAGTGACACACACACACACACACACACACACACAACCACCCAAACACACACACCCCCCCACACACACACACACATACACATACACACACACACATACACATACACACACACACACACACACACACACACACACACACACACACACCGAGCTGTAGTATCACTATCGACTAAAGTTACTAGAATTTACAATTTGTGTCACTGAGGTTTATAATTTAACACTACGTCGCGACAATCTAAATGAAGATAAAATATATCGTAATTAAAAAAATAAATAAAAAATTTCGTTAATTATTCGGCCGGATAGTAGTCACTAATCGGCCAAAACGTATATACGGCCAAATTAGTCGGATTATCCGGTCTCACTGTTGCATCTCTAATTAAAACGTTATTCTAATACATATTGTTGCATTTTGCTAAATAGCAAGTTTTGGTTTTTCATAATTAAATTAAAATTAAATTCACCAAGCCTAATAATTATTAAAAATTAACAATATTATTGAACAAAAATTATACCTTATACGTTTGTAAGAGTCTTAAAAAATTTGAAACAAAAAAAATTGTTGGTTTTAATATTTAAATGAAGAGTGGTCTGTAATAAATTACTTCCCATATTTTACAAATGAAATTATAACAAAATACAAAATTAATTTGATCTAATAATTGTTTATTTAAACATGCAATTAATTTTTTCCTTAAAGTATTAGTTTTATTCTCTTATATTCTTGTGTTTCTCAGCAAAAGTCGTCCCCGTAAATAACGCAGCATTTTTGTAATTTACATAATATATAACTACAAAGTGAATAATACAACAAACATTGAAGCGACAATATAAAGTATACGAAAGTGTGTGAATCAAAACAATAAATAGAAATACTTACTTGTTTTATCCGCTATTTTTGGAAAATAATAATGTTGAACTTGGCTATCAATAAATATATGAGAAATATTACACAAACTGTACAGTAGCAAGGTTTGTTAAACTAGAAAGTTAGCCCTAGCCTAACGCCACCAGCGACTTGCACGTATATTTGCAAAACCGTTAATATACTTCAAATATTACTCACATGTACTTTAAGTATTTGTATGTACTTTAAGTATGTTTATGTACTTTAAGTACTTTTATGTACTTTAAGTACTTTTATGTACTTTAAGTACTTTTATGTACTTTAAGTATTTGCATGTACTTTAAGTACCACAAAAGTACTTAAGTATTAAGTACTTGTAAAAAAGCTTTAAGTACAAGTACTGAGTATCACATTTGAAAAGTACTTAAAGTAAAGTACTCTAAGTACTAAATACTTAAAGTACGTACTTAGAGTACTTTTACTTTAAGTACTACCCAGCTCTGATATGGATACATAAATTTTACGATTTTACTAAAATGTGACCAAGCGTTTGTATTTGGACCGAATGCGAGAATACCATATGGCCAGATAGTGACATATTTATGTGCACATTTGCTACCCCCGGGGCTCAAGGGTCGCGCAAATGAATCGGTTGTTTGGGGCTGGTTCTAACGGTAAAACCCAAGTGTTTGAGACACGTGTTCAGGACCGTTCCTGGAATGATAGCCGCCCAGGTGCAAAAAAGAAATAGCCGCCCTTAAAAATTAACATGATTTATTTTACTATTAATTTGAGGCTAAAAGTGGACCACGGCCGCCCTTTCGGCTGGCCGCCCTAGTGCGGATGCACCTTTTGCACCCCCGCCAGGAACGGCCCTGCACGTGTTTATCTTGAAGGTTAAATTATTAATTATATTTATTTATAAATCCATAATTTATATAATAACATAGAAATCTATCTAACTTAATACATAACTTTTAGAAATATTAATCAATATTTTTTTTTATAGAATTTGAAGTAATATTGATTTTGATAAGATTATAGATATACCTATTTATTTATTTATTAGTATTATTTTATTTTGCTAAGAAATTAAAATCTTAAAAATGTATAATTGTAACAAGAATTATATTTAGTAAACTTAAAATTTTTCTCAATATTAACAATAATAAAAATATATTATTTTTTGATATTAGATTTAGTCCATTTCTTGCATTTGTATATCAACTTATTATACGTCAACTGATTCAATTATATTAATCTATAATAATAATAATAATAGAAAATATGTGTGTGTGTGTCTCATAAGGTTGTTTTTATCTGTAAAGTTAATGATATTTAGTGTGCATTTGTTGGCATTTCTTGTTATTGTTTCGTAAAAATGTTGTCTTTTGTCGTGTATGATTACGGTTTCCCACGAAAGCACACAGAACAATGCAATGTGTTTGTCATTAACGTACCTATATGCTAACAGTTTTTCAATATTATTTTTAATTCTACAAAACAAACCTACATATCGTTATAAACAATATAATAAAATTTGGAATAATAAATTTATTAACCGACAAATTTTGATTAAAAGCAATAAAGTTGTTCATTTTTTATGTACTATTTATATATTTTAATGATACGTGAAATAATTGATTAGTAATTAGTAATATTAGTGGTTTCAAATTTATTACATTGTTTATACATTATTATATTTCAGTCTCAAGTTTTTATTTGAAAAATTAAATAAATAATAAAAAAATTACTAAGTATATAAAATTGGAGATTCATTCTGTTGATTTGTCAGATCTTTATTAAATAAGAATTATATAATAATAATACGTTTATTTTCAACAGGTAAAAACACTCAATTACAGGAAAAGTACAAAACTATACATTAAATATTTAATATTAACAAATAAAGAAATAAGTAACAATAGTGGACTAACTAATACAATAATATTATACAACAAGAATTAAATATATATATAACTTATAATATTTTATTTGTATTATTATAGAAGAATATTACATAATATATATATTAATTAATTAATAATACAATTACGCATTTCTTTATAAAATGGAAGCTATCATTATGAATATCACAAGCATGACAAACTCTATTATAATTATCAGACATTTTAAATATCGGAGAATTTAATAGTATGTTTGTTCTACTAAAAATTCTTATAAAATGTTAAATTTTGACATATACATATATACATTATACTTATTTGTTGTTTCAAATACAAATTAATTAGTAAATTATTAGAGCGAAAAGTGTAAATATAAAACATGTTAGCCATTTTAATACTGGTTACATTCCAGGAATCTTGATTGGAGGTAACGAAAAAAACAGGTGGAGCTTACCTGACAGGTGCAAGAACAAAATGGTTTACGCATAATGATCATATTCTATTTGGAAATTTAAGATGAATGTAATAAGAATAATACATGTAGAATAAATAAATAAGTAACATATTATATTTACATGATATTTTTAATTTTATTAATGCAAAGATTTCATTTTTAAAAATTTCTTTTTTTTTTGCTAATTCTGAACGAATTATTAAATTTGACGTTATTAATTTTATAGCTTTAGATAAATTTATCAATGTGTTAAACTAAATAACTGAATTAGAAGAAGGGAAATTAATATGAAATATGTTGTGAAATAGTGTAGTTTTTCAAAGAAAAATCTGATAACCAAATAGCTAATCAATAAATAATTCTGCGTATTCTATGAATCAATAAATCAGCAGATTAGAATCATAGATTAAGTTGATAGTTGTTTGGTAAAATATTTCTGATTTATGAAACTGCGGTTACTATAGGTAAATTATGTTCATCAACGTGAAAATATTTCATATTTTTATTCGTTTTTTTCTTTGTATATTTCTGTAATTTGGTTTTTGTGTTATTATTTAATAAAAGCTTAAATTAAATAATTGTTGATCACTACTTGTACGCACGCTCCTGTAAAGTTAATAAATATACGCTAACCGCTTATCGTGTTACACGTCTATTTCTTCTAATTTGGCATGTTCGTGCTTTGCAAATCCCAAAAGTAAATATTCGAATATTCGATAATTGTGTTTCTGGCAGTTGGGTCACTTTTTGTCCACTACTGTAGTATTTCTTCAGGAATCGGGTTCGTCACAACATTAAGCACTTCAAGTTCTGTTAATAAAGATTTCACTATAAACTTCCACACACTATATTTTTCACCATTAAATGATTGAATATTTCTTTTAGCAACTTGTATGTCCATTTTGCTTTATTTTATAACTTGTAATTATTAACAGAACACACGCACACACTATTTAAAACTATATTGAAAGTATCCGTGTTTTATTGTTAAATAGTTTATATTAATTATATTTAATTATTAATTTTAATTTACGTTGCCTGGGCACCATAACCTGTTAGAAATATGGGTTTTAATTTAATTAAATAAAACACAACACAAGTATAGTAGAGATATTTTATTCTTATTAAGTAGTGATTACTTTAACAGCTATCTGAAGAGTGAATATATTGAACATACGAAAAATATATGTCTACCTAAAAGTTTACATTATAGAACGTGACTATAGTGGATTCAAGGAGCAAAGACAAGCGAATATTTGCGTGATCACACAACGCAGCTATGCGCGCATGCAATTAAAATGCGATTTCGGGTGGTAAAACGGTGCGAATCGAATGTTGTCGCATATTAAATTGTAGCTAAACGTACCTGCTAAATGATGCACGATGATATTCTTTTGGGTAATTCTTCTATAAAAGGTATTTTTATCAATTTCGATATATTAATTTGACAATTTAACATATTTTTTCAATATCGCAGTGAGATTCTTTTTTTTTTCATAGCTATCTATGTTTATTACATACATATATTAAATTTTTAAATGCGATATCTCACACACACACACACACATATACACACAACATCACACACACACACCATCACACACACACACAGGCGATTTTAACAATTTTACATGATTTTAAGCGCGGTTGTAAGGATTTTACACGATTTTAAACGCGATTTTAACAATTTTACATGATTTTAAGCGCGGTTGTAAGGATTTTACACGATTTTAAGCGCGATTTTAACAATTTTACACGATTTTAAGCGCGATTTTAACAATTTTACATGATTTTAAGCACTTTTAATATTTTTATATTTATATACTGTGTCCTTTTATTTATTGTTCTATGGATATACAATGTGAAATGTACTCAATAATAGTAAAATACATATCTCTCTTTCTCTCTCTCTCTCTCTCTCTCTCTCTCTCTCTCTCTCTCTCTCTCTCTCTCTCTCTTATCTTTTCTATTTTTATTGTCATCTAATATTGATGTCTGGCCGGCGATGTCTGGCCGGCGCAGCCGGGCAGTGGCGGTAAGGGGGCATGGGGGTGGGGTCCAGGGGGGCAACTACACCAAACGGGTCACTTTTTGTCCACCATGTTACAGCACAAAATGATACAAAATATAATATTATTTTATCATAATACTGCAATTCTTTCTTATAATTTTCTAATAATTGAGAAATTAATAATATATACGGCCTACGCCGATGATACGTGCCCTGACGACAATAAAATAAAAACCTGAATCCTTATAATTCAAAAATAAATTGTATTGAAATTTTAATTTTTGTGAAAACAATTTAAACCAGATATAGGTATCCAATTTTTTCTATATATGACACTGTATGTTGCATAAGTGATTGTCTGTAGAAAGCTAAAGCTTTTTTTGTTCTTTATTTAATGGTTGTTACTATTATTATTCCTTACTTCATTTTTGATTTAATTATTATTATTGTTTGAGGTAATTTTTTATTACAAATGTGATTATTAGTGTTATATTTATAAATAAATAGTGTGTTTGTGCATAAACAAATATAACAAGCTGATTATTTACTGAAAACTTAACGTTAGTATTTTTCGATAAAGCTATCGTTAATTTTACGTTAACTGTACGTTATGTCAACTGGTGGTATTTTAACTGTCACTTAATACATTTGAACATAAAATGTCGTGATTTCTACTGCATTTACAAAGCGTTTTTATTGTTATTTACGCACTAGGCTACTCAGGAACTTTATTTCAACAGTTACACAATATTTTTGATGATTATTTTGTTTGTAGAATAATTAGTAGTACAGTTGAATAAAATAAATATATTTGAAAAAAATTTACAAAATAATATATGAAAAAATAACTTTTAATAATTTTTCTGATATTTTAATTATTTTTCTAATCATATTAGATAAATATCTAATTTAAGAGTAGATGATTACATTTAGTGTATTCATCTAATGTAAATAAATACTGTTTTATTATTGTTATCCTGCAGTTTATTTGAAATAACTAACAATTTCATTTCGGCTAATTTATATGTATAGATGAAATAACTAATGTTGTTGGAAATATCATCTAATTAAGTAGACAAATAATTGAAAATTTAATCATCTACTTCAAATTAATAAAATAGGCATTTATTTTTTTTTCTTGTGTAAAATAATCTACAAGTACAAAATATTTGACACTTTTTCGGTGTTCTATTTGGGACACAGAAAAATAGTTAAAAACTACACTAAAAAATGTCCAAACATACACTTGTTAGTGTTATCAAAAATTTTCGACACTATTCTAAATGTAAATGTAAATGTAAATTTTCATAATTAATAAATTAGTCATTTTACAAATAATTTTATAGTAATTTTGACTATAAACATTTATGTAAATTTACAAAACTTTTTACAGTGTATTTGTTGCGTCCAATGCTCATTCTTTTTTCCTTCTTACAATTTGCTATTATTGGTACGTGTTATTTCAAGCATTCTATATATTTTAAAAATGTATATCAATCATTATAAGTAAAATAAAAAAAAATAATTAACTAAATATAAAAATCTATTTCTGAAACATGATAGTTATAAAAAAATAAAATACTTATACATAATTATTAAAATAACTGAAATGAAAAAAAATCAATAAAATATATTGAACTTTTTTTCAATCATTGTATAGTTGGAAATAATTAATGAATTATGTATTAGAAGTATTTCTTAACAAATTAAAGAAAGTTTCGGAATTTTATTCATTTTGACTCGATAAATTTAACCGTAAGAGGTTTGTTTACAAACTCAAACTTTTTATGATTCTTTATATCAAATTTATGATTTTAGAATGCGTTTTTGATACTGTGATACAGTATTTCTTTTTTCGCTACAAAATACATGAATTACAAAAATAGTACATGATATATCTATAAAAAAAATATACATATATTTGCACAATCTTTAAATAATATTTATTTTAAGTTCAATATTAACTAAAAGTGATTTTAAGACAATACAATTGTCATAAAACTTAAATTACCATAATCAATATTTTTGTTATCCTTGTAATCAATTTAACAATAAAATATTTATTTAAACATATTATTATATATTGACAAATGAATTATTAAAATTAATTTATCTTTTAGACGCCATTTTTATGTATTTTCCATATGTTTTTCGTTTTATTATCTAGTAACTTGTCTCTATGTTTTATTTGTTTATTTATAATTAAAGTAAAATAAAACGGCTTTAGGTTGTAGTTCTGTATTAATAATCAACGTACTCAAAGTACATCTTCAATAGAAAAAAATGATACAAATGATATTTACATTAAATAAATAGAACATAGCAATAAGTTACTAGATAAAAAATTCTGAATTGAATAATGTTACTGGCTAAATATTATTTTAATATAACAATAATACACATCTATCGGGCGCGTTCGAGCGGCCGCCGACCGCAGACGACCGAATCGGATCAAGCCATGGACATTCACACCGAGTGGTGGGGGTAAAGGGATATCCGCTGCCACCACAAATATGAGAGCGCACTGGTCAACGCTCGTCGCTCTAATGACGACGCATCACCACCCAATTCCAGTAGGCTTATAAACTTATATAAGCTGAATTTATATCTTAATTTCATTATTAGTGTGGCAGTCGTGTTAGTCAGTCGACGAAATTATTACAAAGATTTTATTTTATTTTACTGTTATTTATTATTATTATTATTATTATTTTTTTATTTTTTATTGTTTTTTACTCTTATTCAATCAACATTCATCAACAATTGGTAAGTGTTTGTATTTTTTACTCTATTTATATCAATGTTCAGAACTAATCATATTAAAACAAAACTTCTTTAGGCTGTAGTTCTGTATTAATATTTATTAAAAATTGACGTACACTGAGAAAAAAAAAATTTTGAATCAATAAATATTTGCATTGATTCAAAACTTTTCATGCATTGTATATGGGCAAAACACTTAAAGTTTCAATATTAAAGTTTTAAAGTTTTGAGAATAAAGATTTGATTCAAAACGTATTTATTTTAAATAAAAATTTTAAAAGTTTTTAGTTAAAATTGTTAAAAATTTTATTTTAAACATTAATTCATTTTGTATTAAACAACTATGTTTATTTATTTTAAAATACTATATATATATGACAAATCAATGGTATTTTATCAATATCGCAAACTTTTTCACAAAATAAGTTAGATTTTTCTTTAACTTTATAAGCTGAGAAATGTCCATCATACATCTCTGTTTCAAGTAGTTTTAAAATAAAATAATAATCAACTATTATAATTAAGTTAATTAATTAAATAAATCAAATAAATAAATAAATCACTGTTTAATCAATATATTCCTCTAGAAGTTGAATATCTTGAAGTTTATATAATTCCAGTTTTTTAGTAAACTTAGTTCTCGGACCGATTTTTGGGAACAGTTCTTTTACACTCTCCAGGGTTAAATCTCTAAAACAGGTCTCATCAATATCTTGCTCTGTAAATAAGAATAAGTAATTCATTGTTTATTGACAAACATTTATCAAAATCACAACTTATATTAATTGTGTATATTCCAAAATAAAATCATGGTTAAATTATAGCAAAAAATTCAGTTTAAAATCGCGCCATTTTTATTATATAAATGCTTAAAACATAACTTTAAGCCTAAAATTTTATAATGCATATATATATATATATATATATATATATATATATATATATATATATATACCGGTGTTCGTTCGTCAAGTTCGTATGGGCGTTGAACATGTAATTTCGATAAATTGCGATATACTACTTTCTCGAGTAAAATTCGAAGAAATACTAAGAATACTTTTCGATAGGGCATAAAAGGTTCTATTATTTGGTTTTAGTTTTAATTTGCTAGCATGTGCCGTTTGGGTGCTAGAATTTTTTTTTGATTTATTGGTTTTTATTTTTTTTCTCAAAAACTATGAGGTGTAGGAAAATAAGCATGACATGGAAAAATGCGGAATAATGAGTACGATAATTGAGTGAAGAAACCATTATTCTACAATGCATATATATATATATATATATATATATATATATATATATATATATGTATATATATGTATATATATATATATATATATATATATAATTTATATATATATATATATATATATATATATACATATATATATATATATATATATATATGTATATATATATATATATATATATATATATATATATATATACATATATATATATATATATATATATATATATATACATATATATATATAAATGTAAACCATATAGGTATAAGAACACATAGATAAATGTAAACCATAAGAACACAGACTTCTGCACTGCATTATCTGACTAACTAACTGAAACGAACACGTTCGTCTGAAATACTTAGTAACGCATCTGATGATTCAACCGTTTTCGTTCAAAATTAAAAAGTTTTATTTGTAAATTGTAACATTTTGGAACAAAACGTTGGTTTCTATAGAAAATTAGCAATTTTTTGATACAAAAATATATTAAATTTTCTAACTAAAAGGTTAACAATTTTAAAATAAAAAGGTATGATTTTGAAACGAATAATTTGTGTTTGGAATTAAAACTCTTTTTAATATTGAATGAAAACTTAAAAGTGTTTTGAAAATAGTTTTCATACAAAATGAGAAATATTTTGAGCGAATACTTTTTTTCAAAAAAATGAAAGTTTTGGAAGAAAAATATTAAAGTCTTTAATTAAAAATTTTAAATTTTCAGTTAATGCAAAAATATTTAAAACTGCAAGGCGTTTTGTTCAATGCATTCCTCTTTCTCAGTGTACTCAACCGTACATCTTCATCAAGAAATATGATACAAATGATATTTACAGTAAAAAAAAAACAGAACATATAGAAACAAGTTACTAGATAACAATATAAGTAACTAGATTATAAAATTTTATAAATTTTTAATTAAAAGAAACCAAATTTTATTGAAATTAATGCCACACATCTTTTTATTTATAAATTTATATTGTTTCTCTTATCAATCTATGGATATCTTTATCAGAAAAAAAAATACATATTACATAAATAATAAACAAACAAAACATAGAAACAAGTTACTAGGTGACAAAGTTTTATTTTTTCCTGATGAAGATATACCTACGTGGAGTATATCGAAACTTAGATATTTAAATAAAATATATACTTATAGAACTGAATCCTAAAGCTTTTTCATTTTAATATAATAATAATTATTCGACGGAATTTAGTCTTTTATATATTTTTACTACTAAGCCAAAGTTTCGTAAGAATAATAGAGCATGTATGAGAGTGGAATTATGAATGTGGATGAAGCAAAAGTTGCTTGTGCTGCTGGATATAGGAATGTTTGGAGGCGACTGATTTCTCCCGGGGATGATGAAAAGAGTTTGTGCCACAACCCCCTGTTTTGGGTACATGGCGTGATTGTGTATGTATGTATGTATGTATGAATATTGTTCTTTAAATCTTGACCGGTAACAGCATTGTTTTATTTAATCTTTTCGTTTCTATTAATTACTCTGATTAATATTTTTTAAATTATATCATACATAATTTTGTTATAATTTTTAAACAGCATTTTAGCCGGCAATTTCTAAGTAAGAACTTTCTGTAACAATTTTGAAATCGTATTAGTTTAAATCGAAATTAAAATTTTGTAATGAACGTTTGCTGTTGAAAACGAGAGGGAAACCACTTGTAAAATCTGGTGTACAAATTTGTTAGAATCAGTTAAAATCCTAGTAAAATCATGGTAAAATCCTTAAAATCCTGGTAAAATCCTTAAAATCATAGATCAAATCCGTAAAATCTTTAACAGTTCGTAAATATTTTTAGTGTAGCAAGATTTAACAAGAATGTGTATTTTCGAATAAATTTTAAAATCAAATGTTATTGTTCATAAAAAATCAACAGCGACATAACATATTACCATTTTCTAAGATCTGTTAATACTATGTACAGGGTGGGCAAATTTGGACGTTTTTATAGGGGAACTCGGAAACTATAAGAGATATGGAAAAATGGACAGCGCATCCTCGCCGATCGCTTTTTTTGAGAGAAACTCAATTATGAAAACAAAAATTAGCTATCGTCTTTTGTTTTCGAGTTATGGCGAAAAGTTCGCTTTTTCCGTATTTTGATAAATGGCGATATCTCGATGGTTTTTTAAATTAGACGAAAATAATTTTCACATTCTTAAGGCACTTTTTTTAGTAGAATGAAATGGTCTTAACGGATATTATAAATCTCCGTTAATTCTCGGGTTATAACATAAAGTTGTGTTTTTTTAAATAAAATTCTCTATTTAACTATGTCAGAGCCGACTATGACTTGTATTTAAAAAAACACAACTTTATGTTATAACCTAAGAATTTTATTTCGATTAGAATTTGAAGCAATATTTTTTAAGTATTTATATTTTAAAATATTATTTTCATTATAATCAATAAAAATAAAAACGAAAATAGTTGCTTGCAATTTATAAATTATATACGAATATTATATATTTTGTGCTAAATATTTTTGTTGGTATTAATGCTACTGCTATATAAAGAAAGAGATAGAACTCTACCATCCTTCCTTGGCTATGAATACCATACCATACCATACCATACCATATTTTATCTATAAATTCATATTTTAGATTAAAAAATTATATTCATTGTAAATATGCTATGTTTAAACTTAAAAATAAATTAAAAATCTTCCGTAAAAATAGGAATGAAATTTAAAAAAAAATGTAAGGCTAATAAGTGTTACATACATTCAGTCGTACCACAAGTACAAAGATGAATTTATATTCTCTCATATTACATATTTTACATTATTTAATATATGATTATTAAATAATAATAATATTTGTAAAAATATGGGTATATACAAGGTTTCTATAAATAAATATTTTTACATATATTTTCATGTAATATTGAACTTTTATTAAACTCGATATTGTTTCGATTGTCTTGAAAATTGTTACTGAATCGCCTCAATCGAAATCTATTCCGATGTTAACATTTACGATTGACATAAAAGTAAGCTAATTTATGTATTTAAAATTTAGTTGAAATTTAATTAGTAAAATAGTATTTATTCTATAATAATAAATTATATGAAATTATCTTAATAAAATTATAAAATATTGCACAATTTTTATTATAATAATATAATTTTTTATTTATATTCAGTTATTGTCATTAAGTTTATAAAAATGTTCCAAAATATACAAATTAAAATCAATAAATAATTTTTTAACTATCTTATTGAAAAAAAAAGTTTTTAATCGTAATCGAAACTTCTCGTGTATTTCTATAAGACGGAACCATTTCGACAATTTCAAGCTAAAATCTTTTGTTTCACTTCGTGCGGCGTCGGTATATGTCGGAAATAGAAGCGTGTCTTTAAGATTTTATTGTATTTGTCTATTCAAACACTGCTATAATCGAGAACTATCACTCGGAATTATCCGATCCGATTACGATTACGATGATGTCACAGAATCCGGCCGCTGGTTACCAGGTTTATGCTGGGGCCCGTTTCGCCGTTTCGCCGTTTTCGGTCCGCGTATATACGCCTTCCGAACGTCCTGCGCTCGTTCGTGAGCTTCTCTAGCGTCGAGTAAAAAAATGACAAAATTTTAAAAAAATTCATTGTGGCTACATTATTTATTCGATTTTGACAAATTTTCAGAAAAGTATGTCCTAGTGCCCACATAAATTATAATATTATTAAAATACAGTGTTGCCAACTTTCCGAGAAATGTCAAAGTAGTCTATATATGGGTTTACCCATATACTTTTAATCTTGTTATTATATTTATTTTCATACTCTTATATCTATAATATTAAAAATCTGGAGTAAAATTCCTACAATCTTAAAAATTTCATGTAAAATCTTTACAATCTTACTTAAAATCCGTAAAATCGAAGAAAAATTATGTAAAATCCTTACAATCTCACTTAAAATCGGTAAAATCTTCGGATTGTACAATCCGGTGTACAAAATTTAAGGGAGTGGTTTTCCCCTCGGTTAAAAAGATATATTTGAATGATTTTGATGGTATTCGTTTGCGTGGACGTCCGATGAGTAGCTGGGGTGGTATGATTGAGAGTGTTTTGCGTGAGCGAAAGTTTCCAAGTAGTAGGAATAGAATTGAACATGTATGAGAGGAATTATGAATGTGGATAAAGCGAAAGTTGCTTGTGCTGGATATAGGAATGTTTGGAGACGACTGATTTCTCGGGATGATGAAAAGAGTTTGTGCCACACCCCCTGTTTTGGGTACATGGCGTGATTGTGTATGTATGTATGTATGTACACTGTAAAATTTTTTTATGTAATTTTACCTACAAAGTATGAGACACTATGATGCCCAGCATTTGTAGGTATTATTACCGAACAGCTGTAATTTTACATAATTGTTTAAAAATACATAATGTCGGTACTTTTACAAACGTTGTGTAATATGATATTACCAACGGTATGTAAAAATACATATGTATGTAATATTACAGTTTTTTAGTAAAATCTCTTTTAGTAAATTTACAGAACTTCAGTAAATTTGCTGTCGGGAATTTTCCATAAATAGGTAATATTTATTTAGTTCTGTAATATTATTGTTGGTAAAATTACGTACATTTGTAAATTTACATAAAGGATGTATTTTCAAATGAAGCAGGAATTAATAAACATTGAATAATAATAATATATATATAGTTTATTAGCAAAAAAAAATGCTATATACAAAAAACAAAAAATATACGTATAGTTTACAAAATTTGTATAGTAATATATGTGCAGAGCTGGGTTAAGTACTTCTAAAAAGTACTTAAGTATTAAGTACCAGTACTTTTATAAAATGTACTTAAAGTATTAAGTACCAGTACTACTTCAAGTACTCTAAGTACTTTATAAAAAGTACTTAAAGTACTTTCTGCGAATAAAAAAAAAAGTTTAATTTTAGTGACAAAAATTTATATATAGCAACAAAATTTTATTCAAAACAACTTTTTCTAATAACTTTTTTTCATATTTCAATAAATAATGTCAAAATGACAAATTTTTACAACGAATCATAAATATTTCATATCTGTGATATGGGATAAATGATAAATCAACACATAAATTCTTAATATAATGGTAAACTTTTATTGATCAATATTGCCATAATACATATAACAAAGTTATAAAAAAATACATAGTTTAAATTATTAAATAACATATAATATAGTTTGTAATTGCATATGCGCGGATTGACAGAAAAACAAGTTCGTGTATATTTCAACATAAATAAAATATAATTTTCTCATTTATTTTTTCCAACTTTTTAAAAACTTTAAAAATTATATTGTGCTATTTGCTTTTAAAACAACTAATTTTTCAAAGTTTAAGTCACTTAATGTTTGACGACGAGGGGTATTAATTATTCCAGCAAAAGGAAAGAGACGTTCAACTGGACCGGAAGATGGGAGAGGCGTATTGAATTTTGCAAATAATTTTAAAATATTTGGATATTCATGCAAAATATTTATGTCTGTTCTTTTGTCATCTAAATATTTAAAAAATTCTAATTCAAATTTGTTTGTAGATTTATTGTATTGTCTTGTTATCTCTTCTCGCTTCTCTTCTTCGAAATCAAAAAAATCGTCTGATTTTTTACTTTCATTATCTGTATCAGATGATGATATATTTTCTTCTGGAAATTTACTTAAAGCGGATTGTAAAATATTTAAAATATTTTTTAAAGATAGTGTAGTTTCCTTTATTTCTTTTTTTATCCATTTAGTTTTAAATTTTGGATATGTTACCGACGCAATAATTGCTTCATTAACGTTATTTAAACTAAAGTAATTTTTAAATCGATTTTCTAAACTTTTTATGCATTCGGTTAGAATAATTTGATTTTGTATATTAGAAGATTTTTTTAATTTTTCCCATTTATTTTTTAATGAAAATAAACATGGAAGGAGGTCTCCGTAAAAACACGATTTCTCACCTTGTAGCCGATCTATCGTTTCGGCTAATGGTTTCATTATTAATATATACTCCTCCATATATAAAATTTCACTTTCTGTTAATGTCATACGTTTCATATCTAACTTGCTCATTAGTGCGGATAATTTTTCTTTTGCTTTTAAGATTTGTGCGATTGAATCATATAAAGAGTTCCACCTGGTTGCTCCAGGGTAACTCAATGTATGACCTAAAGTCTCTACAATTACTTCCGCAGATTTCGGATAACTTGCTTTAGTCCATAATTTAGAACACTTGTTCATTACGTTCATATGCTTAGTTCTAAGTGAAATATTTTTTTGTAATATGTCGTTAAAATTTTTTGTCGCAATTAAATTTAACGTGTGGCTGGCACATCGTACGTGTTTGGGTAAAAAAAATCTTGAGGATGTATTGACATTTACTTCGTCAATATGCTCATTTGGTGATTCACATCTTGATTCTAATGTCTGAAATGTCGGTATATTTAATTCTTCATTTTCAGAATTTGTTTCTAAATTTTCATCTTCATTTATGACGTCATCTGTGAAATCGATATTTTGTTCTTGAAAAACGGATACTTGTAACAAATCAGTGGATATGTTTACTCCAAATTCTTTAAATGCTTTTATAAAATTAGAGCCATTATCAGTAATAGTGGCAATAACATTTGTATTGTTTAAATTATATTTGATGTGGATGTCTTCTAACATGTTAGCTACCCGATCATAAGAATGAGTGCCAGTAAATCTTTTGCATGCTAAGGCAGCAGATTTTCTTTTTAAATCTTTTGTAATCCAGTGGCAAGTTACACCAAGAAAACTACGGCGTTTGGCAGACCATATGTCGGCCGTTGTACAAAAATATTCCACATTTTTCATTTCTTCTGTCAGTGTATTCATTTTATTTTCATATAATTCAGAAATTTTTATCATTGCAGTTTTTCTTGTCATTACATTTAAATTCATATTTGCGAATAACCCAATAAAACTTTTATTTTCTAGTACATTTATAGCTGACATTGTATCAATTAAAAAATTTATAACTCGCATGTCAAAATTTTTTTTGCGATATAATGGGATTACTAAAATGAGGTTGTATTAATGATTGCTTAATTTTTTTTTCTGGAATTTTATCAAGATTATTTTCTTTATTATATAATTTTCGTTTGAGCGTCAAACGTTTTTCTTCTTTATATTTAATATAAATATCATAACTTGATTTATGTTTATTTTTTAAATGTTTTATAAAATTAGTTGTGATATTTAGAGACCCTTTAATAACAGTTTTTGCAGGTAAACATAATTTACAAGTAGCTTTAATTTTATTCACATCCGTAACTGGTAATAAAACATCGTAGAATTTTCCATCAAAAATAGGGCTGTTTTTTATTTTATCTATAATATCTTTATCGTTGTTTGGAGAATTTAAAACAAATTTTTCTTTTTCTTCGGTTAGTGTAGCTGTAGCTTGTTTAGAGGAACTTTGTATTGGGACAGAATCTTTTGTTTGTATGTTAGATGTGAACGAAGAATTGAAATATGCCGTCAATTTTGATTTTGTTTTCTTTTTGTCTTCATTCGGATCGTAATCTTGATCTTGGTCGTCATCCGAATTATAAAAAGGATCTAAATTTTCAATTTCTTTCTCCCAGTTTTTGTCCATTTTAGTTTTATAACTAGAAATAAATTAATTAATAAAAGTTAGTTATATGCACCAAATTAATAATAAGAAATAGCACAACTAATTTAAATAATGTAAAATAATTATCAGAATGCATCCTAATTACTAATTACTTATTAAAACAAAAATTAAAATAAATATAATACTTATATATTCATATTTGAAAATACATGGGATCGCCCAAGCCCACTGATCTTTTTATTGATTTGTAATTGTTATTTATATAATATTGTTTTTTTTTTTAGCTTAAATCAAAAATATGTTATAATATATAATGCGTTTCAAAAAGTTTGTGTTATATTTTATACATATAATTGAACAGAATTCAATTGATCTGAAATCTTTTTTTTAAAAAATATTTAAATATTATTAATTTAATTTAATTTATGAGGTAGATATTAGAAGTAATTATTTATAAAAAAAATTAAAATTTGTGAAAAAATTCTTGAATTTTTAGTCCGTTTTTTTTATTTTTAATGTTATTATTGGTTTGGTAAATTTAAATGTTATTTATTGAAAAACCTGTTAAATTTTTATTATTTAATAAAATTTATCTATTAGTAGCCATGAAAATTGAAACTGGCAGTATATCGATCACGTTTCTAAATTTTGTTGTAAATTTAATAGTTATTAAAACAAGTGTTGTAACGATATCGATTTTAAAAATGCCGAATAACAAATATTCATTCCAATTTTAAAACATAAACTCTTTTCATTTAAACAGAAATTAGTTTTTGCCAATCATTTTTATCCAGACAAAATCTTTCACTTCTTTTACATTCACTTACACAAATCATTTTTAATCATCACATTCAATATCACTCACATAAGTTCCTTTAACTAAATTTTCAATAAACATTTGTTCAAAATGACCGATCTATTTTAATTGACTTACACCATCTTTCGAAACAATTTTTATTTAGCAATTTTACATTTTTCATATATCTCAATCCCTTCTAGTCAGGCCTGCTCTTAGGCCAAGGCAAGAGGAGTCCACGCCCCGGAATCCGTATATTTAAGGGCCCCGCAATGCTTTGTTTCAGTCAAATTCCGAGATATTAAATATAATTAAATATTTTGGGAGTAAATTTTACATATGTCACATCAAAAACATTCAACTATTTTCGATTTAGTTTAACTTTTTAGATTTTTTGTTTGAAATCGGCAACATATTTCAGGGTCTGCATCTCAAGAATGCATTCTAATATTTTTAATTTATAGTCGCGGTGTCATTAAAAAAGTTCTTAGTTACCCTTTCAATTAAAAAAATGACAATTAAAACTATTTAGAAATGTGTCTGGAATATTGCTGTAAATTTGAAGTTCAAAAAACATTAAAAATTTATATTTAAAATAGAAACTTTAATTTTTTTACGTTAAAAAATAAGTTTAGTTAACATGTGCTATATTAAAAGTTGATAGATTTTTAGTAAACTAGAAAAATACATAATTTTGATACGTTAGTATTACTTTACTAAAATGTTTTTATGTAATATAATTTCTAAAAAGTGTTTTATTATATATTTACTAAATTAATGACTTATGAAAGAATAAAATTATTATTAAACACGTTAATAGGTATTTTATTACTTTATTTAAAATGGGACATTTACCGATAAATCGGAGAAATTACCGAATTACATACATACGTACATACACAATCATGCCATGTACCCATCTCATTTCAACGGCAGTCATTTTACTTTTATGCTTTTGCAGCCAAACCTAACACTCACTACCATACATCAACATAGGCACTAATACAGCATTGTATACCTACTTCTTGGTACACTCATATTTTTATAAAAACACATATAATATGAAAAATAGAATGTAAACAAAAAAAAAGAAATTAATAAACAAATATTTGATATGCACTGAAAGAAACAATGTAGATAATTTTTCTGGCTTCAGTTTTGTAAATACTTAGTGATCTAAAACGACACCGCTCGTATAAAGGCGGCTAAGTAACAATGGTTCTAAGAATATTGCCGCCGCAGCCATGCCGCGGTATAAGTGACACACACACACACACACACAACCACCCAAACACACACACCCCCACACACACACACACACATACACATACACACACACACACACACACACACACACACACACACACACACACACACACACACACACCGAGCTGTAGTATCACTATCGACTAAAGTTACTAGAATTTACAATTTGTGTCACTGAGGTTTATAATTTAACACTACGTCGCGACAATCTAAATGAAGATAAAATATATCGTAATTAAAAAAATAAATAAAAAATTTCGTTAATTATTCGGCCGGATAGTAGTCACTAATCGGCCAAAACGTATATACGGCCAAATTAGTCGGATTATCCGGTCTCACCGTTGCATCTCTAATTAAAACGTTATTCTAATACATATTGTTGCATTTTGCTAAATAGCAAGTTTTGGTTTTTCATAATTAAATTAAAATTAAATTCACCAAGCCTAATAATTATTAAAAATTAACAATATTATTGAACAAAAATTATACCTTATACGTTTGTAAGAGTCTTAAAAAATTTGAAACAAAAAAAATTGTTGGTTTTAATATTTAAATGAAGAGTGGTCTGTAATAAATTACTTCCCATATTTTACAAATGAAATTATAACAAAATACAAAATTAATTTGATCTAATAATTGTTTATTTAAACATGCAATTAATTTTTTCCTTAAAGTATTAGTTTTATTCTCTTATATTCTTGTGTTTCTCAGCAAAAGTCGTCCCCGTAAATAACGCAGCATTTTTGTAATTTACATAATATATAACTACAAAGTGAATAATACAACAAACATTGAAGCGACAATATAAAGTATACGAAAGTGTGTGAATCAAAACAATAAATAGAAATACTTACTTGTTTTATCCGCTATTTTTGGAAAATAATAATGTTGAACTTGGCTATCAATAAATATATGAGAAATATTACACAAACTGTACAGTAGCAAGGTTTGTTAAACACTGAGTTAGAAAGTTAGCCCTAGCCTAACGCCACCAGCGACTTGCACGTATATTTGCAAAACCGTTAATATACTTCAAATATTACTCACATGTACTTTAAGTATTTGTATGTACTTTAAGTATGTTTATGTACTTTAAGTACTTTTATGTACTTTAAGTACTTTTATGTACTTTAAGTACTTTTATGTACTTTAAGTATTTGCATGTACTTTAAGTACCACAAAAGTACTTAAGTATTAAGTACTTGTAAAAAAGCTTTAAGTACAAGTACTGAGTATCACATTTGAAAAGTACTTAAAGTAAAGTACTCTAAGTACTAAATACTTAAAGTACGTACTTAGAGTACTTTTACTTTAAGTACTACCCAGCTCTGATATGGATACATAAATTTTACGATTTTACTAAAATGTGACCAAGCGTTTGTATTTGGACCGAATGCGAGAATACCATATGGCCAGATAGTGACATATTTATGTGCACATTTGCTACCCCCGGGGCTCAAGGGTCGCGCAAATGAATCGGTTGTTTGGGGCTGGTTCTAACGGTAAAACCCAAGTGTTTGAGACACGTGTTCAGGACCGTTCCTGGAATGATAGCCGCCCAGGTGCAAAAAAGAAATAGCCGCCCTTAAAAATTAACATGATTTATTTTACTATTAATTTGAGGCTAAAAGTGGACCACGGCCGCCCTTTCGGCTGGCCGCCCTAGTGCGGATGCACCTTTTGCACCCCCGCCAGGAACGGCCCTGCACGTGTTTATCTTGAAGGTTAAATTATTAATTATATTTATTTATAAATCCATAATTTATATAATAACATAGAAATCTATCTAACTTAATACATAACTTTTAGAAATATTAATCAATATTTTTTTTTATAGAATTTGAAGTAATATTGATTTTGATAAGATTATAGATATACCTATTTATTTATTTATTAGTATTATTTTATTTTGCTAAGAAATTAAAATCTTAAAAATGTATAATTGTAACAAGAATTATATTTAGTAAACTTAAAATTTTTCTCAATATTAACAATAATAAAAATATATTATTTTTTGATATTAGATTTAGTCCATTTCTTGCATTTGTATATCAACTTATTATACGTCAACTGATTCAATTATATTAATCTATAATAATAATAATAATAGAAAATATGTGTGTGTGTGTCTCATAAGGTTGTTTTTATCTGTAAAGTTAATGATATTTAGTGTGCATTTGTTGGCATTTCTTGTTATTGTTTCGTAAAAATGTTGTCTTTTGTCGTGTATGATTACGGTTTCCCACGAAAGCACACAGAACAATGCAATGTGTTTGTCATTAACGTACCTATATGCTAACAGTTTTTCAATATTATTTTTAATTCTACAAAACAAACCTACATATCGTTATAAACAATATAATAAAATTTGGAATAATAAATTTATTAACCGACAAATTTTGATTAAAAGCAATAAAGTTGTTCATTTTTTATGTACTATTTATATATTTTAATGATACGTGAAATAATTGATTAGTAATTAGTAATATTAGTGGTTTCAAATTTATTACATTGTTTATACATTATTATATTTCAGTCTCAAGTTTTTATTTGAAAAATTAAATAAATAATAAAAAAATTACTAAGTATATAAAATTGGAGATTCATTCTGTTGATTTGTCAGATCTTTATTAAATAAGAATTATATAATAATAATACGTTTATTTTCAACAGGTAAAAACACTCAATTACAGGAAAAGTACAAAACTATACATTAAATATTTAATATTAACAAATAAAGAAATAAGTAACAATAGTGGACTAACTAATACAATAATATTATACAACAAGAATTAAATATATATATAACTTATAATATTTTATTTGTATTATTATAGAAGAATATTACATAATATATATATTAATTAATTAATAATACAATTACGCATTTCTTTATAAAATGGAAGCTATCATTATGAATATCACAAGCATGACAAACTCTATTATAATTATCAGACATTTTAAATATCGGAGAATTTAATAGTATGTTTGTTCTACTAAAAATTCTTATAAAATGTTAAATTTTGACATATACATATATACATTATACTTATTTGTTGTTTCAAATACAAATTAATTAGTAAATTATTAGAGCGAAAAGTGTAAATATAAAACATGTTAGCCATTTTAATACTGGTTACATTCCAGGAATCTTGATTGGAGGTAACGAAAAAAACAGGTGGAGCTTACCTGACAGGTGCAAGAACAAAATGGTTTACGCATAATGATCATATTCTATTTGGAAATTTAAGATGAATGTAATAAGAATAATACATGTAGAATAAATAAATAAGTAACATATTATATTTACATGATATTTTTAATTTTATTAATGCAAAGATTTCATTTTTAAAAATTTCTTTTTTTTTTGCTAATTCTGAACGAATTATTAAATTTGACGTTATTAATTTTATAGCTTTAGATAAATTTATCAATGTGTTAAACTAAATAACTGAATTAGAAGAAGGGAAATTAATATGAAATATGTTGTGAAATAGTGTAGTTTTTCAAAGAAAAATCTGATAACCAAATAGCTAATCAATAAATAATTCTGCGTATTCTATGAATCAATAAATCAGCAGATTAGAATCATAGATTAAGTTGATAGTTGTTTGGTAAAATATTTCTGATTTATGAAACTGCGGTTACTATAGGTAAATTATGTTCATCAACGTGAAAATATTTCATATTTTTATTCGTTTTTTTCTTTGTATATTTCTGTAATTTGGTTTTTGTGTTATTATTTAATAAAAGCTTAAATTAAATAATTGTTGATCACTACTTGTACGCACGCTCCTGTAAAGTTAATAAATATACGCTAACCGCTTATCGTGTTACACGTCTATTTCTTCTAATTTGGCATGTTCGTGCTTTGCAAATCCCAAAAGTAAATATTCGAATATTCGATAATTGTGTTTCTGGCAGTTGGGTCACTTTTTGTCCACTACTGTAGTATTTCTTCAGGAATCGGGTTCGTCACAACATTAAGCACTTCAAGTTCTGTTAATAAAGATTTCACTATAAACTTCCACACACTATATTTTTCACCATTAAATGATTGAATATTTCTTTTAGCAACTTGTATGTCCATTTTGCTTTATTTTATAACTTGTAATTATTAACAGAACACACGCACACACTATTTAAAACTATATTGAAAGTATCCGTGTTTTATTGTTAAATAGTTTATATTAATTATATTTAATTATTAATTTTAATTTACGTTGCCTGGGCACCATAACCTGTTAGAAATATGGGTTTTAATTTAATTAAATAAAACACAACACAAGTATAGTAGAGATATTTTATTCTTATTAAGTAGTGATTACTTTAACAGCTATCTGAAGAGTGAATATATTGAACATACGAAAAATATATGTCTACCTAAAAGTTTACATTATAGAACGTGACTATAGTGGATTCAAGGAGCAAAGACAAGCGAATATTTGCGTGATCACACAACGCAGCTATGCGCGCATGCAATTAAAATGCGATTTCGGGTGGTAAAACGGTGCGAATCGAATGTTGTCGCATATTAAATTGTAGCTAAACGTACCTGCTAAATGATGCACGATGATATTCTTTTGGGTAATTCTTCTATAAAAGGTATTTTTATCAATTTCGATATATTAATTTGACAATTTAACATATTTTTTCAATATCGCAGTGAGATTCTTTTTTTTTTCATAGCTATCTATGTTTATTACATACATATATTAAATTTTTAAATGCGATATCTCACACACACACACACACATATACACACAACATCACACACACACACCATCACACACACACACAGGCGATTTTAACAATTTTACATGATTTTAAGCGCGGTTGTAAGGATTTTACACGATTTTAAACGCGATTTTAACAATTTTACATGATTTTAAGCGCGGTTGTAAGGATTTTACACGATTTTAAGCGCGATTTTAACAATTTTACACGATTTTAAGCGCGATTTTAACAATTTTACATGATTTTAAGCACTTTTAATATTTTTATATTTATATACTGTGTCCTTTTATTTATTGTTCTATGGATATACAATGTGAAATGTACTCAATAATAGTAAAATACATATCTCTCTTTCTCTCTCTCTCTCTCTCTCTCTCTCTCTCTCTCTCTTTATCTTTTCTATTTTTATTGTCATCTAATATTGATGTCTGGCCGGCGATGTCTGGCCGGCGCAGCCGGGCAGTGGCGGTAAGGGGGCATGGGGGTGGGGTCCAGGGGGGCAACTACACCAAACGGGTCACTTTTTGTCCACCATGTTACAGCACAAAATGATACAAAATATAATATTATTTTATCATAATACTGCAATTCTTTCTTATAATTTTCTAATAATTGAGAAATTAATAATATATACGGCCTACGCCGATGATACGTGCCCTGACGACAATAAAATAAAAACCTGAATCCTTATAATTCAAAAATAAATTGTATTGAAATTTTAATTTTTGTGAAAACAATTTAAACCAGATATAGGTATCCAATTTTTTCTATATATGACACTGTATGTTGCATAAGTGATTGTCTGTAGAAAGCTAAAGCTTTTTTTGTTCTTTATTTAATGGTTGTTACTATTATTATTCCTTACTTCATTTTTGATTTAATTATTATTATTGTTTGAGGTAATTTTTTATTACAAATGTGATTATTAGTGTTATATTTATAAATAAATAGTGTGTTTGTGCATAAACAAATATAACAAGCTGATTATTTACTGAAAACTTAACGTTAGTATTTTTCGATAAAGCTATCGTTAATTTTACGTTAACTGTACGTTATGTCAACTGGTGGTATTTTAACTGTCACTTAATACATTTGAACATAAAATGTCGTGATTTCTACTGCATTTACAAAGCGTTTTTATTGTTATTTACGCACTAGGCTACTCAGGAACTTTATTTCAACAGTTACACAATATTTTTGATGATTATTTTGTTTGTAGAATAATTAGTAGTACAGTTGAATAAAATAAATATATTTGAAAAAAATTTACAAAATAATATATGAAAAAATAACTTTTAATAATTTTTCTGATATTTTAATTATTTTTCTAATCATATTAGATAAATATCTAATTTAAGAGTAGATGATTACATTTAGTGTATTCATCTAATGTAAATAAATACTGTTTTATTATTGTTATCCTGCAGTTTATTTGAAATAACTAACAATTTCATTTCGGCTAATTTATATGTATAGATGAAATAACTAATGTTGTTGGAAATATCATCTAATTAAGTAGACAAATAATTGAAAATTTAATCATCTACTTCAAATTAATAAAATAGGCATTTATTTTTTTTTCTTGTGTAAAATAATCTACAAGTACAAAATATTTGACACTTTTTCGGTGTTCTATTTGGGACACAGAAAAATAGTTAAAAACTACACTAAAAAATGTCCAAACATACACTTGTTAGTGTTATCAAAAATTTTCGACACTATTCTAAATGTAAATGTAAATGTAAATTTTCATAATTAATAAATTAGTCATTTTACAAATAATTTTATAGTAATTTTGACTATAAACATTTATGTAAATTTACAAAACTTTTTACAGTGTATTTGTTGCGTCCAATGCTCATTCTTTTTTCCTTCTTACAATTTGCTATTATTGGTACGTGTTATTTCAAGCATTCTATATATTTTAAAAATGTATATCAATCATTATAAGTAAAATAAAAAAAAATAATTAACTAAATATAAAAATCTATTTCTGAAACATGATAGTTATAAAAAAATAAAATACTTATACATAATTATTAAAATAACTGAAATGAAAAAAAATCAATAAAATATATTGAACTTTTTTTCAATCATTGTATAGTTGGAAATAATTAATGAATTATGTATTAGAAGTATTTCTTAACAAATTAAAGAAAGTTTCGGAATTTTATTCATTTTGACTCGATAAATTTAACCGTAAGAGGTTTGTTTACAAACTCAAACTTTTTATGATTCTTTATATCAAATTTATGATTTTAGAATGCGTTTTTGATACTGTGATACAGTATTTCTTTTTTCGCTACAAAATACATGAATTACAAAAATAGTACATGATATATCTATAAAAAAAATATACATATATTTGCACAATCTTTAAATAATATTTATTTTAAGTTCAATATTAACTAAAAGTGATTTTAAGACAATACAATTGTCATAAAACTTAAATTACCATAATCAATATTTTTGTTATCCTTGTAATCAATTTAACAATAAAATATTTATTTAAACATATTATTATATATTGACAAATGAATTATTAAAATTAATTTATCTTTTAGACGCCATTTTTATGTATTTTCCATATGTTTTTCGTTTTATTATCTAGTAACTTGTCTCTATGTTTTATTTGTTTATTTATAATTAAAGTAAAATAAAACGGCTTTAGGTTGTAGTTCTGTATTAATAATCAACGTACTCAAAGTACATCTTCAATAGAAAAAAATGATACAAATGATATTTACATTAAATAAATAGAACATAGCAATAAGTTACTAGATAAAAAATTCTGAATTGAATAATGTTACTGGCTAAATATTATTTTAATATAACAATAATACACATCTATCGGGCGCGTTCGAGCGGCCGCCGACCGCAGACGACCGAATCGGATCAAGCCATGGACATTCACACCGAGTGGTGGGGGTAAAGGGATATCCGCTGCCACCACAAATATGAGAGCGCACTGGTCAACGCTCGTCGCTCTAATGACGACGCATCACCACCCAATTCCAGTAGGCTTATAAACTTATATAAGCTGAATTTATATCTTAATTTCATTATTAGTGTGGCAGTCGTGTTAGTCAGTCGACGAAATTATTACAAAGATTTTATTTTATTTTACTGTTATTTATTATTATTATTATTATTATTTTTTTATTTTTTATTGTTTTTTACTCTTATTCAATCAACATTCATCAACAATTGGTAAGTGTTTGTATTTTTTACTCTATTTATATCAATGTTCAGAACTAATCATATTAAAACAAAACTTCTTTAGGCTGTAGTTCTGTATTAATATTTATTAAAAATTGACGTACACTGAGAAAAAAAAAATTTTGAATCAATAAATATTTGCATTGATTCAAAACTTTTCATGCATTGTATATGGGCAAAACACTTAAAGTTTCAATATTAAAGTTTTAAAGTTTTGAGAATAAAGATTTGATTCAAAACGTATTTATTTTAAATAAAAATTTTAAAAGTTTTTAGTTAAAATTGTTAAAAATTTTATTTTAAACATTAATTCATTTTGTATTAAACAACTATGTTTATTTATTTTAAAATACTATATATATGACAAATCAATGGTATTTTATCAATATCGCAAACTTTTTCACAAAATAAGTTAGATTTTTCTTTAACTTTATAAGCTGAGAAATGTCCATCATACATCTCTGTTTCAAGTAGTTTTAAAATAAAATAATAATCAACTATTATAATTAAGTTAATTAATTAAATAAATCAAATAAATAAATAAATCACTGTTTAATCAATATATTCCTCTAGAAGTTGAATATCTTGAAGTTTATATAATTCCAGTTTTTTAGTAAACTTAGTTCTCGGACCGATTTTTGGGAACAGTTCTTTTACACTCTCCAGGGTTAAATCTCTAAAACAGGTCTCATCAATATCTTGCTCTGTAAATAAGAATAAGTAATTCATTGTTTATTGACAAACATTTATCAAAATCACAACTTATATTAATTGTGTATATTCCAAAATAAAATCATGGTTAAATTATAGCAAAAAATTCAGTTTAAAATCGCGCCATTTTTATTATATAAATGCTTAAAACATAACTTTAAGCCTAAAATTTTATAATGCATATATATATATATATATATATATATATATATATATATATATATATATATACCGGTGTTCGTTCGTCAAGTTCGTATGGGCGTTGAACATGTAATTTCGATAAATTGCGATATACTACTTTCTCGAGTAAAATTCGAAGAAATACTAAGAATACTTTTCGATAGGGCATAAAAGGTTCTATTATTTGGTTTTAGTTTTAATTTGCTAGCATGTGCCGTTTGGGTGCTAGAATTTTTTTTTGATTTATTGGTTTTTATTTTTTTTCTCAAAAACTATGAGGTGTAGGAAAATAAGCATGACATGGAAAAATGCGGAATAATGAGTACGATAATTGAGTGAAGAAACCATTATTCTACAATGCATATATATATATATATATATATATATATATATATATATATATATGTATATATATGTATATATATATATATATATAATTTATATATATATATATATATATATATATATATATATATATATATATATACATATATATATATATATATATATATATATATATATATATATATATATATATATATATATGTATATATATATATATACATATATATATATATATATATATATATATATATATATATATACATACATATATATATATATATATATATATATATGTATATATATATATATATATATATATACATATATATATATATATATATATATATATATATACATATATATATAAATGTAAACCATATAGGTATAAGAACACATAGATAAATGTAAACCATAAGAACACAGACTTCTGCACTGCATTATCTGACTAACTAACTGAAACGAACACGTTCGTCTGAAATACGTAGTAACGCATCTGATGATTCAACCGTTTTCGTTCAAAATTAAAAAGTTTTATTTGTAAATTGTAACATTTTGGAACAAAACGTTGGTTTCTATAGAAAATTAGCAATTTTTTGATACAAAAATATATTAAATTTTCTAACTAAAAGGTTAACAATTTTAAAATAAAAAGGTTTGATTTTGAAACGAATAATTTGTGTTTGGAATTAAAACTCTTTTTAATATTGAATGAAAACTTAAAAGTGTTTTGAAAATAGTTTTCATACAAAATGAGAAATATTTTGAGCGAATACTTTTTTTCAAAAAAATGAAAGTTTTGGAAGAAAAATATTAAAGTCTTTAATTAAAAATTTTAAATTTTCAGTTAATGCAAAAATATTTAAAACTGCAAGGCGTTTTGTTCAATGCATTCCTCTTTCTCAGTGTACTCAACCGTACATCTTCATCAAGAAATATGATACAAATGATATTTACAGTAAAAAAAAACAGAACATATAGAAACAAGTTACTAGATAACAATATAAGTAACTAGATTATAAAATTTTATAAATTTTTAATTAAAAGAAACCAAATTTTATTGAAATTAATGCCACACATCTTTTTATTTATAAATTTATATTGTTTCTCTTATCAATCTATGGATATCTTTATCAGAAAAAAAAATACATATTACATAAATAATAAACAAACAAAACATAGAAACAAGTTACTAGGTGACAAAGTTTTATTTTTTCCTGATGAAGATATACGTGGAGTATATCGAAACTTAGATATTTAAATAAAATATATACTTATAGAACTGAATCCTAAAGCTTTTTTATTTTAATATAATAATAATTATTCGACGGAATTTAGTCTTTTATATATTTTTACTACTAAGCCAAAGTTTCGTAAGAATAATAGAGCATGTATGAGAGTGGAATTATGAATGTGGATGAAGCAAAAGTTGCTTGTGCTGCTGGATATAGGAATGTTTGGAGGCGACTGATTTCTCCCGGGGATGATGAAAAGAGTTTGTGCCACAACCCCCTGTTTTGGGTACATGGCGTGATTGTGTATGTATGTATGTATGTATGAATATTGTTCTTTAAATCTTGACCGGTAACAGCATTGTTTTATTTAATCTTTTCGTTTCTATTAATTACTCTGATTAATATTTTTTAAATTATATCATACATAATTTTGTTATAATTTTTAAACAGCATTTTAGCCGGCAATTTCTAAGTAAGAACTTTCTGTAACAATTTTGAAATCGTATTAGTTTAAATCGAAATTAAAATTTTGTAATGAACGTTTGCTGTTGAAAACGAGAGGGAAACCACTTGTAAAATCTGGTGTACAAATTTGTTAGAATCACTTAAAATCCTAGTAAAATCATGGTAAAATCTTTAAAATCCTGGTAAAATCCTTAAAATCATAGATCAAATCCGTAAAATCTTTAACAGTTCGTAAATATTTAGTGTACCACAAGCCCTATACGATTTAACAAGAATGTGTATTTTCGAATAAATTTTAAAATCAAATGTTATTGTTCATAAAAAATCAACAGCGACATAACATATTACCATTTTCTAAGATCTGTTAATACTATGTACAGGGTGGGCAAATTTGGACGTTTTTATAGGGGAACTCGGAAACTATAAGAGATATGGAAAAATGGACAGCGCATCCTCGCCGATCGCTTTTTTTGAGAGAAACTCAATTATGAAAACAAAAATTAGCTATCGTCTTTTGTTTTCGAGTTATGGCGAAAAGTTCGCTTTTTCCGTATTTTGATAAATGGCGATATCTCGATGGTTTTTTAAATTAGACGAAAATAATTTTCACATTCTTAAGGCACTTTTTTTAGTAGAATGAAATGGTCTTAACGGATATTATAAATCTCCGTTAATTCTCGGGTTATAACATAAAGTTGTGTTTTTTTAAATAAAATTCTCTATTTAACTATGTCAGAGCCGACTATGACTTGTATTTAAAAAAAACACAACTTTATGTTATAACCTAAGAATTTTATTTCGATTAGAATTTGAAGCAATATTTTTTAAGTATTTATATTTTAAAATATTATTTTCATTATAATCAATAAAAATAAAAACGAAAATAGTTGCTTGCAATTTATAAATTATATACGAATATTTATATATTTTGTGCTAAATATTTTTGTTGGTATTAATGCTACTGCTATATAAAGAAAGAGATAGAACTCTACCATCCTTCCTTGGCTATGAATACCATACCATACCATATTTTATCTATAAATTTATATTTTAGATTAAAAAATTATATTCATTGTAAATATGCTATGTTTAAACTTAAAAACAAATTAAAAATCTTCCGTAAAAATAGGAATGAAATTTAAAAAAAAATGTAAGGCTAATAAGTGTTACATACATTCAGTCGTACCACAAGTACAAAGATGAATTTATATTCTCTCATATTACATATTTTACATTATTTAATATATGATTATTAAATAATAATAATATTTGTAAAAATATGGGTATATACAAGGTTTCTATAAATAAATATTTTTACATATATTTTCATGTAATATTGAACTTTTATTAAACTCGATATTGTTTCGATTGTCTTGAAAATTGTTACTGAATCGCCTCAATCGAAATCTATTCCGATGTTAACATTTACGATTGACATAAAAGTAAGCTAATTTATGTATTTAAAATTTAGTTGAAATTTAATTAGTAAAATAGTATTTATTCTATAATAATAAATTATATGAAATTATCTTAATAAAATTATAAAATATTGCACAATTTTTATTATAATAATATAATTTTTTATTTATATTCAGTTATTGTCATTAAGTTTATAAAAATGTTCCAAAATATACAAATTAAAATCAATAAATAATTTTTTAACTATCTTATTGAAAAAAAAAGTTTTTAATCGTAATCGAAACTTCTCGTGTATTTCTATAAGACGGAACCATTTCGACAATTTCAAGCTAAAATCTTTTGTTTCACTTCGTGCGGCGTCGGTATATGTCGGAAATAGAAGCGTGTCTTTAAGATTTTATTGTATTTGTCTATTCAAACACTGCTATAATCGAGAACTATCACTCGGAATTATCCGATCCGATTACGATTACGATGATGCCACAGAATCCGGCCGCTGGTCACCAGGTTTATGCTGGGGCCCGTTTCGCCGTTTTCGGTCCGCGTACACACTAAGAAATTTTTTACCAAATTCTACACCAAAAATATTCTATATAGGTCCACCCGCGCTAGTGTAAATATTACCAGTGTCAGGTTTGGTAAAAATGTTCACGCATATGTAGTCAAATATTTAACGAACATATGGTTGTACATTTACAAGTAATTGTGTAAATTTTACAATATCCTTGGAAAATTTTTAACATAATTGAGTGTTAAATTTAACACTATTTTTATTGAAATATACACTTAACTTATTTTAATTTTACCAAAAACAAAGTAAATATGTACACAATTTTTTGTAATAAATTAACTCGTACGTGTGTTAAATTTACACATATTGGTGAATAAAATTAACACCGTAAAAAGGTCTTCTACAAATTTTTGTGTAATAATTAACCAAATTCATTGAATGTAATACACCGGAACGTGTATATTTTATATATTTTGTTTTGTAAAATTTAACACAAAAGGGTGTAAGGATTTTTCGCAGAAGATTTTGTTGATGGAAACGCAGATTTCACATTTCAATTGACTATACACAGCAATGGTGTAATAATATACTTTTTATTTAGATTTACCTAGACAAAATTAAAAATTTATGTATATAAATATTTATATATATATATATATATATATATATATATATATATATATATATATATATATATAGACACTTGGTATATATGAAGCGCTGTGTATCTCCATTACAAATGTGAAGTCTTTGCTACCGCAACAAAAGCTTCTATGAATATGACTGTATCTGAAATAAAATAACATAAAATATTTTAAAAATCATTTATTTATCAAAGAATGACAAAAAAAAAATATTCTAAAAAATTTTAATAATTAAATTAAATTATATAATTTAATGTAAGTGTAATATTTGTTGTTATATTTGCAAATTTCTGAAGGTTCTTAATAATATAAATGTTGAAAATCTACTATATTATATTGAACTATTTTAAGTTAAATATGAAGGAATTCTTAATTGAAATTAAATTAAAACATATTCAATAGTTCTATTTAGATAAACGTGTTAATAATTCACTCATTTTTGGAGTAAATTCAATATTTTGGTCTTCAATTTTATAAAAGTACGTCAAATGCTTGTAATGATGAACCATTTATTGGAATAGCTTGTCCATCAATTATTAAAGAATAATAATCAATCGCTGAAATGTTAGGGCCTTTTGCAATGAGAAATGGTTGCTTCGTCTTTCTGTAGGCAATGTATTCTTTTAAAGGAATATTAGTCTGAAAAACAAGAATCAGTTAATAAATTTCATTGAATACAATAAAATTTAAATTTAATGCAAAAGAATATATAAAACTTACTTCACAAAATACAATCAAATTATTAACATTTGATAGTTGTTTCTCTCTAACTACTTTACTAGGGTCATTTCACATTTTTTTTTTTATTATTTCAATCGAAAGATTTTATGTATTTATAGACATAAACAGCAACAACAATTTTTTTTTCGCATTATTATAGCCGTAATTAACAAAAAGATTTGCCCGCCAAACGGGTTCTGAAAAATCGACGTCGGCCATGTTATGACGTTTTCTAAGAACAATAGAGATGTTTGTCGTCATTGCAACACGTCACCGTTGACACACGTGCTATGCATAGTATTGTCATAATAACGGTGCTAGGTCCATGGTGCTGGGGAGCAGAGGGGGTACTTTTTTGGGGTACTTTTTTTTGGGGGTATGAAAAAGCCAAACACCCTTGTTTCTAAGTATAGTCTGTGGTAAAAATTATGGAATTTAAAAGTAAAATTGTTAGCCATCCGATAAATAGTCAGAGTAGGAAAATTGTTTCAAATGTATATAATTTTATTAAACGTAAATATGGAGATACGTTAACAGTACGTGAAATTGTGAAACAAGTAGTTGAAGCAACTGGTGTCTCCGAAAGATCAGTGTATCGAATTAATAATGAAAAAAATTCTTTTATTCTTTTATTTTAAAATATATTTTTATTTTGATATTAATTTGTTTATTATTTTTCACCTTTAATAATTAATACTTTAATTATATAACACTCTAAAATATAAATTCAAAATATTTATTATAATTATTATCTATTTTAAAATATTAGTACACTATAATTTAGTATAGTTTTTTATTTTGATGTTGATTTGTTTATAATTTTTCACCTTTAATAATTAATAATTTAATTATATAACACTCTAAAATATAAATTCAAAATATTTATTATAATTATTATCTATTTTTAAATATTAATACATTATAATTTATTATGGATATTAAAATAATTTTTAGAAAAAAATTATTCATTGGACTATACTTTGCGCGTATTTCGCTTTCTCTTTTGCTCCGAATGCGTTCTCTCTCTGCGCGGGACACATGCTGTTGCTGCCACCTTAGAATAGATAAACTGTATATATATATATATATATATATATATATATATATATATATATATATATATATATACACCAGCGTTTCTTCTTCATTTATTTACAAAATATCAATTAAAAGAAAATATTGCTTTTAGTACAGATATATTTACATTAAAATGATCTTCGCATACAAATATAGTACTTGAAAGACTATAATCTGAAATATTGCGTCCTACTGCTTCTAACCAAAGTTTTCTTCTATCATAATTAAGTGGTACAGTAGAGGTGCGCATTTTCAATTTTTTTTTAACCCGACCCGACCCGTGACCCGACCCGACCCGACCCGACCCGACCCGTAACCCGACCCGACCCAACCCGACCCAAACCGTAACCCGACCCGACCCGACCCGACCCGACCCGTAACCCGACCCGACCCGACCCGACCCGTAACCCGACCCGACCCGACCCGTAACCCGACCCGACCCGACCCGACCCGACCCGACCCAACCCGTAACCCGACCCAACCCGATCCAACCCGTAACCCGACCCGACCCGACCCGACCCGACCCGACCCGACCCGACCCGACCCGACCCGACCCGACCCGACCCGACCCGACCCGACCCGACCCGACCCGACCCGACCCGACCCGACCCGTACTGACCCGTTACCCGTACTAACCCGTTACCCGTACGGGTATTAATTCAACAGTTGTTTTACAGAAAAAATAAAATATGTTTCTTCATATAGATTTCATAAATGTATATAAATTAGTAACCGGCTATAAATTTTTTAAATTACGAATATCTAAAATCTAAAATAACCAAGTTACCAATATCAGAATTTTTTCTTTTTTTGTAAGTGTGTACTGTTTGATAGAAGGAACCTGTTATTCAAGTTATTAATATGTGGATGTGCATATATTTATAAAATAATAATAAAAAGGCCAGTTAGCACATATTACAACTACAAGTAAATATTCTTAATATATATAATATAATCAAATAAAAAATATTGTAATATCTTCTGTCTGATATTTGATTCAATGTATTTTCAAATTTATTAGTATAATATTTTTATTGTATTGGAATCAATTGGAATTAGTTTCACAACATTATTTTTGTGCATAATAGAGTTACAGCCATAATAAGACAGAATAAATAGAAAATAGTGCTATCTCACGAGATCTATATGCAGAAAAAAACAACACTGTTGAATGGATACCAGTACGCCGTACGCCGTACGCCATACGCCATACGGGTAACGGGTCAGTACGGGTTAGTCCGGGTCGGGTCGTGTCGGGTCGGTCGGGTCAGATTTCGGGTCGCGTTACCCGTACTGACCCGTTACCCGTACTGGTATCAATTCAACAGTGTTCGTGTTGTTTTACATAAAAACTAAAATATATTTCTATTTTCTACATATAGATTTCATAGGATAGCACTAGTTTCTAGTTCTTCTGTCTTATTATGCCTATAACTCAATCATGCAGTCAAATAATGATGTAAAAATACTTGCAATTAATTCCAATACAGTGGTAGACTATCGCTCTACTAAGTCATCGCCATGGAAACTTGACACGGTTATGGTTTTGTAACTCATGTATTATTTAGATGTTTGTCGAATTTTCTGCGTAAATATGTTCTACAGTTTTTCTACATTAATTGCGCACCACAGACATCATCTTCATGTACATAATAAATATCATCGTCAAAGAGGTTTGTGCACCAGGTGATGGTGACTTTCTGTTGATGTAAATATTAATTTAACAATAATATAACACCCAAAACATTACATAGTTAACAAAGAACTGTAATGTATGCAAAATAGTTGGTAAACTGAATAGCTAAATTAAATATTACTATAACATAAATTCTAATTTCATTTAAAAAAAAAACACTTTGTTTAGAAGAAATATACATACAGGTATAATAAAAACTATTTAATAAATATATTATTTCGCACAATGAATATGCTGAGATTGCTGAGCCATAATTTTGGAATAAAAAAAAACAGTTATTAGTTGATTTTGTAACTTTGTTACACTTGTATATAAATTACTTACTATTTACTAACTATAAATTTTTTAAATTAAGAATATTTAAAATGACTAAAAAAATATTAGATAAAAAAATTACCAATACCAGCATTGCAAAATTTCTTGCATTCACTTCATAATTATGATATTTACGATGCACTGTTCGATAGGAAAAAATAAAAGGCAAAATAAAATTTATTTTGCTTTAAAAGGAATTACACACACATTATTACTTTTTAAATTATAAATATCATCCGGTTGATATATATATATATATATATATATATATATATATATATATATATATATATTCTTTTTTTTATTGTACTCTTCCCTATATATTTTGATGTTACTTTGTTAAAAGAAAAAACGGTATTCTTTTTTATTTAATTGAAAATTAACAAAATACACAAAAATAATTTTAAATATATTAAAATATATTATATATAACCCGTAACCCGACCCGTAACCCGACCCGACCCGACCCGACCCGACCCGACCCGACCCGACCCGTGACCCGACCCGACCCGACCCGACCCAATTTATTCACGGGTCGACCCGTGACCCGACCCGTTTACGGGTCGGGTCGGGTCGGGTCACGGGTTTCGGGTCATATTGCGCACCTCTATGGTACAGTAATAAATAATTTGCTACTATCATTTGACTGGTACCTATCGCATGACAAAACTATGCAGTGCTTTTTTAAACTCATTTGTAAAATATATAAATAGAAACTTTATAAGAACGATCAACAGGTTGTTTGACATATGACAAATAATTTTAAATTCAAGTGTGACAGTAGCCACCTAACTAGGTGCGTTTGTTTCGCAAGATTCATAATTTTCTACGAAAATAAACTTTTTCAAAATTGCTTCAAGATTTATTCTGTTAATTTAATTATACTTAGAATTAACTTTATAAATATATAAAAAAGTATTATATTAGAACTTGTATATTTTTTAATGTATATTATTAGTTAAAATATATAAAAAACGTTCTGAATTTTTTAGCTTGTATTTGCTAAATATTGTCAGCCAATCAGGTTGTAAGGCGTCATACTATAGCTCTTTTGTTCTAAAAGTACGTCATCGTTTTTAAAATGATTTGAAAATGTAAACTGATTTTCAATTATTAATTAAAAATGAACTATAAAACTTTTGTTGCTTTTTTTGTTATGAAAAATTATGTTTCATATTGGACTTTCGATTGTGATGTGTTTTTTTTTAAAATAAATTTTGTGAAATGACCCTAATGTAATCATTTTTTTTATCTTCTTATATAATATATTAGATGTTAACACAACGCACACTCACAATACAGTAAAGCAGCCATCTTATAAACTCCCGAGATACGCATCGTGCAAGATCAACTTGCAAAGACCAAATACACTTTTGCGTGTACAGTATTTCGTATAGCAATTTCAGTGATACAATACACCAATAGCTAATGGTAAATGTTATCATTATTGTGTACATGCATGATATATACACTGAAGATTGTATTATTACTAATAAATGTGTAAAATAGACTTAATTTTCATAATTATTTGTAAAAACACAAAATTGTACACGGAACGTTTTATACCAAAATCAAAACTTTACCAAAAATGATATTTTACGAATTTTAGTGTTGGTTTTTACACTGAAGCAATGTACCACTCCATTTGGTAACTTTACCACTCCAAAATTTCTTAGTGTGTACGCCTTCCGAACGTCCTGCGCTCGTTCGTGAGCTTCTCTAGCGTCGAGTAAAAAAATGACAAAATTTTAAAAAAATTCATTGTGGCTACATTATTTATTCGATTTTGACAAATTTTCAGAAAAGTATGTCCTAGTGCCCACATAAATTATAATATTATTAAAATACAGTGTTGCCAACTTTCCGAGAAATGTCAAAGTAGTCTATATATGGGTTTACCCATATACTTTTAATCTTGTTATTATATTTATTTTCATACTCTTATATCTATAATATTAAAAATCTGGAGTAAAATTCCTACAATCTTAAAAATTTCATGTAAAATCTTTACAATCTTACTTAAAATCCGTAAAATCGAAGAAAAATTATGTAAAATCCTTACAATCTCACTTAAAATCGGTAAAATCTTCGGATTGTACAATCCGGTGTACAAAATTTAAGGGAGTGGTTTTCCCCTCGGTTAAAAAGATATATTTGAATGATTTTGATGGTATTCGTTTGCGTGGACGTCCGATGAGTAGCTGGGGTGGTATGATTGAGAGTGTTTTGCGTGAGCGAAAGTTTCCAAGTAGTAGGAATAGAATTGAACATGTATGAGAGGAATTATGAATGTGGATAAAGCGAAAGTTGCTTGTGCTGGATATAGGAATGTTTGGAGACGACTGATTTCTCGGGATGATGAAAAGAGTTTGTGCCACACCCCCTGTTTTGGGTACATGGCGTGATTGTGTATGTATGTATGTATGTACACTGTAAAATTTTTTTATGTAATTTTACCTACAAAGTATGAGACACTATGATGCCCAGCATTTGTAGGTATTATTACCGAACAGCTGTAATTTTACATAATTGTTTAAAAATACATAATGTCGGTACTTTTACAAACGTTGTGTAATATGATATTACCAACGGTATGTAAAAATACATATGTATGTAATATTACAGTTTTTTAGTAAAATCTCTTTTAGTAAATTTACAGAACTTCAGTAAATTTGCTGTCGGGAATTTTCCATAAATAGGTAATATTTATTTACTTCTGTAATACTATTGTTGGTAAAATTACATACATTTGTAAATTTACATAAAGGATGTATTTTCAAATGAAGCAGGAATTAATAAACATTGAATAATAATAATATATATAGTTTATTAGCAAAAAAAAATGCTATATACAAAAAACAAAAAATATACGTATAGTTTACAAAATTTGTATAGTAATATATGTGTTATATAATATGAATTATTTATCGTAACATTATAAAAAAAAATATATAAAATGAATTAAAAAAAAAAAAACATTCAGTCATTTAAATCTCTGAACAAAAATATTGTTATTCTTACGAATAATTATTCAGCTTTCTAATTAAGGTTAGTACCCTATTCAAGACAGACATCGTTTTCATTCCTGACGAAGATTTCGATCCTTCTGGATAAAGTTATCTACAAATAAAAAACGCTACGTTAATTATTTTAATATAAATAAACTGTTATGTATCTTTCTAAAAATATTTAATTATTAAATTATAAACAATTTACTTACATTTTCTTGGTAAATGATACAGACGCCTGGAATTTGCAATAACCTACACAAAAACACAAATATATTATTAGTATTCATAAGTAAAAATCATAAACCTTATATAAATATAAATATTATACGTACTTTTTGTGAACTGATATATTAATTATACCGGTGATTTCAACTATAATATGCATGCGTACATCTACACTTCTTCACTGCTACAAATAAACTAACATTAAACTAAAGTAATGCACATTCTGGGTTTGCTAAACAGACAGGATTCAACTAGTAGCTTATCACTGTTCCGATTGGCTAGCGTCATATTAAAGGAATGTTTTTACCAAATTATTCTGTAAAATTTCGGAACCCTTTTAAAAGTTGCATGTAAATTTAAAATTGCGTTTTTAAACTGCCATTTTTATATTGTAATACAGAAAAATTATAAACTTTTATATTTAAAATTTTATATTTTATAAAAACCTTATAGGTACGTTTATATGCAATATAAATTATAATACAAAATATGCATAATGTTTATATTGTAAAAAAATATTCTATAGAATAATCGATAATCGATAATTAAAATAATAACTTCAATATTGCACCCATACAATGGAGATTAATCTCAGAAGAATTAATAAGAACATTAATAATTACACTTAAAATATTTTATTAGCATTATTACATAAAATATGTACTAACAATAAGTCTCATTATACTGATGTATTATTACAGATATTAATATGCAAACTGTAATTTTACATAATATAGGAAGTTTTACCAACAATATGTAATTCTACATTAAGTATGTGATGCAATTTGCAGAAAGTAAGTAATTTTACATACATATTAAGTCATTTTTACTTACTTTATGTAATTATTATGAATTTTTTAAATATTACATAATTTTGAGGTAGAAATACAGAATAATGTAAGAATTACAGAATTTTGAGGTGAAAATACGGAATAATTATAGTAAAATGAAATTACCGAATTTTTTTAGTAAAATTTTACTAGTATTTTTCTGTAATTTTACTTTTTTTTTTACAGTGTATGTAATGTTAAAATTGAATTTATATCAAAAGTCGTAATATGTCGTTTTTGATCTGGTGATTTCGATAATCACAGATAAAATTAGTTTTTGATGTAACTAATTTTAACTATTATTTAATTTTTTAAAACAAACTTTTTAAATCGGTACCTGAGAGGTAAACAGTCGTACCTAACTCCATTTTTGTCATTTTGATACAATAGACGCGAAAAACGAAAAATTACATAGGTTTTTCGTGTTGGTTTATGTCGGCATAAGTTAACTAACAATTACTATAAGGAAACAATAAATATTTATTTATATGTGTATTTTTAATTCTGTTTACTAGTTTCACCATGAACATGGACACTCCAATCACACCGAAAACAGAAAAAAGTCTACCAATACCCGAATCGGACGATGAAACTGAGCAACCGGAAAATAATAATCATCAAGCAGAATTATCTCTTGAATCGCGCGAAGGAGCTTTACAAAACTTAAATCAAATTGCAGATGAATTTACAAATTTTATTTGCGCGTTTTCTGTTCGTGTCGATATGTTTCAAAACCGTTTTCGTTTAGAGGAAATTAAAAATTACGATGATGTTAGTAAGGTTTTATCAGAAATGTCGGATATCTGTGATTTAGCGAAAAATAATCTGGATTTATTTAAAGAGCAAAATGAATTAAAATTCGAAGAATGGAAAGAACAAAATTCACATGTTAATAATGCACAAAATATAAATGATAATAGAGAAATGATTATAGATAATAATGATAGTGAGAAAGAAAATAATTTAAATTATTATAACTTATTACCGATAAATATGACGGAAAATTTTGAAAAGAAATATAACTTAAATTTAAAATCTGATAGTCAAAGTTCTGAAGATAACTTTTTAGATTACTGTTCAGAAACTATCAAACAAGAAAGTTCTTCAGAAGATGATCGAGAAACGATTCCAGTTACCCTAAATTCACCCGCACAAATTGTAGAAGATTTTAGAGACGAATCTCAAACCGAAGAAAGCATTAAACAAGAATCGCAAGAAACAAATGATGAAAGTAACATTCACTCGCTTCCAAAACAAATAATTCCCAAAGAAGAAAGTTCTTCAGAAGATGATCGAGAACCGATTCCAGTTAACTTAAATTTACCCGCACGAGTTGTAGATTTTAGCATGGTTAGTCGACGTTTACGTCGTTCGACGCAACGTTCTAAAAGACTCTGTCAGTTTTGTACGTCACCGGAAAAGCCTAAGAAACGACCACCAGGTGCGAATAAAAAATAGCTAAAAGACAATTTACTAAGAAAAAATAGTTTTATCTGTTAAGATAATGTATTTTTTCTTTTTGAATAATTAATTTTTTCTTTAATAGTTTCATTTTTTTTTCTTTTTCTTTTTCAATTATTAAATCAAGCAGTAAACCAAATGAAATTGACTATACTCTATTTTTTTTAAGAAAGCAGTTGTAGGCGGTACCAGCGCGGTCCGTTTTACACTGTTCCAAATTAAATTATATATATGAAAATTAAAATATTTAGCGGTAAATTCAAATTTAATAATAATATTCTTTATTTAACATTCAATAATTATATCGAAGAAAAATTAAAACAAAAAGAAAATTTACAATAGAATATTTAAATAGGACTATATTCAATACATTGTTTTCATATATTATAACTTTTTAATATAATTTTTATTTTATCATTTATTTAAAATTAAATAGAAATGTTTTTTTTTTTAAATTTGTCTTTTATTTATATGAAAATAATAATATTATTATTATTTGAGTTTATTAAATTATATATAAAATGCCTATACAACTTTCAAATTATATTTTTGTGAAATATAAATAAAACTTATGTGTTTATGACCTAAATGTTAATTTATAAAACCCGCATGAAAAAGTATAACAATAACAAACATACAGTAAGTATAGAATAAAGTACATAATTATATTTCCTATAGTGCAACTTGTTATAAAAATAAAATTAAATATTATAGTATAACATATATTTTTGCAAATTTCGTTATTCACAATGTGCGTACATTAGCACAGTGAAATACTACTACTTTTATTATATTATTATTCGAATAGAGATATAATTTCCAACACTGCAATATTTTAAGAAAATATGTAAAATGACAATAGTTTTCGATAATTTTTATTTACAAAAACAACCAAACAATGTTCTGAACGTAACATTGCACATGCGCGATATTTCTGTTGTGTTCGCTACCAGAGGCGTACGAACATTAATTCATTTTAAAACTACTTAATTTTAAAACATTTCTTTTAATATATACTTTCAAAATTATTTTTAAATATATTTATTCACTAACTTTTATATTTTAACATTATTTAAACTTCTGTTTCCGTGTTAATAATCAAAAAATACGCTAGCAATATATCCACTATAAACTTTCGTTTCTACGCATATGCTTATAAATTTGGATTCAAACAACAGAGACAAATAGAAAAAGTTGAGATAGAAATTTATTCTTCTACAGAGTAAACTTGCCCACAATTTTAACCAATTACAAGCAAGGAAAAATAGCTCCTATCTTCTGCCTGTCTGTCTTCTTAAAATAAATAGAGTATAATATTTTATAAATAATTTCGCTAGTTTGTTTTTTACAGTGTACACGCCGATATTTTAACAGTATACAACACAACGATATGACATTTGAAAGGGATTGTCATGTGTTTATAATGAATTGTACAAAATTACAGGATTTTATGGAATATTTATTTAAGTAAAATGAAATTTCTAATATTTTATAAATAATTTCGCTAGTTTGTTTTTTACAGTGTACACGTCGATATTTTAACAGTGTACAACACAACGATATGACATTTGAAAGGGATTGTCATGTGTTTATTATGAATTGTACAAAATTACAGTATTTTATAGAATATTTGGTATAAGTAAGAAATAGAATCCCGAGATGTTTAAGTAAAATGAAATTTCTAATATTTTATAGTAGTAAATAATTGCGCTAGTTTGTTTTTTACAGTGTACACGCCGATATTTTAACAGTGTACCACAGCGATATGACATTTGAATGGAATTGTCATGTGTTTATTATAAAATTACAGAATTTTATCGAATATTTAATTAAGTAAAATGAAATTTCTAGTATTTTATAAATAATTTCGCTAGTTTGTTTTATTTTAAATGACATTTGAAAGGATGCTGACTGATCTGAACTGAAGAAAAAGAAGAAATCACGTTCGACGACTCCTCCATTGTTGATTTTATTTTGCACCACCTCTCTTTTCCATTTCCATTTGCAAAAATTCCAGTTTCCCTGTTACAGGACGGCTGATATTTTAAATATTTTACCGCTCTGTAAACAAATATATTACAAAACGGCTGATATGATGAATATCTCACCGCTTTGTCACCAAATATGTTACAGGACGGCGGTAAAATTTATAATTACTATTAAAAAGATTATTAATTTTAAACACTAACAATTAATAATTGCCACCGTTCTGACATTTAAAATAATAAACAACTTATAGTTATTAGTAGTGCAAAATATCGATTTATTTACTATTAATAGCTATTTGTTTATATACTTATATATGCTGCCACCAGTTACATTAAGTTAAGCTTAATGTAACAATTTTGATTAGATTCGAATTTAATCAATAAATAAATCTGAAAAAAGGTAAATGCTATGGATTTGGTAATAATCGCAGTTTAATTTTTATAAGAATATTTATTAACAAAAAAAAATGAATAGCTTAATGTATAAAAATAAAATATAAATATTAGTTATTGAAATATAAAAATATACAAAAAATTACATAAAATGAATTGGTGAAAAATGCTTTAAATTGCTTCGTTGCATAAAAAACTATATATATCTAACAGTAAACAAAATAAACAAAAAAAATTACTTACTAAGAAGTATTTTCCTTAGATCACACATTCTTGTGATTTTACGATCAATTATCAGAACAATCACTTAAGGTCTGAACCTTCCGAACTGATTTTAAGTTTTTGTTTATGATAATTTAAAAATTGACTTCGAATTTTCTTAAACTCTGAACCTTCCGAACCGATTTTAAGTTATAATTCTGATCAACTTTGACTTTAAACTTTTTCAACAATGTATTAAAATTGAATCACTTAAATGCACTCTAATTAATTCGCTGACTAGACTCTGATTTCTTTTTGCTCGTCTTAACACTGTTCTAACTCTTGTAAGTCACTCACTGTTTGTAACTCTCTCTGATTAACTCTTGTAACTCTAACTGACTGACTGATTGACTGCCCTATTTTTCTGTCTTCAGCCCTTTTTGAAAGAAAAATCCTAAGATTTTTGTATCAGAGTGGGAGTTCCAATTTTTGAAACCACTACTTTAATTGGCCACCCCTTCCGTAAGAGGGTGGTTACCACTCTGATTGGTTACGAATTTAACAATAAAATTTCTACGAAGAGCTGGTGTCATTTTTAGAGTTCATTCACTTAAGAAAACTTTCTAAATTTTATTACAGGGCAGCGAGCCCTGATGCAACACAAAAGCGAGTCAATCCTTTGTTAGAATTTTTACAAGGGTTACCCTTTTGGTAAAGAATAGAGAAAAAAAACTAAAATTCCTAACATCTTAGCAATTAGTTCCACTAAATAAAAAAACGAATAAATTTTGAATCTTTGACACGAACTAGCAATTAACTTGACTTTGAAATATTGTGTGTGATTTAAGGAAAAATACCCCTTTACAAAATTTTTGACATTTTTTGAACTATTTCTAAAATATGGTTTTATGGCTTGAAACTAACTAAAAAAAAACTATTTTTAAAATACAATTTTATGGCCAAAAACTAACTAAAAGAAACTCTGTGCTAAAGCCCGCTGTTACATATTATTGCATAATTATAGTAAATTAGCAAAATGCCCGTTTCTCACAAAGAATAAGTTCAGTTCAGACCTAAATAAAAATTCAAAAATTTCCAAAGCTATTCGATTGCCGATATTCACCTTAAAATATATTAAAAAATCTCGTAAAAATTGGTGTAGTTATTTTGGCGTAATGCGAGTCTGATAGATAGTATTCAGATTTATTCATATCGATTATACAAAATTATAAATACCTAATTAACAATTGGTGTAGTCATTTTGGCGTAATGCGAGTCTGATAGATAGTATTCAGATTTATTCATATCGATTATACAAAATTATAAATACCTAATTAACAATTGGTGTAGTCATTTTGGCGTAATGCGAGTCTGATAGATAGTATTCAGATTTATTCATATCGATTATACAAAATTATAAATACCTAATTAACAATAAAGTAAGCATCATTGATTTAATATCAGATAAACATTGTCAATTTGAAGAGCTTCTTTATTTTAAAATAAACAGTGTTAAAAATCCTCTGCCGAACTATAGCACTAGATTATAAAACACGTAGGTACATTATTTGCCTAACCTTTCTACGAGCATTTATGCATCCCCAGCCCAGCCCGGAACTGGTTAATAGCTCGTCGCACCCCTAGAGATCCCGTGTAGTGTAAATGAGAGTACAACAGCACAACTGATAATAAATTGGGTGTTACAACGGCCATAAAAATCTTTGCCAGTTTAATTTGAGTATTTCAACAAGTTTTGCATTTTTATCGAATTTTTACAGAGAATGTTTCATTTCTTACAAAAATTCCAAAAAAATCAGATAATCGGCCAAATTCTGTAATGAGGTTTGCTAAGTTTTAGCAACGTTGCTAACAACTATAACCAAATATGTAGAAACAAATATAACAGTTCTCATTTCCATTTTTACTACTTTGACTGCAAGGAAAAAGTAGTATAGCGTTTGGTACGGTGTCTGTAACATTTTCAAAAAAAAATAAAAATTGTATAGAAATCCTTTATATAGCCTCTAGATGACGAATCTGAACTTAGTTTATGTGGGTGTATGTGTGTGCGTCGTCAGCTCGCTCGCTCGCTCGCTCGCTCGTAAGTCAAAATTTTGTGGCCGCAACTCCTCCTAGACGGTTAAACCAATTTTAATGAAATTTTCAGGATAAATTTGTCTAGTGCCCAAGATGGTCATGTGGTTTTGGTTTTTTCCAGTGATGCCAACTTTCCGAGAAAAAAAATTACTAAAGTTTTTAAAAATTCATATTGGCTACGTTATTTATCCGATTTTGATCAAATTTACAGAATAGATTTCCCTAATGCTCCCATTAATTATATAATTTTATTAATATCCACTGTTGCCAACTTCCCGAGAAAAAAATTACTAAAGTTTTGAAAATTTTATTGTGGCCATGTTATTCAACCGATTTTACTCAAATTTTCACAAAGGATTCTCCTAGTATTCATATAATTTATGTAATTTTAACAAAATACAGTGTTGCCAACTTTCTGAGGAAAAAATTAGTAAAATTTTTAAAAATTCATGACTATTTTATTTAACCGATTTTAATCAAATTTTCATAAAAGTTTTTCCTAGTGTCTAAATAAATTATGCAATTTTAACAAAATACAGTGTTGCCAAAAAAAAAACACAAATTTTTTTAAAAATTCATTGTGGCTACATTATTTATTCGATTTTGATCAAATTTTCAGAAAAGTATCTTCTAGTGCCCACATAAATTATAATATTATTAAATACAGTGTTGCCAACTTTCCGAGAAATGTCAAAGTAGTCTATATATGGGTTTACCCATATACTTCTACTCTTGTTTATTTAGTGTTTCAGCTAATATTATTGGCTAATGTTGTTAGCAACGTTGCTAAAATTTAACAACTTCACTAGAGAATCAGGCCGATAATTTCGTTAAAAATGTGTCTGCGTAAAATATTTGGCAAAATATGACAAAAGTTATATGATAAAATTCAATTTTAGTTTGCCAATATATATGCAATTGTTTAAACATACAAGTAAATAAATTTATCTACATTTTAGGCGCATTTAAAAACTATTTAAAAATGTTTTATGCATGTCCTAAACTATAGACGTAATATTTAAATAAAATGATTAAATAAAAACACAGAAGTATTGTTTAAGTATATTTAATTTAAAGTATATTTATTTATTAACTAAATTAAAAAAACAAACTTACAATTCATTTATTTGTACGGTTTTGAAAAAGTAATAGCGCAAATAAATTTAAAGTTAAATAATATTAAAATGTTGGTATAGTTATAGAACAGCCTCCCGTTTTTGCGGTAGGCACGCGAGTTGAAAAACCAGTGACTGTCAAACTATTCGACATGACAAAATATGATTTTAAATGTGTCTTAACGGTCTTTAAAAAACAAACTCCTACCTGAAACCTACCTACCAAACCTACCCTAACCTACCGGACTTCTTAACGGTCTTTAAAAAACAAACTCCTACCTGAAACCTACCTACCAAACCTACCCTAACCTACCGGACTTCTTAACGGTCTTTAAAAAACAAACTCCTACCTGAAACCTACCTACCAAACCTACCCTAACCTACCAGACTTTTTAACGGTCTTTAAAAAACAAACTCCTACCTGAAACCTACCTACCAAACCTACCCTAACCTACCGGACTTCTTAACATAACATAACAAAAGGAAAATTACTAATGAAACATTTTGAGGTTCACTGGTTTTTATACACCAAATATGGGCGTTCCGATGCTCACGCATGCGCAAATCTGACTTTTTTAAAATTTGTGAAACGGGAGGCTATTCTGAAGTTCAGCCAAAATGTTTTTAAGAAATTTCTCTAAAGAGAGCGATTAATAGAAATCTTCTTCGGCCATTTTGCTATTTGGTTTCGATTTTTGATCTGATCTTGATTCGAATACATTTCGGCGATTTGCTGAGCAGAGGTCGCGTTCTCTATCGTTTTATCATCGCGAATCCGGATAAAGCGGGGGAAACGCAGCGATATGCCTTTCTCGGGATCAATCTGTGGTGTTATTTGGAGAAAACAAAGCAAAATTATTCACATAGTAAAACAAAACGTTTTAAAACTTATTATATTAAAATAAAAACGGTTTAGGTGCTATAGTTCTGTATTAAAATGTTTTTTCGGGATCGATCTGTTGTTGATTGAAAAAACAAATCAAAATTATTATTAAACATATTAAAGAAAATCTTTCAGAATTTATTATATTAAAATAAAACGGTTTTAGGTTGTAGTTCCGTATTAATATTTATTAATAATCGACGTACACTCAACGTAAGTCTTTATCAGAACTAGTGGTCGAAATTCGATCTAATAAAATATTTTAATTGTGTAATATTCATTCATTTCAAAATACATCCTTCATAAGTAAATTTAGGAATGTATGTAATTATATTAACTATTTACTGAAGTTCCGTATAAATTTACTAAAAGAAACTTTAGTAGAAAAACTGTAATATTACATGAATTTGAAATAAAAACCAAAGAAAACCAAACTTACAATCCCCCCCGCAGCCTTATGCACCGGCGACAAGCTCAAATCAGCGCATTTGATCTCCCACACCTGCACCGTATCGAACCAATGATCGGGCTCATGGCTGCGATCGTATCGATAATACGACTTCGGCGCTGGGATACAATGCGCCTTAAAGAAGTCAGTGTGCGTTTGTAGGGCTTCATCGGTGAAGCCTGTACCTATCTTGCATATACTCTGGTACTCTTCGTTTTCGGGATCGTAGCAGGCGAGGAGGAAAGCACCATAGGTGCCGGTGCGTTTGCCCTTGCCAAGGTAACCGCCCAGGACGATTACGTCAATTGTATCGCCTACGCCCTAAAGAAACGAACATATTTTCTTTTTAAATTTTAACTTTTACTTATAATTTTATATTAAATTAAATAAACAAATAATGTCGATGAATTAAAACAAGGCAAGAAACTTAAATTTATTTATCACAAATTTTGGAATACATTAAATTGAAAAACAACTAGAATAATTTTGTTAACAAATTAATTTTCATAAAACAATATCAACATAGTACAAAAAAATCTTTCCAGAACTCATTATATTAAAATAAAAAAGCTTTAGGTTGTATAATTCTGTATTAATATTTATTAATAATCGACGTATACTGAACGTACGTCTTAATCAGGAACAAAAAACTGATACAAATGACATTTATTAGTAAATAAAACAGGGAACATAGAAACAAGTTATTAGACATGTAATAAAATACAAGTATATAATTCAGAAAAATTTTTATATTATAGTTACTTATTTGTTACATGTCTAGTAACTTGTTTCTGTTCCCGGTTTTATTTACTAATAAATGTCATTTGTATCATTTCTTCCTGACGAAGACGCACGTTAAGTATACGTCGATTATTGCATACATACATACATACATACACAATCACGCCATGTACCCAAAAGGGTGTGGCACAAACTCTTTTCATCATTCCGAAATCAGTCGCCTCCAAACATTCCTATCCAAACAAGCAACTTTCGCTTCATCCACATTCATAATTCCTCTCATACATGCTCTTCTATTCCTACTACTTGGAAACTTTCGCTCACGCAAAACACTCTCAATCATACCACTCCAGCTAGTCATCGGACGTCCACGCAAACGAATACCATCAAAATCATTCAAATACATCTTTTTATCCAAACGTTCATTAGACATTCGCTCAACATGGCCGAACCATCTTAACTGACTAACATCAACTTTTGCTACAACATTCTTTTCAATTTCACACTCATTATACACTAGTCTATTTCGCACCCGATCTCTCCTAGTTACACCACATACCCCACGTATTAATAAATATTAATACAGAACTGAAAAGCCTAAAGCAATTTTATTTTAAATATAATAAATTCTAAAATATTTGTTACCATCATGTTAAAGTTTCTAGGTTACGAAATACTAGATTAACAAAATTTCCAATTTATTAATTAAAAGAAAGCCAAATCGAAATTGACGATAAATAATTGAAAGATACCAACCTCTAAGTCTAAATAATCTTTCTTCAATTTGAGCCAATTTCGTGATCGCTTAGCGATTTCATAAGTAGCATCCTGTTCTAAAGTTTTCACCATAAGACCTTCGCAATTACCTTTAACGCTTTCGTCTAAAAATTCGTGGACCTAAAAGAAATTTTGCGAAATTAATTTCACTAAAATCGAATAATAAAAATGGAAATAATTTTTTTTTTTAATCATAATAAATTTTTAAAAATTTAAGTAATTTTTTTCTCTCGATAAGTTGGTAACACTGTATTTTGTTGAAATTATATAATTTATGTGGACACTAGGGTTATCTTTTCTTAAAAATTGATCAAAACCGGATAAACAATGTAGCCACAATGAATTAATTAATTAAAAATTTTCGTAATTTTTTCTAGGAAAGTTGTCAAAATTGTATATTAGTAAAATTATATAATTTATGGTAAATTTTAGGGAAGTAAGTATCTTCTGTAAAAATTTGATTAAAATCGAATAAATAATGTGGCTATAATGAATTTTTAAAAATTTTAGTAATTTTTCTCTCTCGGAAAGTTGACAACACTGTATATTAGTAAAATTATGTAATTTATATAAGTGCTAGGGAAATCTTTTCTGAAAATTTGAACAAAATCGGATAAATAATGTAGCCACAATAAATTTTTTTAAATTTTAGTAATTTCTTCTCCCGAAAAATTGGCAACACTGTATTTTGTTGAAATTATATAATTTACATGGATACTAAAAAAATCTTTTGTGAAAATTTGATTAAAATCGGATAAATAATGTGGCTATAATGGATTTTTAAAAACTTTAGTAATTTTTTTTCTTGGAAAGTTGGCAACACTGTATATTAGTAAAATTACGTAATTTATATGAGTTCTAGGGAAATCTTTACAGAAAACTTGAGCAAAATTGGATAAATAATGTAGCCACAATAAATTTTTTTAAATTATAGTAATTTCTTCTCCCGAAAAATTGGCAACACTGTATTTTGTTGAAATTATATAATTTATATGGATACTATAAGAGAATCTTTTGTGAAAATTTGATTAAAATCGGTTAAATAACATGGTCATAATGAATTTTAAAAACTTTAGTAATTTTTTTCTCTAAAACTACATGACCCTATCTTGGGCACTAGAGAAATTTATCCTGGAAAATTTCATTAAAATTCCTAGAAGTCAAAGTGGTAAAAACGGTCATTAACAGTGGCGTAGCCAGGGGGGGGGTGTTAGGGATAGTTGATCCCCCCACCCCCAAGAACCTGAACGACCAAAAACATACGTATGTGAAATATGAAATATGTCATTTTACTTTCATTTTTATAAAAATAATTTTTATTGGCTCTTTATTTTTTATTCAAATTATAGTATTATCTTTATTGATTAATATTAGTAACACCCCCCCCCCCAATAACATGTTTCTGGCTACGCCCCTGGTCATTAATATGGTTATTTATTAGCAACTATACTCTGTTTTTAAACTATAGACAGTAACTAGAAATTCTAGTGAGAAAATCAAAGCATGTGATTGGTCGCTGCGCTATTTCGTAAAGCCGCATTTAACCAGACGAAATTTCAAGTTATCCTTCAAACGTAATTGAAACGTCAAACTCTCATCAGTTGTCAAATCATTTGTTGAATTTGCACGTGTATTTCATAAATATTTATTAATTTATATGTGATATGCAATGCATAAAACCAAGAGTTAACAGTATTTTTAAAAATATATAAATTTTTCATCAAAGAATTACAAAAAATAATGCAATTAATGTATACTTAAAAGTTATGTATTTATGATTTTCTATGAATAAATTAAGTAGATTATCTATCATAGTTTTGGTTAATGAAAATATAACCTGAAAAGTATAAAATGCTGACGTGACCTTCAATTTAACATTTTAATTCCCCCGAGAGATAAATCTAGTGACTTTTTCTGGTAACTTCTAGCGGTGTAAATGTGACTTCGTCTAGTGCTGTCTATAGTTTAAAAACAGAGTATAGACAAATTGATCATGCAAAATTTCATTACAATTCCCAGAAGTCAAAGTGGTAAAAACAATTATTAATATGGTTTATTTATTAGCAACTACCAAATAAAAATCACCTCTTCCATTGTAGTAACATCCATCGCTTCTGCAAACAACCATTCACCATCCGTCTCCAGGAAATACTCTTTCAGCAGCGCTCTCCTCTCCGCTAACGTCTTCCGCACCAACGACTCCCCATTCAGGTATAACAAATCGAACATAAAAACACAAACTTGCACTTGAATCTCTCCTTCATTGGCATCTTTCCTCTTCCTTGTACTCAGCACTTGAAACGGTAGAATTTTTCTCGTTTCTTTATCGAAAGCAACACTTTCACAATCGAGAATAAATGTCTCGGCGGTTTTGTTGAGACATTGTGAGATACGTGCTATAATATCCGGATATTTCGAGGTATTGTCTATTGTCTTCCTGATTGCGGCTGTAGATTTTAATATCGCCTGTTGGAGTGCGGTGGATTTGAGCGCGTTCCCCATCGTATTTGTATTCGCAGGTGAATTTCATGCCGGAGAAACGGGTTAGGACTTCTTGGACACTTTTCGTAGGATGGGATAGCATTGGTTTCAATGGAATACCTGCAACACGTATTTACGAAATATAGTGATTCGATTAACGAATAGTTTGGATTAACGAATAATTCCGACTGCGACTAATTTGAAGAAAGATTTTTTGCTGTTCGGACAAGATATATATATATATATATATATATATATATATATATATGTTTCGGATAACAAACTTTTCTGAATAAATTAAAATAAATATACATACATACACAATCACGCCATGTACCCAAAAGGGTGTGGCACAAACTATTATCATCATTCCGAAATCAGTCGCCTCCAAACATTCCTATCCGCAAACAAGCAACTTTCGCTTCATTCAAATTCATAATTCCTTCTCTTCATGCTCTTTTATTCCTACTATTTGGAAACTTTCGCTCACGCAAGCCACCCTTTCAATCATACCACTAAAACAATAAAATCATATCTCACCTGGCGTCAATCTACAATGTTCCGGTAACTTCGCAATTCCTTCCTCCAACAAAACCGGTATAATTTTATCGAAATTCGGGCATTCGCAATAAGTCGTCTTCAAAATCAACGCTAATTCATTGTAGTGATGTTTAAATTTATCGGCCGATAAACCTTTCGATGCATCCAGTACCGGCGTCGCGGCACCGACGGTGTCTTTGCGCTGCTCGGGTGGTGTTAGTGTAGCGGCTAGCGCCAGAGCTTGTAGCACGGATTGTTCAGCGAGACCGATACGGAGTTTTCCGGTTAAGAAACGTACTAGGTATCTAATTAACGAGAAAACAAACACAAATATTACTAATTAATAAAAACAATGAACACTTTAAGTAAAGTCGATTTGAAATTCTACTGAAAATGTTTGCACCAACCAGAAGTAATTTGAAAACATACATTTAAAGTAATATAAAAATTTTATATATGAATAAAGAATGAAAAAAAAAAATGCAATGAATGCAACTGTTAATATTATTATTTTTCACTTCGTTGAAGAACATTGAACTATATTCACAAAATTTTGAATTGTTTATCACACGCAATACGTTTATAGCCCTTTAAATTAGTTTGTGGGGTTTAAAGGAAAATTTTATTTTATTTCATATATTTTCATGTGTGCATTCATCATATATCTGTCAAAAAAACGGTAATAGTCCAGTCAAATTAGACAATTTTACGGTAAAACCTCGGAATAATTAAAAGTGAACTGAACTTTTGTGAACACCTTTATTTAGTGTTTTGAAACAACGTCCGAAAAGTACCCTTGATTTGACCTTGAGCTTTACGAGTTATAGGGCGCTAATGTAGCAAAAATTAGTTTTTTCGCTTATATCTTCTTTTCTATTGACTTTAGCTATAGAACATTCTACAGAGAAATTGAAGTTTACAAAATTTTCTACAAAAAAGTGTTCTGGTATTTTTGATGTAGGACTAACCCATTCTGCAAAAACTCGCTGTGAACGTTGATTTAAAGGGTAACACGACAGTAATACGAGTTCAACAACCAATTTGAAGTCTGAAATTATGTATAATATACCAGGAGTTGAACAGATAGAATAATTAAATAAATAAGCTTAAGATAGGTCTATTTTGACTGTTTTAAGAAGTATTGAGAAGATATTTTGATCGAATGAGACTGTGGATTAGGCCTAAAGAGGATACCACATTAAGGGGGCATAATACTTTTTTCAATGAAAAAGTAGTCCACTTTCATTATTTTTTTTCTCAATAACGGGAAGGTGTAAAGCATTGAAACTTTTTGTATAATGTAGATCCTTTATTGAAAAATATGTCAGAATTTTTTCACCCCCCCTCCCCCGAAAGCTCCCCTCCCTACACTCCTATCCCGTAGACCAAATCTGAAGTGCCGAAATCCACGGTTCCATAGATATTTCGGGACTGGGTTATTGGAAACAAAACTCGTTTCGGATTATTAAAGTTGAATATATTCCCCATCGTTTGACCGATATTTTTTTGAAAATTGTTTTTTTTTTGCAAAATGGCGGGCTTGCAAAAAAAGAGGTCAATTTTTTGCCCATTTTTTTGACTTCTTCGACGTAAAAAAAATATAACAAATCAAAATTTTTAAAAAAGGACGGGTCAAACGATGCGGAATTCTATTAGCTTTCAGAAGAACAAAAATTCAGATAAATCCGATTGTTTGTTCTAGAGATATCACTGGAACCGACAAAAAAAAAGTTTCAGAATGTGTTTAATGTCACATAAGAAAAGCCCAAGTGAATTTTTATGTTTCTTTACAAAAAGTGATGTAACTTTCGTAATTTTTATAATTTTGACATACGGTTTCGTGAAAACGATTCTTTAGTCATTACTCTTTAATAATATTAAATAATTTGATTTTTTGATCATAAAAAACTACTATGCCCCCTTAAAAAAAATGCGCTTCGTACTCAACCTCAAAGGTGGTGTGGAATGGGGTACTTCGTATTGGATTCACACTTTTAACACCTATACTACGGTAAAACGGTTAGACTTACGAAAAAACTACTAGAATACTTTTTTGTAGAGAATTTTGTAAACTTCAATTTCTTTGTAGAATGTTCTATAGTTAAAGTCAATAGAAAAGAAGATATAAGCGAAAAAACAAATTTTTGATACATTAGCGCCCTATAACTCGTGAAGCTCAAGGTCAAATCAAGGGTACTTTTTGGATGTTGTTTGAAAATACCAAATAAAGGTGTACACAAAAATTCAGCTCACTTTTAATTTTTCCGAAGTAAAAACCTTATTTGACTGGACTATAATAGAGAGTTGTTAAAAAAAAAAACACTTTTTTTAGATTTTGACCGTAGGACACCGTTCAAAAATTGGTTTAAACCAGTTGGTCTTAACTCACCCTACATTTTATTGACAATAACAAATAACAAAATAATAACAAATAATTTTATTATTGAAAGTTTGAAAAAAAGCATCGTTTTATTGACAAAATATTTTTTTAGTTTTTTGAGTTAGTTTTCGAGGCAAAAATCATATTTTTATTTATTATCATTATGAAAATATGAAATTATATTATTTCAAATCTAAATGGTCCTTCAATAAGAGCCACCAGTCAAAATTGGCCGCGGTCAAAACCGGTTTAAACCACTCTGGTTTTAACCGAACCACCCTGTCAATAGTAATACTTTATTTCTATGTGTGTGTGTGTGTGATAGATATTAAGATTGAAATTTGTTTCACCTAGCTTCAATTTGTCGACAAGCAACGATCATCGTTTTAATTTTATCGATCTTCTTTTGAACAGACGCGTGCCCCGTGATTTTTGCAATATCTCGTAAACTATTAAAGACACCCTGGACGCTTAATGCGACCGGACGAAACGAGAAAAGGGTTCCCTGATTCGAGCGTGAACGTTCTGCTACCATTCCCAAGTCACCTACAATAAAAAAAATTACATATTTTAAAAAATATATTACATATTAAAAAAAATATACCGGGTGTTCGTTCGACAAGTTCGTATGGGCGTTTAACATGCATTTTCGATAATTTGCGATATAATTCAGTTTTAAATTTTTTTCTACTAAACGATGCATCCTAGAATAATAGTTTCTTCACTCAATTATAGTACTCAATATTCCGCATTTTTTCATACTATGCCTATTTTGCTACACTTCATAGTTTTTGAGAAAAAAAATCAAAAAAAAAATTCTAGCGCCCAAACGGCATATGCTAGCAAACTAGAACTAAAATCAAATTATAGAACTTTTAAAGCCCTACCGAAAAGTACTCTTAGTATTTTCCGAATGATGCCAACTTTCCGAGAAAAAAATTACTAAAGTTTTTAAAAATTTATTGTGGCTACATTATTTATTCGATTTTGATCAAATTTTCAGGAAAGATTTCTCTAGTGACCACATAAATTATAATATAATTAAAATACAGTGTTGCCAACTTTCTGAGTAAAAAATTACTAAAATTTAAAAATAAAAATACAATGTTGCCAATGGCATTTTTTATTCCTATTTCTTATCATTTATGTGATAATGTGAAAGTGGTCTGTCTATATATGGGTTTACCCATATACTTCTAAATCTAATCTTGTTGTTTTCGCAATTCTAGAATCTGGAAGTAGTGCCATTATTCGGCGATATGCAAATCGCCCCGTTCAACTACATCAAGCGTAGCAAGCATTTCGATCCCAGCAAATGGCCGCTATCGAATTCGACGAATATTTCACCGCAAGCCGATTTGATGGTGCATCTACCCCAAATTCGCGAAGATCATGTGAAATACATTAGTGAATTGGCGCGTTATAGTAACGAGGTATGTAATTTGTTTTAATTAATTAGCTACAGCATTTTAAAAATTTCTAGAACTCTCTAAACCTTCCGAAAAATTCCTAGAACTTTCTACAACATTTTAAAAATTCCTAGATCTTTTTAAAACTACCTAAAAACTCCTAGAACCATCTAAAACTTCCTACTAAATTCTAAATCTTTCTAAAACTTCCTTAAATTTCCTACAACATTTTAAAAATTCCTAAAACCATCTAAATCTTTCTAAAACTTTCTAAAACTCTCTAGAACTTTCTGATACTTCTTACAAAATTTTAAATCTTTCTAGAACTTCCTAAAATTTCCTAGTACTTTCTAAAACTTCTTACATAATTCTAAAGCTTTCTAAAACTTCCTACAAAATTTATAGAACTTTCTAGACCTACCTAAACCTTTCCAATCTTCTTAAAACCTGCCTAAATACTCCTAGAACATTTCCAAAACATCTCAATTCATCAACTTAATTCAATTATTAATCTTAGGTAACAACAATCTACAAGGAAAGCGGCAGCGACACCGAAAACAAAGAAACTGCCGACCTTGCCCTACGTGGTCTTCAACTCCTCTCCGAATGGACCTCCGTCGTCACCGAACTCTACTCCTGGAAGCTTCTCCATCCCACCGACCATCACCAGAACAAGGAATGCCCCCTCGAAGCAGAGGAATACGAACGCGCCACCAGGTATAATTACAGCGATGAGGAGAAGTTTGCGCTCATAGAAGTCATTGCAATGATTAAAGGTAAACATGTTTTTTACAAGGTTACTAAGTTTTTTTGGAAAGTTATGATTGTTTCGGACAAAATTATGTTTGTTTTTCACAAGGTTATGAAAAACAAGTTGTAAAAAACATATTATTCATTTGTTTCATAGTTATCTAAGTTTATTTATATATTGATTTAAGGTCTTCAAGTCCTAATGGCTCGTATGGAAACCGTCTTCAACGACGCAATCCGTCGACATATCTATGCCGAGCTGCAGGACTTCGTCCAGTTAATCCTACGGGAACCTCTGCGCAAGGCGATTAAAAATAAAAAGGATCTAATCAGGAGTATTATCATGTCAGTTCGAGAGACCTGCGCTGATTGGCAACGCGGTATGGAACCACTTGCTGATCCTGCCTTTAAAGGAAAAAAGGACCCCGATAATGGATTTGGGATTAAAGTGCCGCGAAGAAATGTTGGTCCTTCGTCGACCCAACTCTATATGGTGAGGACGATGCTGGAATCGCTGATTGCGGATAAATCGGGTGGGAAAAGGACCCTGCGGAAGGATATTGATGGACAGTATTTGACTCAGATTGATCAGTTTCATAAAGTTTCGTTCTATTGGAATTATCTGTTGAATTTTAGTGAATCGTTGCAGATGTGTTGTGATTTGTCGCAACTATGGTAGGTTTCTTTTTATTTTTTACAAGATTTTACTAGTTTTTACAAAGGTTTTCATGTTTTTAACAAAGATTTCTAATGTTTTTAACAAGATTTTTCATATTTTAACAAGGTTTTCATATTTTATAGAATATTTTCATATGTTTTACAAAGATTTTAAATATTTTTTATACATACATACATATACAGGGTCTTCGTTTGCCAGATTGATATAGGGCAATAACATGGGATATCGATAATATGCAAAATACTTCTTTCTGAAGTAAAATTCAGAGAAATACTTAGAATACTTTAACTTTAACTCATACTCTTTAACTCATACTGATTTAGCAGGAAAAATTATTGAAAATTGTAAAAAACATTTTAAAAAAAAATCTAGCACCTAAACGGCACATGCTAGCAAATTAAAACTAAAACCAAATTATAGAACTTTTTATTCTCTACAAAAAGTATTCTAAGTATTTTTTCAAATTTTACTTCAGAAAGAAGTATTCTGCATATTATTGATATCCCATGTTATTGCCCTATATCAACCTGGCGAACGAACCCCTGTATACACAATCAAGATTTTTAATATAGTTTTTTCTATTTTATTATTATTATTATTGTAACATAACCTAGAACAACTTGTGCTCCAGGTATCGGGAATTTTATCTGGAGATGACAATGGGAAGAAGGATCCAGAAATGTACAGTGCGCCATCATCATAATGAGGAGTGCAGTGATTTGATTACAATGGAAAAAAGGATTCAGTTTCCCATTGATATGTCCATGCCGTGGATCCTGACTGATCATATCCTGAAGACAAAGGAACCTTCCATGATGGAGTGAGTTCATTAAGAATTTTTTATAAAATATAGTAAATCTATCACATAATTATCGGCTAAATTACCAATTAATTAATTAACTGAGAAGCAGACTTTCGAAAATGCGTTTTGTCGCAAAATGTAAAATTTCTAGTTAGTGATGATGGTATTACATATTCTATGCGCGCAAAGACGCATTTTTTACCACTTTGACTGCAAGGAAAAGTGGTATAGCGTTTGGTACGGTGTCTGTAACATTTTAAAAAAACAAAAAAAAATTGTATATAGAAATCCTTGATATAGCCTCTAGATCAGACGAATATGAACTTAGTTTATAAGTGGGTGTATGGATGTGCGTCAGTCAAAATTTTGTAATCGCAACTCCTCCTAGACGGTTCAACCGATTTTAATGAAATTTTCAGGATAAATTTGTCTAGTGCCCAAGATACGGATCATATGGTTTAATTTTTTTCAGTGATGTCAACTTTCTGAGAATAAAATTACTAAAGTTTTTAAAAATTTATTATGGCCATGTTATTTAACCGATTTTACTCAAATTATTACAAAAGATTCTCCTAGTAATTATATAATTTATGTAATTTTAACAAAATACGGTGTTGCCCCAAATTTCCGAGAGGAAAAAATTACTAAAATTTAAAAAAATTTATTATGACCACTTTATTTAACCGATTTTAATCAAATTTTCATAAAAGATTCTCCTAGTGCCTAAATAATTTATACAATTTTAACAAAATACAGTGTTGCCAACTTATCGAAAAAAATAACAAAATTTTTTAAAAATTTAGTGTGGGTACATTATTTATTCGATTTTGATCAAATTTTCAGAAAGGTTTTCGCTAGTGCCCACATAAATTATAATATTATTAAAATACAGTGTTGGGTTTACAGTATGGGTTTACCCATATACTTCCAATCTTGTTTAATTAAGCGCCTGAATTATAGACAATTTGCAACACATTGGAATAATGCTGGTTATCTATAATTAAGGCTTTGTTAGTAATAATTTCAGATTGACTCTAATATATAATATGTAATATAATAATAATATATAATATATATATATATATATAATATAATAATATATAATAATATTAGTTTCTTTAAAATATATGGGTTTACCCATATACTTCTAATCTTGTTTATATTCGATTTTAATCAAAACTTTTTAAAACTTTTTTTAAACTTTCTAAAACATCCTAGAACTTCTTAGAACTCTTTAAAACTTTCCAAAACTTCTTAAAACTTTCTTAAACTTCCTATAAATTCCTCGAACTTTTTAAAACTCTCTAAAACTTCTTAAAACTTTCTATAAATTCCTAAAACTTCCTAGAACTTCTTAAAACCTTTTATAAAAATGATTTATTTGCTCGCCAGATACGTCTTATATCCTCTGGACTTATACAACGACAGCGCCCTTTACGCCCTGACCATCTTCCGTAAACAATTCCTCTACGATGAAGTCGAAGCCGAAGTGAATCTGTGCTTCGACCAATTCGTCTACAAACTCAGCGAACAAATCTTCGCCTATTATAAGCAACTTGCCGCCAGTATATTTCTCGATAAACGTTTCCGCGTGGAATGCTTAGCAATGGGATCATATTTGCTTCCCTATGCGAGGGCGAATCGATATGAAACGTTGCTGAAGCAGCGTCACGTGCAATTATTGGGTCGATCGATTGATTTGAATAAGCTGATCACGCAGAGGATCAATGCGGATATGCAGAAGAGTCTGGATTTGGCGATTAGTAAATTTGAGGCGGGCGATATTAGCGGGGTGATGGAGTTGGATGGTTTGTTGCAGGTGAGTGTTGTTCGGGGGAGATTTTTTGGAGAATTATATTGGGAAGAGTTTTGTGAAATTTTGTAAAACTTCCTGGAAAGTTTGTTAAACTTTCTAGAACTTTCCAAAACATCTTAAAACTTCCGAAACATTTCCAAAAATTCCTAGAACTTTCCGAAACATCTTATAACTTTCTAAAACTTCCTAAATATTTCTAGAACATTCTGAAACTTTTCCAAAAATTCCTAGAACTTTCCGAAACATCTTATAACTTTCTAAAACTTCCTAAATATTTCTAGAACTTCCTACAACGTTCTAAAACTTCTTAGAACTTCGTACAACGTTCTAAAGCTTTCTAAAAATTCTCATAACTTTCTAAAACATCCTAGAATTTTTTAGAACTCTTTAAAACTTTCCAAAACATTCTTAGAACTTCCTAAAAATTTCTAGAACTTCCTACAACGTTTTTAAACTTCTTAGTACTTCCTACAACGTTCTAAAACTTCTTGAAAAATTCCTAGAATTTTTGAATAGCTTAATTTAGTTTTAGCCACACTAATTTCGAATTTATCTTATTATTTCCGAAGGTGAATCGACTCTGTCACAAATTGCTAAGCAAATGGCTCGCATTGGATGACTTTGAATCAATGTTTCGCGAAGCAAACCACAATGTTCTCGCCCCCTATGGTCGTATCACGCTGCACGTCTTCTGGGAGCTGAACTATGACTTCCTACCGAACTACGTTTACAACGCAGCGACGAATCGTTTTATAAAATGTCGTAATATCACGTTTTCACCGCCCGTGCACCGTGATAAACCGCCGCAGATGTCGCATCATTATCTATGGGGAACGAAACCGTTGAACCTGGCGTATACTACGCAGTATGGACAGTATTCTGGTAGGTATATACACTTAGTGGTTGTATATCGAAACGTCTTAGAACTTTCCTAGAACATTCGAAAACTTACTAGAACTCTCCAAAACTTCCTGAAACATTCCAAACTTTCGAAAACTTGTATCGAACCGAAATTAACAGAATTTTTACTGTTTTATTAAAATTAATTGTAGGTTAGGTTGGATCGCATTACTTCCTATAAAATCCTAGAACTTCCTAGAACGTTTTGAATCTTTCCGAAACTTCTTAAAACTTTCTTAAACTTCGTAGAACATTCTAGAACTTTCAAAAACTTTCTAAAATTTTCTTAAACTTTCTATATATTCCTAGAACGTTTTGAAACTTTCCAAAACTTCTTAAAACTTTCTTAAACTTCCTATAAATTCCTAGAACTTCCTAGAACATTTTAAAATTTTCCAAAATTTCTTAAACTTTTTAGAACATCCTAGAACTTTCTATAACTCGAAAATTTTCTTTATTTGTAATTTCAATAATTACTATTTTGTTTAGTGTTTTATTAAAACGAATTCCAGGTTTTGTTGGCTCGCATCATTTCCATACAATGTGCAAATTATTGGGATATCAAGGCATTGCAGTCGTAATGGAGGAATTATTGAAAATCGTTAAAAGTCTGATCCAGGGCAGTTTGCTACAATTTACGAAAACCCTTATGGAAGCGATGCCGAAAATTTGCAAACTACCACGTTACGATTACGGATCGCCCGGTAAATATTGTGCCGTTTTGTCCCCCCCCCCCCAAATTTCATAATTTTACAGGCAGAGGGCGCAAAAAATTCATTTTCGACAGAAAGTGGATTAAATTTGAAAGTGCTTTTGAAGGATGATTGATAGAATTAATGTTGTTGGTAAAGATATGGGAGTTGAACATGCAATTTCGATAAATTGCGATATAACTTCTTTCTCGAGTTAAATTCGAAGAAATACTTAGAATACTTTTCGATAGGGAATAAAAAGTTCTAGAATTTGGTTTTAGTTTTAATTTGCTAGCATGTGCCGTTTGGGCCTTAGAATTTTTTTTTTGATTTTTTGGGTTTTTTTTTTTCTCAAAAACTATGGGGTGTACGAAAATAAGCATGGTATGGAAAAATACGGAATAATGAGTACTATAACTAAGTGAAGAAATAATTATTCTAGGATGCATCGTTTAGTAGAAAAAAATTAAAAACAATTTTTCGAAATTTCTTAAAATAAGACTTTTTTCGAAAATTTGTTCAAAAAAATCTGAAAAAAATCAGTAAAATAGAAAACAAAATTAGCTAGATAATAGCTAAGTAACTTTTTTCTGTAACTCGTATTGATTTAGCAGGAAAAATTATTGAAAATTCTAAAATGTTTTTTGTGAATTTTCAATAATTTTTCCTGCTAAATCAGTATGAGTTAGAGGAAAAAGTTACTTAGCTATTATCTAGCTAATTTTGTCTTTTATTTTACTGAATTTTTTCAGATTTTTTTGAACAAATTTTCGGAAAAAAGTCTTATTTATAAAAAAAATTCCAAAAATTCAGTTTTTATTTTTTTCTACTAAACTATGCATCTTAGAATAATGATTTTTTTACTAAATTATAGTACTCATTATTTCGCATTTTTCCATATAATGCTTATTTTCCTACACCTCATAGTTTTTTAGAAAAAAAATAAAAACCATAAAATTTAAAAAAAATTCTAGCGCTCAAACGGCACATGCTAGTCATTTAAAACTAATACCAAATTATAGAACTTTTAATGCCCTATCGAAAAGTATTCTAAGTATTTTTTCGAATTTTACTTCAGAAAGAAGTATTCTGCATATTATCGATATCCCATGTTAGAAATATATATATATATATAAGTGATTGGCTAATGGGTATTTGCAGTCAATTTTGGAAAACGATGGTTAAATAAAACTCATTTAAGCTTTAATTTAGCAAGCTTTCGGATATATTTTTATCCTTCATCAGGCTTAAAAACTAACAGAGTTATTGTTACAATTTTCTTTTATACACATGTGATAAAATGCATTAAATTTTGATGTAGGATAAACTTTCAAATTATGTATGAAAACAAACAAATATACTATGTAACGTATAAATAGTATATTTGTTTGTTTTCATACATAATTTGAAAGTTTATCCTACATCAAAATTTAATGCATTTTATCACATGTGTATAAAAGAAAATTGTAACAATAACTCTGTTAGTTTTTAAGCCTGATGAAGGATAAAAATATATCCGAAAGCTTGCTAAATTAAAGCTTAAATGAGTTTTATTTAACCATCGTTTTCCAAAATTGACTGCAAATACCCATTAGCCAATCACTTAAATAATTTAACCAGTCATTAACTTTACCTTCGTATATATATATATATATATATATATATATATATATATATATATATATATATATATATATATACACAAGCTGTTCGTTCGCCAGGTTAATAGAGGAAATTGCATGTTCAACTCTCATATACGAACTTGACGAACGAACACCTGGTAATATATATATATATATATATATATATATATATATATATATATATATATATACAGTGCGATATTTTTATCTCTGAACATATGAACTGAACTACATACAAATTTCCAATGTTCAATTTAAAAAAAAAACACGTCAAACGTATGGAGACATCCCTGACAGTTATGCAACCAATCTTACGTAATATGATGTTTATTTGAATAAAAAATGAAATATTTAACAGAATATGGTCATTTATTGTAAATTGCTGAACACTTAAATTTATAAATAATACTATACATTTTTAAATAGATTTCTTGAAATAATGCGAATAGTTTAATGCTCTCTAAATATTTTGTTGAAAGTAATTCATTTTTTTCAAATAACTGTTACATTATGTAAGATTGGTTGCATAACTATCAGGGAATTGAACATAGGAAATTTATATGTAATTCAGTTCATATGTTCAGAGATAAAAATATCGCACTGTATATATATATATATATATATATATGCATAATATTTGATTTTCTGTTTCTGTTGGTTGCAAAAGGTGTCCTCGGCTATTACCATGCTCAGCTGAACGATATTGTCCAGTATCCCGATGCAAAAACGGAACTTTTCCATAATTTCCGGGAATTCGGGAATACGATCCTGTTTTGTTTACTAATGGAACAGGCCTTATCGCAGGAGGAGGTGTGCGATTTGCTGCACGCGGCGCCATTTCAAAATATTCTGCCAAGACCGTATTGCAAAGGTAATTTATTCTAATTGGATAAGAATTTTACGTTTGCAGGTGGACGTCCGATGAGTAGTTGGAGTGGTAGGTATGATTGAGACGGTGGCTTGCGTGAGCGAAAGTTTCCAAGTAGTAGCGAATAAAAGAGCATGTATGAGAGAGGAATGTCATGCATTTTTGGTTTTTTTTATTTGGTCATTTTCGAACAATGTAGGATAAAAAAAAATTAATTTGCTCTTTTGTTTTTTCTTGCAGAGGGTGAAAAACCGGAGACGAAGCAAAAAAAACTCGAAGCAAAATATTCCGCCCTGCAAATTGTGCCTAATATTGAAAAACTCGGCACGGCCAAGGTTAGGAAATTAATTAACAAAATTGAATTGCACAATTCGATATGCAAGGAATGTAAATGTTTCCAAAGAAGCTCGTTTAAGTATATACAATGCAGTTTTGATGCCTACGTTGATGTATAGGGTAGTGAATGTTGGGTTTGGTTGCAAAAGCATAAACGGAAAATGACTGCTGTGCGGAATGAGATATTTACGAATGGGGTAGCTGAGTGTAACTGTAGGAGAGATCGGAAGTACGAAATACGATTAGTGTATGATGAGTGTGAAATTCAGAAAAAATGCTGTAGCAAAAGTTGGTGTTAGTCAGTTAAGATGGTTCGGACATGTTGAGCGAATGTCTAATGAACGTTTGCTGTTGAAAAGATTTATTTGAATGATTTTGATGGTATACGTTTGCAGGTGGACGTCCGATGAGTAGTTGGAGTGGCATGATTGAGAGGGTGGCTTGCGTGAGCGAAAGTTTCCAAGTAGTAGGAATAGAAGAGCATGTATGAGAGGAATTATGAATGTGGATGAAGCGAAAGTTGCTTGTGCTGGATAGGAGTATTTGGAGGCGACTAATTTTGGAATAATGTAAAGAGTTTGTGCCACACTCTTATTTGGGTACATGGCGTGATTGTGTATGTATGTATGTATGTAATATGCAAGGATTATATACCATTTTTTTTTTCACTAGATATTTTTACCCCAAATTATATTTTCCGCTATTTTTGTTCCATATTTTTTTTTTCAACCTAACTTAACACTTTTTTAAACTATCTAAAACTTCCTAAAAATTCCTAGAACTCTCTAAAACTTCCTAAACATTGTTAAAACTTTCTAGAACTTCCGAAAACTTCCTAGAACTTTCTAAAATTTCCTAAACATTTCTAAAACTAGCTTAAACTATCAAAAACTTTCTAAAAATTCCTAGAATTCTTGAAAACTTTCCAAAACATCCTGAAACTCTTCTGTACTTTCCAAAACCCAACCTAATCCAACCTAACTCTTACAACACAGCATTTAACATACATACATACATACATAGACAATCACGCCATGTACCCAAAACAGGGTGGTGGCACAAACTCTTTCCACTCATTCCAACTTTCGCACTTTTATCCACATTCCTAATTCCTCTCATACATGCTCTTTAACATTTCCCCCAATTAATTTTTTCTTCTGTTTTCTTGCACTTCTCGCGCAGCAAGCAATGATTTCCCGTGAAGGCGATCTCCTCACACGGGAACGTCTCTGTTGCGGTCTATCGATTTTCGAGGTGGTCCTTAATCGACTCAGGAGCTTCCTGGATGATCCCATATGGGTTGGCCCACCACCCCCCAATGGGGTTATGAACGTGGATGAATGCACCGAGTTCCATAGATTATGGTCAGCGCTCCAGTTTGTCTATTGTATACCGGTTGCCGAAACGGAATTTACCGTTGAGTAAGTTTTTCGTGGGTGTTTTATGCTCTAAGGATTGAGATTTAAAATTATTATTGTTAAGAATTTTAGATGTGCTTGACTAAAAAAGGCGCTATGGTTGAAAGTTTTTTTTAATAGAAATTATAATATCAGAACTATTGAAATTCTAGGAAGTTCTAGGAAGTTTTCCAGATGTTTTGGAAAGTTTTCAAGAGCTCTAGGGAGTTTTAGGAAGTTTAAAAGACAGTTTTAAGAGACGTTTTGAAAAGTTTGCAAAAGTTCTAGGAAGTTTAAGAAAGTTTTGGAAAGTTTTCAAGAGTTCTAGGAAGTTTAAGAAAGTTTTAAGAAGTTTTGGAATGTTTTAAAGAGTTCTAGGGAGTTTTAGGAAGTTTAAAAACGTTTTAAGAGACGTTTTGAAAAGTTTTCAAAAGTTCTAGGAAGTTTAAGAAAGTTTTAAGAAGTTTTGGAAAGTTTTAAAGAGTTCTAGGAAGTTTTAAGAAAGTTTTAAGAAGTTTTGGAAAGTTTTAAAGAGTTCTAGGAAGTTTAAGAAAGTTTTAAGAAGTTTTGGAAAGTTTTAAAGAGTTCTAGGCTGTTCTAGGAAGTTTAAAAAAGTTTTAAGAAGTTTTGGAAAGTTTTCAAGAGTTCTAGGGAGTTTTAGGAAGTTTAAAAACGTTTGAAGAGACGTTTTGAAAAGTTTTCAAAAGTTCTAGGAAGTTTAAGAAAGTTTTGGAAAGTTTTCAAGAATTCTAGGAAGTTTAAGAAAGTTTTAAGAAGTTTTGGAAAATTTTAAAGAGTTCTAGGAAGTTTAAAAAAGTTTTAAGAAGTTTTGGAAAGTTTTAAAAAGTTCTAGGAAGTTTAGTTATCATTAATGGTTTTAAATTATTATCCTTGAAGAATACTTGTGTATTGATTTATTATTCTTTTGTTTTTTTTTGTTCTGTAGGGAATTATTTGGCGAAGGTCTCCATTGGGCTGGTTGTACTATGATCGTTCTGTTAGGACAACAGAGACGTTTCGAAGCACTAGACTTTTGCTATCACATACTGAGGGTGCAACGCGTCGATACCAAGGATGATGTTGTTAAAGGAATTGTAAGTATTTTTTATTTAAGAAGGGGGGGGGGGGTTGGGATTGTAAGGAATTGGGATTAAAAATTTCCAATAATTTCGGGAATATTACAAAATAAATCGCACAAAAAAATTCATCGCATAGAAACGCGGATCGCACAAAAATAGGTTGTGACTGTATTTTTTTAGGATTTATATCTTGTATTTTGTGTAATTATTCTATAACAAGATTAGTTTAGTAGATATGGGTAAACCCATATATATATATATATATATATATATATATATATATATATATATATATATATATATATATATATATATATACCGGGTGTATACTTGGTTTATGCAATATAGGAAAAACAATGTTATTTTTTTAACATCGCAATTCCTGCTTTCCCGTTAGTTATAGAGAAAAAATATAAGAAACAAAAATTGTTTACAATTAAAAACTACATTATTTACGCTTAAAATAATTGCGATATTGCGTCTCAGTAATTAATTATTAATTAAATAAATATTAACAGTTTTCGGCAATATCAGACAGCCATGGACGAAAAGCAAATGTATTTTGTTATTTTTTTGCATTTAAATGACAATACACCGACATTTGTGAACAAAATACGTTCGCGTTTTGTCCATGGCTGTCTGATATTGCTGAAAACTGATAATATTTATTTAATTAATAATTAATTACTAAAACGTAATATCACAATTATTTTAAGCGTAAATAATGTAGTTTTTAATTCTAAATAATTTTTGTCTCTTATAATTTTTCTCTAAAACTAACGGGGAGGCAGGAATTACGATGTAAAAAAAATAACATTGTTTTTCCTATATTGCATAAACCAAGTATACACCCGGTATATATATATATATATATATATATATATATATATATATATATATATATATATATAGTAGGTTGTAGAAATTTATTAACGGGATTACGGTATGTCAGGAAATTTAAGAATTAGCGAACATTACAATTAATTCTATTTATTATTAGACCAATATTTCGCCACTAGATTGTTGGCTTCATCAGGGTGAACACTGTAATTCAGCATACAAATACAATATAATTAGAATACATATTATATAGGAAGTTTTACAAAGAATAAGTTATATTATATACAATGAGACTTACATGTAAGAATTAAAAGTATGTTGTTGTTAGAATATACAGTTGTTGTTGTCAAAAAATAATAAAATTGTGAGTTTGTATTCATTGAATAACTTGATAAATAAATGTTAAAAATTGTTCGTAAACTTGTAATCTTTTTTATAAAAATTGGAAAAACTCCGTACACCAATGTTTAGTTTATTGCATAAAACAACACAGATAATAATTATTTTGTTATCAATTTTGAACTAGCTATTTTATTAACGTCTAAATATCTTTAAAAATTAAATTAATTAGTTATTTTATAAAAATTGTTATTCTCAATTAGAATCACGAAAAAAACCAATACACCAACGATAAAATTCCGACAAATTTCAGATACTCAATCACAAAATGGTGGTAATTATTTAATTTTATATTCGCCAACACAAATACGTCGAAATTTCTAGAAAATTCTATTTTTGCTATATATATGGGTTTACTCAAATACTTCTAATCTTGTTTCTTTTTGGTTTTGTTTTCGTCTAGAATTTAAAACGTATGGTCGATCGGATCCGGAGATTTCAAGTGCTCAATTCGCAAATCTTCGCAGTTTTAAACAAGTTTTTGAAATCTGGAGATAATGATGGTTTATCAGTGGAGCACGTGAGATGTTTCCCACCTCCGATTCATCCCTCGCTCACGCCTCAGCAACATTATCACGCTCCAGAACATTTACGACAACCCTTGCAGGTTCTAAATTAGGTTAAATCCGTGTTTGTAAACGTGTTCGGAATGGCACTAAGCATGTGCAGTATGGTTATAATACAAGATAAATACACTGAATTTGATTCCAAAACTGATTTCAGACAATCTATTAAATCAAATCGTGTTTGTAATCGTGTCTGAACTAGTTCGGAATTGGTCTAAGCATGCGCTGTATGGTTAAAATACAAGCTAAATATGTGTATTGCGCAAGTCTAGAACAATTCTGAATTTGATTGAACATTTGAGAAAATCGATGCAAGTTCTCAATTAAATTAACCCATATTTATACAAAACAATATATACATTTATACAATTCTATTGTTTTTACCACGTTTATAGTAACTCACTCTGTTGTTGTCGCGGTCAGTCACGGTCAAATTTTGTAACCAATTTTTAGACCACTTCCTATCATTTGATCTAACTGAAATTTTGCATGTAGTTTCATTTCAGGAGACAACACAATATTATATAAAAAAAAAACCAATTACAAGAAAATAATACAAATATTGTAGATGTTATGCAGGGTGTACATATAAAATAATATACTCTTGAATTGTAAACCTCAGTAAGTAAATTTCGTTTGTATAATTGCTTTTTTGTTCGTTTTATATATATATATATATATATATATATATATATATATATATGAATTTATATTATTTTCTTTTTTTTTTTGGTGAATACTGTATTATTTAATCCTAATGTTATTATGAATATTTAAAAGTTGTACAAATATTTATGATTACATATTTTTATATATCAACAATTTATATTAATTTAAAAAAAATTATTTCTGTGTGTTAATGTGAATATAAAATTTTCTGAATGATTTGTGCTATATCGGAACTTGAAAAATTGTATTTACAGAGTTTATTATAGCTATGTGAAGATACACAATTATTTAAAAATAACAGAAACAATTTGAAGTGTATTGGCATTTCCATTATTTTTTAAAAAATGAATAATGTGCTGCAGACGGTTATCTTATATTCCTTTTTGTGGTTTTTGTTAAAAAAAAGTCTTACAAAGGGTTGGTTAATAAATTTATATACATATGTACCTAATAATTTATTGATACAAATTAAATTTTTGTAATTATAGTTGGCTTTATATAAATAATCGGTGTTTTTTGCAGTTTTATAACAGAAGAAAGCCTATATTATAGGTATATGATCTTCCAAAATAACAATACGTACATTAAATTATTTTACAAAATAAATTCCAAATTTTTCAAAATTACAGAACTAGTGTAAGCTGACCGGACACGTCCCGGTTTTAAATTATTTATCCCGGCGTCCCGAGACCTACCTTGTTTGTCCCTGCTTATCGAAACGTATTTTGCTTATTCCGATTAAAATATCAAAAATAATAACGCTGGGAATATAACAAAACCACATCACTCGTACGAAGATGGCGCTGTACAACAATTATCTCTTATTTAAAAAATTAATATTTTTAGATATACATACATGTACATACAATTCAGAAAAATATTCTTGTTATTTGAGAAAAGTATCTAGTGGAACATAACTAAAATTATATTCAAAAATAAATCAATATGCGGATACGCATGCTATTCTAATACAATTTCGTTAAAAAAAATTATTTTCAAAAATATTCTTGTTTATTTGAGAAAAAATATTCATTTATGATTTTTGTCATTTGGTATGTTAAAATCTGGGCACTTTAACTAGTACCATTAACATTTTGTTGTTGAACTATAATTTATGAAGTAGTAAAATTAAATAAATATTTACATTTCAGTACAATTGGTTTTTATTTAAAAGATTTATATCGTATCAAAGAGAATAATATATATATATAGTTATATTGAAAGTTTCTTCCAACAAGAGTTTCTGATTGTAAAAAAAACTGTCAGAAGCATGTACAGTTTAAATTTTTGTTCACGTAGGCTATAGTATATGAAAGAATTACAAAAGTTAATTTGTAAACAATTGTGAAAAGATTTTATTTGTGTAAATCCAATATTATTTTTCAGGAAAAATGTATCAAGCGAATAAAAATTAAAAATGTTAATAAACAGATTTTTAATACAAAAACTTGTACAGAAAATGCATTTTTACTATTGATAAAATTTTGCAAAAAGTATGTATATTTTTACTTCAAAAGTACTTGTTTAAAAGGTAGAAATATTAACTTTTTACTTGTCGGTAAATGTTTTTGATTTTATTTTTGTTTGGAACCAACAATTACATACGATGCATGATTTAAATTGGCGCCAACACTAGGCTGGCAGCACTGTAAAATAACTTAAAGTAACTACTATGTTCACTGTGTAACCAAATGTCAAATTGCTAATATTATTATTCAGTTTTGTCTTAAATATATATTTTGTCTTATATATATTACTTATTCTATGGTCTTAAATAAAATACTAATCGTGTGTTTTTGTCATTCACCACGCTAATAAAGTCAACATATATTTTGTTCAATCTATAAAAATGTCTGGTGAGTTTATATTTTGGAATCGTATTGCAAAGAAATCTCTGTGTTATCTCCTCAAATAAATATTTATATTTATTCATTGTGTGCAATAAACATTGGCTGATATTATAAGCTCGATTTTTGGGTGTTTTAGTTCATTTGTTTAGTCCAGCCAGCTCTTATGACAGTTGCGTTGTCTTAAAACTGATATTAGTTAAAACCAATTTGAAAATCGAGCTCGTAATACGGGCCATTGTGTTTAATAATATTATCGTACTTTGTTGAGTTTATAAGTAAAATTTTAGGGCAGTAACTTAAGCTACAAATAATTTTTTGAATATACAAAGTGATTTAATGTTAGAATTAGGTTAGGTTTATATATTTTTAGTTTCCGATTCTAAATTGCAGTGTAAAAACTGTTTGTTCGTTCGTTAAAAAAAGTAATTATTTATTGAAATAAAATAGATTTGTGTGTGTTTGTGTGTTAATAAAAGTCCAACGACGTTTAATTTAGTTGTTGGGAAGAATTTTTGTGTAACATTTTTGGCGAATATATAGTATGTTTAGTTTAAAATAAAAGTGGCTTTAGTTTTAAGTTCTATATTAATATTTATTTGATAATCGACGTACTCAACGTTCGTCTCCATCAGGAAAAAATAATATAAAAGATATTTACCTAAAACAAGTTCCTAGGTTATGAAAGATTTTTTTTCTATAATGTATAAATATATTTATAGGTCAAACTTCTATATTCGTAATATTAAAGTGAGTAATGTTTATTATTTTTTAGGAATGTTCCAAACTCCTCCGATTTTTCGATATCAAAAAACATTACCGCGAACTATAATTGATATTGCATATAATTCACGGCTGAGTTAGCTGCGACGCGACAGGAAGAAGCAAGCCACATATATTAAAACGATTGAAGGAATCCACAAGGATTTTATTCGTGTCCCGGATTAAGGAAAAGGGTTAGAAGATAGAATGAATGAGCCCTCTTCATGGGGTTGTGGAGGTCTCAGGAGGAGGTTAGAATGGGGACTTGGCGCACAGCAGAAGGTAAATTTTGCTTATAGAATTACACTAATTACATTTTTCAAATTCACGTGTTTATTTCACTAACTCAAATACGATTTCGGCTAATGAAAATTTTTAGCTGTCTCTTTATAAAGATCGCGACTTACAAATAAGGTATCATTCACAAATATCTTGTTTAACTTCGGTTTCAGTTTTATGTTTCAGGCGAGCTAATTGTGGTTCTGAAACTAAATACACAGACGTGTTGTAGTGTTCATGTTCAGTTTTAAAACTCTACTAGCTGTGTGTGTGCTAAAAACATAAAACTAAAAAGTTATTGTGTGAATGGAGACGACACTTATTTAAATTTAAAATCGAAAACGATATAAAAGCAATTATTAATTCGATTTGTACTTAAAAAGGGGTTATTTCCGTTTGTAGCATCGATTTTTTTTAGGTGTTTTTCAACATTTTTTTGGGAACTTTTACAATAAATGCAGTAAACAACAATTATATCGTTGGAAAATGTGTTTATCGAGGTTTTCTTTAAAAAAAAAGTCAAATTTTTATTTAAAAAAATATTAAATGACGTATCTGTTGTAAAAATTCCCCAAAAAAAGTTAAAAAATCGATGCTACATTGTACCAAAAATATATTTTGAATTTATGTAATTTTACATAGGTTTTAACCAGTTAAAATAACAATATTTTGTAATTTTAATTGTTAAAACCTATGTAAAATTAAATATATTTTTGTACAGTTTGTATTAGATTTGTAACAGATAAAAATAACAATATTTTATTGGTAAGATTACCAGTTTTTATGGCAAAAATTACATTCGATAAATCATATTAAATTTACTTGTTATAGTATTTGGTTTTTGCTTAAATTCCGGGGGAAGATCAATGCATTTTTCTTTTATTTAATAAAATTAACTAATGATTTAATTAGTCAAAATTTAAGCAAAAAACCAAATCAATTTTGACAAACTAATTAAATATTACTGGTAAAAATCTTTCAGAACTCATTATATTAAAATAAAACTGCTTTAGATTAATATTTAATTAATAATCGACATTTCGACAAACTCAACGTCCATATATGTCATTTATATCATTTGTTCTTTTGTTGAGTTCGTCGAATTATTAATAATAAATTGACGAATTGTATGATACGGCGCCATGTGTAATTAAGAATATATATATAAGAATTTGGTTTATACCTACGTATACCATTTAGTCTTCTGATGCGTCAGCATGGTTTCTGTGTCTGCGCAGACACAAAATGTTTTGATTACCTAACATTACTTTACTCGAGCACATTGAGTGACGCAGTATATTTTTACTGAATGTTTTTATTGAAATTAGTGCGAATTAATTTTAGTAATTAGTAAGAAATGATCAATGAAGGAAGAAAAACAGCAACTGTGCGACGAATATCGAGGATCGGAAAACCATCTAAAAAAACTATTTTTAGATGGTCTTCCGGTCCGGAGAAATTTTCATACTGTATGCGAACAACCTAACCTCACTTCGTTGAGATATTATCAAATTTCTCCATTGCAAACCAAAGACTTGACTTGATTTTTGGATAGCCATAATCCCAAAGTCAGAAAACTTCGATAACTTGCGACTTTTCCTGAGAATCATTCTGATTATGTCTCACGGAAATGCTTTTTCAGAAAGCGGGCTTTCGATAAATAAAGAGATTTTGATTGAGAATCTGGCAGAAGAATCTTTGGTAGCGCAACGGATTGTCTATTTTGATTGCTATTTCGTATAATGGAGGTATAGAAAACGTCAAAATTAATAGCAGTTTAATTCACGCTGTTAGAAATTCATCTGATTTTAGAAAAACATACTTTCATATAATCAAATAATTTTACTATTATATATACTATTATTTATTATTCTTTTTTTTTAACTATAATATACATAGGACTATTATGAAATATTATATAAATAATAATTAATGAAATATAATGTAATAAAAATTAAATAAAATAACTAAAAAGAGAGAATATAGGTATATTTTATTTTAGATATTATTTATTATTAAAAGCATTTAGGTATTTTGAAAAATATGTGAAAAAAATTCTTTAATGTAATTTAATTTGTGGTTTCTAAAGAAACCGTTGTTTTTATTATTATCTCTATACATATAGATAGAGGTATGTATGTATATGATAATAATTTAGAGAAATTATTTCTTCTTTGGAGAAGAAACTTTTTTCTTAATTGTTTTTGGTTTTGGTGATTTTGGTTTCTTAACAGATGATTTAATTGTTCTCTTAGCTTTTGACGGTGATTTTGTAGATTTAGTTTTAGTAGCAGCAGCAGCAGCAGATTTTGTTTTTTTAGCTGCTTTTACTGATGTTGTTTTAGCAGTAGATAATTTTTTTGCTTCAGATTTTTCATTTAAAGTACTGGCTGCTGCTTTTGATTTTTTAGCAGCAGTAGCTTTAGTAGTTTTTTTGATTACTGATGATTTTTTTGTTTTTGTTGCAGTTGCTGCTGATTTTTTCGCATTAGAAATGGAGGTGGTAGTAGTACTAGAAGTACCAGAAGATTTCATCTTTGTCACAGCATTCGCAGCCAATTTAAATGAACCAGATGCACTTTTTCCTGTTGTTTGAACAAGTGTTCCAGATGCAACACTAGCTTTAATATATTTTCGAATAAATGGTGCCAATTTTTCTCCATCGACTTTGTAAGTAGCCGAAATCTATTTCTTTATCGCTTGTAATGAAGAACCACCACGTTCTTTTAGATTTTGGATGGCATTATTTACCATAACAGCTGTAGTTGGATGCGAAGCTTTTGATGCGGATGATTTTTTTTCTCTCTTTGTCGAAGATTTCTTCGAAATTTGTTGATTTTCCGAAGAAATATTTGCTGTAGCAGTTGTTACGTCTCTCTGTTACGTCTGCCATCTTTCAAAATTGAATGAATTCAATGAAGAAGATTTTGAAATTATTAACAACCAGTTAAGGTAGTAGTTAAATGATAATTCTTTCTATAAACGAAAGATCCAAATTTGACCACTTTTCATGTTGTGTAGGTATATATCGAATTGAACCAAATAGAAAAATGAAATTTTTGAAACGAATAATATAGTAATGTGCTTTGATATTTTACATTTTAAATAATATAAAAACAATAGTGTAAAATGTTTTTGAAAAACTTGAAAATGCATTCAATATAGATGTATGTTTTCGAAAAAAAAATTAATACCAAATGCTAAATATAATTATAGAGCGAAAAACTAATTTCAAATTGGCTAGAGTAATACTAGAATCTGAGAATGTTTTAAATTATATCAAATTTTTGTAATTAAATAAAAAATAAGTATAATAGAAATATGTTAAAATAAAAATTGGATAAAATATCTAATGTAAATAATAAAAATATGATTAGTATAAATATATTTAAAAAGGAAAAAGAATTAATAAAAATTACGTTATATAACTGTTATTTCTTATCTAGAGATATACTTATTATACGGTATGTACGTAATCATAGTGTATATTGAGAAATATAAATAAAACTTTAATTTAATAATATAACTAAGTAAAAGAAAAATGATGTAATGTCATATTTGAAACATACATATAATAATAATTTTTCTTGCAGCTTTCGTAGCCAGTTGTTTTCTTGGTGCTTTTCCACCAGTCGATTTACGGGCCGTTTGCTTGGTACGTGCTAAACGTCATTGTAAAGTTTTACGTGATAATATCCAAGGTATTAGCAAGCCCGCTATTAGACGTTTAGCTCGTCGCGGTGGTGTAAAACGTATTTCTGGTTTAATCTATGAAGAAACACGTGGTGTATTGAAGGTATTTCTTGAAAATGTAATCAGAGATGCAGTTACATACACCGAGCATGCTAAACGTAAAACCGTAACAGCTATGGATGTCGTTTATGCATTGAAACGCACGCCAAGGACGCACATTGTACGGTACGGTTTTGCTGGTTAAATAAAACAACCAACAAGAAATCTAGAAGAACCAAATGTTAAAACAAGGCCCTTTTTAGGGCCATAAATTTACATTAAAAAAAGATTTTTTTACACATATAAAAATGCAGCGTTTAATTAATACGAAAATCTTACAATATTCATATTTATTTTATCGTTTTGTATTAATTACATATAAAATTTATATAAATGTTGATATATTTTTTACTTAAATAAACAACTATATTTTATTAAATGCAATTTTAATAATCATACATATACAATAATACATGACATATGTTTAAATAATGCGCCAATACATTTAAGAAAAAAAAAAAAAATTATCACCCTGTATGCAGTCCATTTACATTACTCATATGGTTCACGGGCGGTTTGGTTTCTCATAATTATTTATTAAAGGGCTAAATACAGTCGTTTTCGCTTAATTGGGCCACCGCTTAATTGGGGCAGCCGCTTATTTGGGCCAAATCTCAAAGAAAAGAAACCAAACCAAGGAACCAACAGTAAATTTACATGTTTAAGGGAGTAGTACACTCTGCAAGTTTCAAAAAAATCGATTTTTTTTTTTGCTTAAAAAATTCTTTGGAGTGTCTACTTTATCGTAAACTTTACCCAAAGTTCATGAGACACTCCGTTCCAAAGTTACAGGCCGAAAAGTGAAGCCGTGTATTAGACTGAAGGTATGTAAACGAATTTGATGAAAAACTGGACTCAAAACTTCAATAGCGATTATCTCGAAACCATGTTTTCAAAGTTGGCGGACATCATAACTCAGAAACGGTTTGTCCGATTTGAACGCGGTTTAAATTTTTGAATTCTACATAATTTTTTCTGTCATCGTACGTAGCCGTTTTTCTTTATCTTAAAAAATGGATTTTTGGTGCAAGCTTTTATGTCTATTTTTGCGTCCGAAAACCTGATTTTTTTTTCAAAACGTTATCAATTTTTTATTTTTCAACACAATCAAAAAATTCTACGTACGATGACAGGAAATTTATCATAGATTAAGGAAAAAATATCGATTTTGTGCGAGCTCCAACGGTGCGGCCTCTATGATGTCCGCCGATCAGCAGGTTGCCATTGGAGGTGCCACGCTGCACCTGGTGTAGCGGCCGAAGGAGTTGCCCAATGTAGGCCAAAAAATTAATTTTTGTAGCCGAAGAACGGTAAAATAAACATATGTATTCCATTTTTGTCATACATTTATAGTTATCTTTAAAAAAAATCCCGAAAATTACCTTTTTTTTCAGGCCGACAGAGTGTACTACCCCCTTAATTGGGACAACATTCCGCTTAATTGGGCCAGTAAATTTAAGATCACAGTACATATTAATCATATTATTTTACAAATATTCACAAGAAAAAATATTTACAAAGAATTTAATATGATACGCTTCATATCTTTTTGATTCACAAGATGGAAAATTATATTTAAAAAACTAGCAAATATGTATCAATTAATTACATTAGTATCGCGCGCTGTGAACACTTGACATTAATTGCATTGAATTAAAAAATGTATGTACCTATTTATTATTTTATTTTGGAATGTATTATTATTTTTTCTTTTGTCCAAGAATTTATCATTTTGCAAGAATTTATCATGGTGCAAAATTTTGTATATATGAGTTTACCCATGCACTTCTAATCTTGTTAATTTAATTTTCAATTAATCATATTGATATTCAATATATACCTATATACCGAGAAATGTTAAAGTGGTCTATATATGGGTTTACCCATGTACTTATAATCTTCTAATCATATTGATATTCTATATATATATATATATATATATATATATATATATATATATGTACTGGATTTGTTACGGGATTACGGTAAATGTAATTGATTATTAAAATGCAAACATCATATTTCAATCAATTTATTGTTTGGAACCAATATTTCGCCAATAGTTTTTTGGCTTCATCAGGGTTGACACTGATGTTGACACTGACACATCAGTGTCAACCCTGATGAAGCCAAAAAACTATTGGCGAAATATTGGTTCCAAACAATAAATTGATTGAAATATGATGTTTGCATTTTAATAATCAATTACATTTACCGTAATCCCGTAACAAATCCAGTACATATTCGTCACGGTAATAATTTCATATCATTTCTATATATATATATATATATATATATATATATATATATATATATATATATATATATATATATATATACCGAGAAATCTGAAAAAACGTTTGTTGTTACAATGTATTGAAACAAAATACACAACCTCACGGCGCACGGACGGCAATTCTCGATTATTCAGTCCAGGGAGGACCTGATTCAGTCAGTGTTTGTATCTCGACCAGATAGGTTCGTTTTTATTTTCTCTATATGATCGTTGTTACATTACGTTTTCTGTTACATTGTATTCCCTGGCTGAGGCACATTTGTTGTTTGTCCGTGCTCGAGATAGGTATGTTTTATTTTTTGTTTATGATGAATGTGAAATTGAAAAAAAAGTTTTAGTAAAAGTTGTCCCTGTTTTGGGTACATGGCGTGATTGTGTATGTATGTATGTAGGTAACAGTAGCAAATTAAAACAGGACATTCGTATGTCGATTATTACAATGTTGAATTGTAATTTTAGCATATAATGCATTGTTATATTAAAACAAAAATAATTTCGGCCTGATTCCTTAAGAAAGTTGCTAAATTTTAACAACGTTGCTACCAACATTAGCCAATAATATTAGCTGACACTAAATAAAAAATTAAAATGAGAACTATTATATTTGTTTCTATTGATTATAATTGTTAGCAACGTTGTTAAAAGACTTAGCAACTTCGTTAGAGAATCAAGCTGAATATTGCTTATTTTTGTCTATGCAACTTTGTATTACAATGTATAAATAATGTACAAATTTGTTGCGTTCACGTTATACAAACAATTCTTTATTGTTATCGAGTATAGTAACTTAATTGCACGTGTTTCATATTAAATATATATAAATATTTGAAATTGAATATTGTTCTTTAAATCTTGACCGGTAACAGAGCATTGTTTTATGTAATCTTTTCGTTTCGATTAAAACCCTTTGCAGTCCGTTGCGTTGTCGCAAATATTGCGACATTTCAAACATGAACTTTAAAGATTGTTTTGCCATTTAAGCGCCGCATTACTTTAAACTGATGCGTAATTTTATTTTATAAACATAAACATGTTTACATTATTAACGTGGTATAAGTTGTACTTTTTGAATTTAAAAATATTTGGTTTCATATTTTATAAATTTGAATATGTTTTACATGATGTAGTTAAAAAATAAATATATTGTTTTGTTGCAACAACCATATTTTGATAATTTATTTTTTGTATATATATTTGTACCCAATATAAGTGCTGGAGTTGTTTGTTTACAGTAAGAGTGCCTAAGTTGGAGCGCAAACGGTTAATTACTCTGATTAATATTTTTTAAATTATATCATACATAATTTTGTTATAATTTTTAAATCGAAATTAAAATTTTGTAATGAACGTTTGCTGTTGAAGAGAAATATTTGAATGATTTTAATGGTATACGTTTGCAGGTGGACGTCCGATGAGTAGTTGGAGTGGTATGATTGAGAGGGTGGTTTGCGTGAGCGAAAGTTTCCAAGTAGTAGGAATAGAAGTGAGCATGTATGAGAGTGGAATTAGTGGAATGTGGATGAAGCGAAAGTTGCTTGTGCTGAATAGGAGTGTTTGGAGGCGACTGATTTTGGAATAATGTAAAGAGTTTGTGCCACACTCTTTCTAAAACTCTATCTAAAACTTCCTAAAAATTCCTAGAACTCTCTAAAACTTCCTAAACATTCTGAAAACTTTTTCGAACTTCCGATTGGATAAGAATTTTACGTTTGCAGGTGGACGTCCGATGAGTAGTTGGAGTGGTAGGTATGATTGAGACGGTGGCTTGCGTGAGCGAAAGTTTCCAAGTAGTAGCGAATAAAAGAGCATGTATGAGAGAGGAATGTCATGCATTTTTGGTTTTTTTTATTTGGTCATTTTCGAACAATGTAGGATAAAAAATAATTAATTTGCTCTTTTGTTTTTTTTACAGAGAGTGAAAAACCGGAGACGAAGCAAAAAAAGACGAAGACGAAGCAAGAAATATTCCGCCCTGCACGGCCAAGGTGAGGAAATTAATTAACAAAATTGAATTGCACAATTCAATATGCAAGGAATGTAAATGTTTCCAAAGAAGCTCGTTTCAGTATATACAATGCAGTTTTAGGGTGTTCACTCATGATGAAGGCCCGAGATATAAAAATTTACTCACTGTGACCCGAAAAATTTCACGACCCGATCCCAATTTTACTTTGTAAATTTCGAGATTATGCCGTTTAAAGATTATAAATAATTAAGGTCCATTTACACATATCAGTGACGTGTCACTGCCATCTGTGACGTATCCGTGGTGCTTATTCACACATATCCGTACAATTTGATCAGTTTGCTGTCAGTGATTTTAAAAATGGCAACATATTCGGATGTGCAGTTGGCAATGATTGCCATAATTTTAGATGAAAAGGAAGTGGAATTGCATCAGGTGAAGAAACGGAAGTGGGTGCATGAAGCATGAAAAAAAAAAGAAAATGAAGGAGAATTTGCTACCCTATATAAGGAATTAATTGATGATGAAACGAAATTTTTTGAGTATTTCAGAATGTCTGAAAATTATAATATAATATAATATAATATAATATAATATAATATAATTATAAAATAATATAATATAATTATAATATAATATATTATAATATAATATAAATTACTAACAAATTCTATAAGTTTTTCGTCCTCCATGTTGCTGAGCAACGATAAAACCAAAACACGATACGGAAGCTTCACGACACTGAAGGTTAAAATACGGTACGGTACCGGACATGTGTAGACACGTCGGTAAGATTCAAAGCAACGATATTATTTATCACTGATATCACTGCACTGAACTGCGCTGATACGTCACTGATATATGTAAATGGACCATTAAGAAGAGAATATGCGACCAATGGTTTCAAATGCGACTAGCTATATATAATATTTAACAAATATCCAATGCAATATGTGATTAAACATTCTGTCTTTTATTGAAAAATGTTCGATTCACCGCTTTTTCATTGAAATCCTCATATGATGTACGTTAATAATTTCCACAAAATTGCAATTTTGTCTTATCATTTAACTTAGTGACCTTCCATCAAATTTAGTATAAGATTAAGAATTATAAGATAATACAAGTTTAAATTTTATATAGTGAGAGTTAAAAAAAAAATGATTTTTAAAATGTATGAATCAAGATTATTTACTAAACAGCGATGTACTTTTAATAAACTACATATCGCGTTTTTAGCTGAGAAAACCATGAATGACTTAGGAAGATATTACCCTACAAATCAATCTTGTGTTGATATTATCATTTTGGTTAAATTTTTTTAGCTAATTGTAAGTTAGAAAATTTAAGTTTTACTGTGTTTTATATATAGTAAAGCCCATATGAGCGGACAGCTGTAGTAACCGTGGAGCTGTCCGCTTCAGAGAAAATTGTAAATTTTTTATCAATAACAAATGTGTAATTTTTCTTGTTAATTTATAACGTACATTTTTTAATTTATTATAAGAATACGGAAACATTAATACAATATTTGGTCTCGGCGCACTTTATCAGTGAAATGATCAGATTACACTCATGGAAAAAAATCTCACCTGATTTATAAAACTGATTTTTGCCAAAGTGCTTCTGACGTTTATTAACATTATTTATTAAGCATTTTAAAATACTTTATTTAAATTTTATAATATGAAATATAATGAAAGTTATCAAAAATATAAAAAACTATTTATATTTTTTGAAAGACAGAAACTAAAAATTATTTTAAAATTAATAATAGAAGCACTTTTTCACAAAACAGTAAGGTGCGAATACGTACGCTGCACATACTCATTGTGTGAACACAGTATTATGGAACTAATTCGTAATGAGAGAATTCGTACAGAGTTCTTATAGCTTATAACATAATATCGGGAAGGCCGAGTTTTGCCAATGAATAATAACAAATTTTATTTGTTTCAGGTCGAATATTATTTAAAGTGGGAAGACTATAGTATGGATGATAATACTTTGGAACCCGAAGATAATTTACACTGTCCCGATTTAATCTCAGCTTTTGAAGAAGGTCGAAAAAAGAAAGAAGAAATGAAAGGTAGTGGTGGTGGTGGTCCTTCATCTTCTTCGGAAGATACAGAAAAAACGAATAATAAAGAACCCGAAAAGAAAAAAGAGGAAAAATCAAAAAAAAACAAAAAGGATGATAGCAAGGATAAAGATAATAATGATAAGAAAGAGAAAGATATTGAAAAGGATACTAAAAAGGAGACAAGCGACAAAAAGAGTGACAAGAAAAAGGATGAGAAGAAAAAAGAAGGTTTCGAACGAGGTTTGGAACCTGAAAGAATTATAGGCGCTTCCGATACATCTGGTCAGTTGATGTTCCTTATTAAATGGAAAGGCACATATGACGCTGATCTTGTGCCCGCTTCCGAAGCTAATAAGAAATGTTCACAAATTGTTATTAAATTTTACGAAGAAAGACTAACTTGGCAAACTCCAAATAGCGATGACATCCTTGTCATCGATTAACTTGTTTACAATTATTTTTAATTATTTTCTTTTTATTATATTTTATAATATCGTATATTTTTTTTGTATTAGAAGCTAGTTTCCACCAAGGTCGGATTTACAATCAACTGGGAACAAGAACGTAAACGGCTAATATTAGCACCGTAAAAGTTGAATTTTATTGTTCTGCATCAACTAGTGTAGAAATTGTTCTCTTTTCCAGTTGATTGTAAATTTAGCGTAAGACTTACTACATTTAGATCTTCGAACAAGTGAATGGATGATTGATAGTTTTAATATTCTGTGACATGTTAACGAAATATATTAATTGTATTATTGTAAGAAATTACATTTTCATTTAAATAATAACAATTTTTTAAATTGCGTTAAAAACTTTATTTATAAGTTCTGTTACTTACAAAAAATATTCAAATTATATGTTTTCCAACAGATTTACATTATTTAAATATAATTGTAATTAGTTCAGGTAAGTTGATCAATTACCAAAATGATTTTATTTTGATTTTATTTTTTTTTATTTATGACTAACATAATTCTTCATTTAGCTAATAGATGGCAGTTTACCATAAAATTTAATTGAAAATTTATATTTTTAAATAACAAAAACAAATAAATTATATTTAAATTAATTAACATAAGTATTATATTTATAAAAACTAGTTAATATTAAAATTATTGTAATATTTCATTTATTACATTATTACAGCGTTAGGAACTTGAAATTTATATGTCAGGTCAGTACGAACGTTCACTGTGTAACCAAATCATAGATTAACTATATCGCCGCTCCAAATGTCAAATTGCTAATATTATTATTCAGTTTTGTCTTAAATAAAATACTTTCAAATACTAATCGTGTGTTTTTGTCATTCACCACGCTAATAAAGTCAACATATATTTTGTTCAATCTATAGAAATGTCTGGTGAGTTTATATTTTGGAATCGTATTGCAAAGAAATCTCTGTGTTATCTCCTCAAATAAATATTTATATTTATTCATTGTGTGCAATAAACATTGGCTGATATTATAAGCTCGATTTTTGGGTGTTTTAGTTCATTTGTTTAGTCCAGCCAGCTCTTATGACAGTTGCGTTGTCTTAAAACTGATATTAGTTAAAACTTAAAACCAATTTGAAAATCGAGCTCGTAATACGGGCCATTGTGTTTAATAATATTATCGTACTTTGTTGAGTTTATAAGTAAAATTTTAGGGCAGTAACTTAAGCTACAAATAATTTTTTGAATATACAAAGTGATTTAATGTTAGAATTAGGTTAGGTTTATATATTTTTAGTTTCCGATTCTAAATTGTAGTGTAAAAACTGTTTGTTCGTTCGTTAAAAAAAGTAATTATTTATTGAAATAAAATAGATTTGTGTGTGTTTGTGTGTTAATAAAAGTCCAACGACGTTTAATTTAGTTGTTGGGAAGAATTTTTGTGTAACATTTTTGGCGAATATATAGTATGTTTAGTTTAAAATAAAAGTGGCTTTAAGTTTAAGTTCTATTTTAATATTTATTTGATAATCGACGTACTCAACGTTCGTCTCCATCAGGAAAAAATAATATAAAAGATATTTACCTAAAACAAGTTCCTAGGTTATGAAAGATTTTTTTACTATAATGTATAAATATATTTATAGGTCAAACTTCTATATTCGTAATATTAAAGTGAGTAATGTTTATTATTTTTTAGGAATGTTCCAAACTCCTTCGATTTTTCGATATCAAAAAACATTACCGCGAACTATAATTCATATCGCATATAATTCACGGCTGAGTTAGCTGCGACGCGACGGGAAGAAGCAAGCCACATATATTAAAACGATTAAAGGAATCCACAAGGATTTTATTCGTGTCCCGGATTAAGGAAAAGGGTTAGAAGATAGAATGAATGAGCCCTCTTCATGGGGTTGTGGAGTGCTCAGGAGGAGGTTAGAATGGGGACTTAGCGCACAGCAGAAGGTAAATTTTGCTTATAGAATTACACTAATTACATTTTTCAAATTCGCGTGTTTATTTCACTAACTCAAATACGATTTCGGCTAATGAAAATTTTTAGCTGTCTCTTTATAAAGATCGCGACTTACGAATAAGGTATCATTCACAAATATCTTGTTTAACTTCGGTTTCAGTTTTATGTTTCAGGCGAGCTAATTGTGGTTCTGAAACTAAATACACAGGCGTGTTGTAGTGTTCATGTTCAGTTTTAAAACTCTACTAGCTGTGTGTGTGCTAAAAACATAAAACTAAAAAGTTATTGTGTGAATGGAGACGACACTTATTTAAATTTAAAATCGAAAACGATATAAAAGCAATTATTAATTCGATTTGTACTTAAAAAGGTGTTATTTCCGTTTGTAGCATCGATTTTTTTTAGGTGTTTTTCAACATTTTTTTTTGAACTTTTCCAATAAATACAGTAAACAACAATTATATCGTTGGAAAATGTGTTTATCGAGGTTTTCTTTAAAAAAAAGTCAAATTTTTATTTAAAAAAATATTAAATGGCGTATTTGTTGTAAAAATTCCCAAAAAAAAGTTAAAAAATCGATGCTACATTGTACCAAAAATATATTTTAAATTTATGTAATTTTACTTAGGTTTTAACCAGTTAAAATAACAATATTTTGTAATTTTAATTGTTTAAACATATGTAAAATTAAATATATTTTTGTACAGTTTGTATTAGATTTGTAACAGATAAAAATAACAATATTTTACTGGTAAGATTACCAGTTTTTATGGCAAAAATTACATTCGATAAATCATATTAAAATTACTTGTTATAGTATTTGGTTTTTGCTTAAATTCCGGGGGAAGATCAATGCATTTTTCTTTTATTTAATAAAATTAACTAATGATTTAATTAGTCAAAATTTAAGCAAAAAACCAAATCAATTTTGACAAACTAATTAAATATTACTGGTAAAAATCTTTCAGAACTCATTATATTAAAATAAAACTGCTTTAGATTAATATTTAATTAATAATCGACATTTCGACAAACTCAACGTCCAAATATGTCATTTATATCATTTGTTCTTTTGTTGAGTTCGTCGAAACGTCGATTATTAATAATAAATTGACGAATTATATGATACGGCGCCATGTGTAATTAAGAATATATAAATATATAAAAACGCGTGTATAAAAACGCAAATAGTTCTTTAATTTGTATGTAACTCTTTTTTAGAAATTTGGTTTCGGGCAAAAGCTGCCAAATATGGGAAAAGTGAATTTAGTTTTTTCCGAAGAAATATATTGATCATATCCGAATCAATTAACTATGGAATTTTGAATTTAAATCCGAACGGCGTCTTATTTATATATTATTATTGTGTCAATGAAGCCAATGAAACTATAGAGCCAATGAAACTGTAGGAGATGGGTGTTGAGAATATCCCCATTTATATCCAGAATGCAATTGTGCCCAAATTGATATTTCAAAAAGGTAAATTGTTTTAAATTGTTTTTTTTTAATTAAAATAAAAACTGTTTTACGGGGATTAGGATTCTGTTTTAATTATTCTTTGTATAAAAACGTGAGCCGTTTCGACCACGAAAGCTTTGAACGGTTCGTGTTCTTTATCATGGTGCAAAATTTTGTATCAATGACATTTTTAAATTGAAACAAAACAAGTTTCGTCGAAACGTCGGGGACTCAATGTCCCCGTCTTTATTTCTCTTTCTTGATGAATACGGACGTTGAGTACGACTAGAGTAGTACGTTGATTATAAATAGAAAACATTTAATACAGAACTTTAACCGTAAAACAGTTTTTATTTTAATACGAATGAGTTTTGCAAAAATGTTTTCAATGTTAAATAGTTTTTTGTTCTTTATCAAAATTTACTAAAAAGCCTGTGTGACACGATGCATTAAATTGCAGAAAATGTAGAAAATTGAGTTATTGCGCATTTTAACGCGTTGATTTTCTGCATTTTAATGCATCGTGTCACACAGGCTTTATAGTAAAAAATCTTTTCAAAACTTATTACATTAAAATAAAACGGCTTTAGTTTCTAGTTTTGTATTAATGAACTATATAATTTTTAATTTATTAAAAACAAGCCAAAAGTTGATTTGGACTGTTAGGGGAGGTGCAAATTTTCTTATTTTTGCGAATTTCCCAGCCATTTTCGAGATATTCGCGATCTAAAGATTTTTTTTCAAACATTAATAATTAATAGCCGAGGGCTCGTACGGGGTTGGGGGTTGAAAATGTTATAGCAACACAAGTGCTGCCGAGCAGATTTCGTTATTTTTGCGAAATTTGCAGCCGTTTGCAAAATACTCACAATTTTAGTTTTTGAATTTTTATACACAAATTTGTTAACTTTTTATCACAGTTTTGGGGGTTGGCTTAATTAATAAGGGGGTGTCCTAGGGGGTTGATTTTTGGATATGTTGTAGTACGTATTTGATTTATCTTAGGGGTTTGTAAGGGGACGGCAAATTTTGTTATTTTTGCGAAATTTCTAGCCGTTTTCGAAATATTTGCAATTAGAGATTTTAGATTTATTACAGATTAATAGTAATTAGTAAAAATTAGTTTTTGAGGTAAACTAATTTTGGGGGAGGGAATGGGGGAAAAAATAAATGCAACACAGCATCTGTTTTTAAGAACTTTATTTAACAATAAAAAAATACATTTCACAAAATATTTCTCGCAATTTAAATATATATATATAAAAAAAATCAGATTTTTTTTTTCATATTTTTATCACAGTTTTGGGAGTTGGCTTAATTAATAAGAGGGTGTCGTAGAGGGTTGATTTTTGGATATGTTGCAATACGGCCATAATTGACTCCCCTCCTAGACAGATACCACCAATAAACCAGATACGTACTACAACATATCCAAAAATCAACCCCTTCCGACACCCCCTTATTAATTGCATTAAACAATTTCAAATAAGCTTGATTAAAATTATACAATATAATAAATATTAAAATATTACTATGAGACGATGTTATCGCTTCTATCAATGATGGATTCTTCTAGCATTCTATTGTTTTCCATCTTCATCATCCATTCCATCTTCGGTTGTTGCACAGTTTAGACTAGAATGGAAAACATGTTGTAGAAATTTGGACACCCCCAGTTTTTATGTAAAACTGAAAAATCAATAAATCTATATTGAATAATTTTCAAACTAAATATTTACTTTAAACAATGCCAAATATTACAAACTAAATCCAAAATTATTTCGAGAAATTAGGTTAGGTTCATATATTTTAATATGATTCATTAAAAGCAAATAACATTATAAACTTTTTTAATACTTCTAATTCTAATTCTGAGCGAGAAAGAATAAAACTTGAATTCAGAAAGATTTTTTATTGATATTTTTTGTATCAACGCCTAAATTATAGACAACCAACACAAATACATTGTGCTGCAAATTGCCTATTATTAAATTAGTTATTTGGCTTTGATGAATTAAAAAACCAAAAAATTTTATGATCTAGTTACTTTCGTATGTTGTTAACTTCTAGTAATTTATGTTCTATGTTCTGTAAATATCATTTGTATCTCAGATATTTTACACACACTCACCCATTATTTATAGTTTCCAATACTTTCGGAACACCTCAATCATAGATTTTCTCTGTTTGTTATTTGGTAAATTTTATCAGCTGCAGCAGCTGCCAATTATAATCATTCAGTATTTATCGAAAATATTTCATTAATCGACAATTGAACTTTATCACAATTGTACAAAAATTCATGGTGAAATAATTTGTTTAAAACATATTTTAAGTAAATCAATCAGCAAATTTTACAAGTAATTTAATTTTACAAATTTATGGACTTATTGCCGCCCCCCGTGAAGTTGGTATCCATTTTTAGTTATTACCGAGGGGGGGGGGAGGCAAACCACTTTCTCAAATTTTCTACACCAGATTGTACAAATTTTGAGTATGATTGTTAAGTTTGTAGTGATTTTTCGTTGATTTTTAACAGATTTTATACGAAATTTCTAAGATTGAAATTATTTTAATCAAGAATTTTACGAAATTTTTAAATGATTCTACGAAAATTTTGAAAGGAATTTTATTTAATTTGTACACCAGATTGTCTATAAGTGATTTCCTCCCTCGGTTATAACAGTTTGTTTATAAATATATTTGTTTATATGTGTACATACTAAAAGAAGAAAAAAAAAAACCTAAACCAACCTAGTAACCTAACCTACCCTAAATTGCCAATTACGTAAAAATACTGTATGTATAAATAGCCACTTTCAATTTTTAATTACGTTTGATCATCCAATAACAAACAAAAAATTTTTGTTTTTTCGCTTAGCCGTTGAAAACTATTTTCTTTCGGTTTATCCGGATTTGGTTGCTATAGTCAGTAATTGTTGTAAATTCGAGTAATGTTTAATTTATAGGTGCTGACGTAAGTCATCCGTCGCCAGACCAAACGGATATACCAAGTGTTGCAGCCGTAACAGCAAGTTGCGATACAGACGCAGCATTTCAATACAACTTCAGCTGGCGGCTTCAACCACCGCGACAAGAAATTATTTCCGATTTAGAAAATATAGTTCAAGAACAACTGTTGTTCTTTTATAGAAAAGTGGGCCAAAAGCCACATCGACTCATCTTTTTTCGCGATGGCGTCTACGAAGGACAATTTCGAGAAGTAAGCATTCAGCTATGTGAACTTACTAAACTAATATATTTATAATAACTATAGTTTAATTGTATATATATATAATTATAATAATAGTTAATTAATTGTAGTTTTTTGTTTAAAATATATATTAAATAATATTATAACAATATTAATATGACAGCAAAATTATTTATTTTTATTTGAAAATGTAATAAAATTTTGACAATTTTAAACAAACATATATATTTTTAATAGCACAAAGCATTCAAAGATCATGAATTTTATTTTTCTTTGCAATTTCGTTAATTTTACTCATTTTAAAATTCTAAATAAATTTAATTTGTAAATATTTGAAGAAAATTTTTATCTGGAAAATATTATTTCTTTAATTTAATTCTCTAGACACATTATAGATAAGATTCATTAAACATATTGTATATACAATATGTTTTGATTATTTTAATTGTCAATATATATTGTTAATTAGAAAAACCAATTAGAGAAATAAAACTATTGTGTTATTTTCTTTTATATTTCAAACTTTGAAGTAATTTATAAAGAAATGTTCGATAATTGATATATAAAATGAAAATAATTGCAAACTACATTTTACTTTTAATTTGTTCTTATTTATTTATTAGTTTCTTAATCACACGGTTAACCATGTAATTAAGTTCGCAAAACACACTTAAATATCTTGTTAACTATCACTTAACTATGTGATTAGATTATCAAAACACAATTTTGTAATTAAATAATTAAAACGCAAAAAAAACTAATTAAAATTTCTAATAAAAATACAAATTTAATAACTTAATCGCATGTTTAACTATGTGATTAAGTTATCAAAACACACTTAATTATCTTAATAATATATTTAATTAATTTAATTACTAATTTCCTCTATTACAATTTTTCTCCAATCAAATTTCTTCTCTCTTCATATTATTTCATCTCCCCATCTCAAATTTCTGTAAGAAAAATGAAAAATTCCACATTAAATATTCTCTCTATAACCAAATAAATATTTACTTAAAAAGATGCAAATTAATTAATTTAATAATTATCTAACCTTTTCATTCAATATTTATTGGAAATATTTCACTAATTTAATCCAGGTGAAGTGGTAGGTTTGTGCCGCCCCGCTCTTCGTTGTGTCCATTCGGAGAAAAACACGTTGGTGTCCAGCGCCTGTCATCCGACATTGATATTGGTTTGTTTCTTAATGAATATAAATTTGATATAAATTTGCAGAATGCTCTGAAACATTTTTAAAAATTAATTTGTTGTATAATAAAATTATTTTCAGATAATAACACAAATTAGTACTTCATTATTGTGCAGTTTAATTATTTTTATATAGGTATATGTTAAAAAAATATTTGTAGTCAACTTTAAGTTAAACGATCTGTTAACGATAAAATCACATGAATCAATAGTATTTCTATCAAAACTTTATTTAGTTTAGCGTTATCGTAAATATATTGGCAATAACTGAAGAAGCATTTAGTCCGAAACAATGTTTGGTAATTTTCAAATTTGTTTTAGATATCATACAAATTTTATAAACATCCAAACAGCAAAAGGATTCGAACTCGGGCCCGCATGCATCCGAGTGATATCACGCTTCAAACCGCTCGGCCATACAGATTGACAATTAAAATTTGAAATATAATTTATTTTTCATCAATTATTTTTTACCAAAATTAAAAAAAAACAAATTTTTTATTTTGTTTTAAATTTAATGAGATTTTATTTTGATTATTTTTAATTTTTGTAGTATAATTACAGAGAAAAATCTAAAAGTAAGCATTTCCTATTAAATTTATGCATATATTTTTCATAAATAGAGAGTTATCACACTTGACCGCTAATGGTTACCATAATATTAAGCAATATTAGCGAAGAAAAACATATTTAATAACATAAGTTAAATTTATAGAATTTTCTGGACTGGTAAGCCGTGCCGTGGTTAATCTATCCTCGTTGCAGACATTCTACCATACATCGTAGATGGTATCCTTAGTGCTTGTGACTGAAGATGCCATCTACGATGTATGACAAAACGTCTGCGACGAGGATAGATTGACCACGGCATACCTGTTCACTTTTTTTCATGGCGAAAAAAGTTACATGCAAAAATAGCAGGGTGAAAATTTAGGTGTGCAATCATTACAATAAAGTCGACTTTTTGTTATTTAAGATGAGTATAGTTGAAAGTCAAAAAAAAAAAAAAAATATGTCACAAGGAAGCTATGCACCAAGTTTCAGCCAAATCGGAAACCCAAAAGTTTTTTCGACCTCAAAATTGGGTGATTTGACATGGAATGACCAGTAAATATTTATTACTAAAATCAAGTTTAATCTAGTTTAATAATTTCAATGTCAATTCAATTTCTAAGATAAAATTATTTTTTAGAATTTATTAGAAATTATTCAATTTATAATTAAAAAACATTTACTACTTAATTATTTTCCATCATCAAGTCATCAAAATAAAAAACTGAAATCAATTATCATAAATCATAATGTCATATTACAATCATTTGTTTTTTTAAATAAATATGACAGATACAGTTAATTTACAATGATTATTTTATTTCGAATTTAATATTTTCACTTCGCTTCAAATTAAATTCAAATATCAAATATTAATTTATTCGGCATTTTAAAGGCTTTTTGTTTCTGTTCGTCACGTGAATATTTCGTAAAATATGAATGAATTAAATGGACAATACGTAAAAATCGTGCTGAATATAAGGCAAGGACGTGGATTTGATTTTCTCAAAAATCCCTTACTGATTCAAGCCACTCTGAATGGCCTCAGAATTGATTCGGATCTAATTGCTCCGGACTCAAATCCTAATATCTGGACTGAACTGATTTGGGAAACAGAAAGAAAAGAGGTACCTAAAGATTTTTTTCTTATATTGCAAAAAATTTCTTTGTATTACTGCGACTTTGCCCAAGTAGAAAGAATATATATATATATTGAAAAAAACTTTGAAATATAACACGGAAAAACATCTGTGCTTTGTCAAATTGTTAGAAAACAAATCTTTGTCTTTGTCCAAGAAAAGCATTTGATTTGTTCAAGAAAAGCATTTGATTTGTTAAATTTAATTGTTTTTCTTTTTCCACTTATTACCTATTGTATACATATTGTTACTTTCTTTTTTGCAATTACATTTTATTTTAAATTTATAACAGAAAATACAATATAGTAAGCTTGTATTATTTTTAAATCAATCAATAGCATTAAAAATAAGTTTTATCTTCAATTTGCATTTGTTATTGAAATACTCTCTTTTATACTTAGAAAAATAGTTATAATTTTTATAAAATTGTGGACACAAAAACTGTTATACGATAGAAACTCAGAATTTGTGTGTTTGGCTTTATTTGTTTAGTCATAGTTTATAACAAAACCAAATGGTCTTAAACTATAAATAAAATTTATATTATTATAATTTTAGGTTCGAAAACTTCGTAGTTCCCTTGTTCCTCTTCGCGTAGAATGTTTTACAACTGATGCAGACAATCGCCAAATTAAACTTGGTTTTCTCCTGTTACCTTTACGGAGTGCTCGAGCTATTAGTGCTAAATTAGTCGTACAAGTAGATCACAAATGGCACAAACTTGTCAATGTACCCACCGAATTTAAAGTTTCACATCCAGAACTATCGATGACGTTGACGATCAGAGATAAATTAATCAGTAGTGAAGTAACTGAAATTTTGGTTAGTATTATATACGTTCGATACATCCCAGTATACAGTTTGTTCATGTATTATTGTTTTTCTGATGAGAAAAAAAAGTTGTAATTTCCAAATTTAATAATTTTACAAATTAAGAATTTTAAATTTATATTAATTTTAATAGTATAAATTATTTTGTAGTTATTATAAATGTACGTGTTTAATGTTGTTATAATTGATATCCGTTTATGCACATAACTTTTAGAACATTGTTTTTTTAAAAAATAAATAATATTATCATAAATTTTAAATTGTCTCTCCAATTAAAAATTAATACAAAAATAATTTTTTTTAAATAGAAACACTATACTTATATTGTTAAATTATTAACATAGTAAAAATCTTTCAGAACCCATTATATTAAAATAAAACGAATTTAAATTAAATAATGCAGAACTAAAAACCCTAAAACTTTTTTATTTTATTTAAATGTTTTTTATAGCAAGTATCAAATCCGTCATCGAGTGCGATAACTCATTATTCTGGTAAAGATCAAAATAACGCAATGGTGATACCAATTTCTTATTTGAATGAAGGTGTAATCCAAATTGGAGAAAATTCTCCACTTATGGAAAAATATAGTTTATCTTTTCGAATTGGGACAACATATAATCTTGATTTATTGCTTCCAAGAGATATGGTATTTAAACCAAATAATGACAAATACTTTTTGGCCATCAATATTTTAGGAACGACAATAAACACCAAACACTACTTCAATAATCTGCACGTACCAATTACGTTGAATGATAGAATCCATTGTAAAATTCAATCTACTTTAGATATTCTTCAATTGTTTTTTGAAAAATTTCAAGAAATTCCTCTTAATTTATTCCATGGCGCAGAAATGATTGGTTTTTCTAGCATATGTTTAAAAACATTTATTTCAAATGCACAAGATCTTGATAGTCCATTGCTGTATGACCAATCGTGTAAATTTAGCACAGTTGAAAATGGTTTAAATGGTTTCATACCACTTGGATCAAATGGTCGAGAACCACATGTAACGATAAGTGTTATGCTTAAAAAATTTCCTGTAATACAATCAGTTTCATAAATAAAATTCTGTAAATAGATAGCATATTTATGTCAAGACAGTTTTGATTTTAGTTACCATGGCTACAGTAGTTGTTATACAAATTTTTCATTTCCATAAATTCATACAATTTTTAGAATGTTCCTGTGCCTGAGATGGTTATATGCTTCTCCTTTTCTCTCTCTCTCTGTCTCTTTCTCTCTCTCTCTCTCTCTCTCTCTCTCTATATATATATATATATATATATATATATATATATATATATATATATATATATATATATATACAGAGCGAGTGTAAAGTTTGGAACTATCGCAATAAATTTTTTATTAAACGTTTTTGAAAAAAATCCTAGAACACGTCGATTTTTATTTTAAATGAGACATATTTTACTGTGATCGTCACTTAAAGATCGTCTTTTGTTTTTGAGTTATGACGTAAGCGATAATTTTTTTAAATGGAAACCCTAATTTTTTATGGTGAATTTGGAAAGAACATGAAATTCTAAGACCAAATATGATAAAAAAGTATGGTACTGTATTTTGAAAATTTCGAGATAATTGCCGTTAAAGTTTTAAAACAAAAATCTGATAACAATCAAGAGTTCCAATAAAAATTGTGTAATTGAGTGAAAAACAAAGAAAAAGTAAAATAATAACACTTATTTTATTTTGACATTTTTAAATTGTATAATTCTGACAGTTGTAGCTAATGTTTTTTGTTTTATACACTAATAACTAAATTCATTTTGCCAATTTAATTAGTTTTTAATATCTAAACTTTAAGATTATTGTTCTCAATTTTTTTCAAATGTAACATATTTGAAATTTTATATGGTTGGAAACGGAATAAAAAGTACTACCAAAATCAATAATAAAAAATATAGGTTTCCATTTAAAAAAATTATCTCTTACGTCATAACTCAAAAACAAAAGACGATCTTTAAGTGACGATTACAGTAAAATTTGTCTTATTTAAAATAAAAATCGACGTGTTCGAGGATTTTTTTCAAAAACGTTTAATAAAAGATTTATTGCGATAGTTCCAAACTTTACACTCGCTCTGTATATGTGTGTGTGTGTTTTATTCTCTTTGCCCACTGAAATATAGTAATAACTGCAAGCCGAGAGAGATAGCGATATACGGGGATTCGCGTCTTTGTCTTTCCTATTGGCGTAGCATTGCCACTACATGATAACTTAGATAGCTATGAGAAAAGAATCTCACTGCTATATTGAAAAAATGTCAAATTAATATATCAAAAATGATAAAAATACCTTTTATAGAGGAATTTCCCAATAAAATCTCATTACGTATCGTTTAGCCGATGCATTTAGCTACACAATTTAATATGCAACAACATAAGATTTTCGCATTTTTACCGCAAGAAATCGCATTTGAATTTCAAATGCGCAGAAGTGTAAGACAGTGATAGAGATCCCCGTATCTCCCATCTCTCTCGGCTCGCATTGGCGCTACTAGAACACATAGGCAGTGCACATTCCAGTTATTATTATATTTCAGTGTCTTTGCCTTTAACATCAGGACAATATTTGTCTTTTGTTTTTAATAATATATTTGCAAATGTTCATTTTTAAAACACACTGTATTACTCCAAAGCCATTAAATTACAGCTACGCCACTGATCGAAAAATTATTTAATATTTTTTATGATGTTATATTGTAAATCTTTGAAAATAATGCGACTTTTAAAAGCATTGATTTTTTAATATTTGATATTATATTGGAAATCTTAAGACATATTAATGTTATGTTGAAAGAATGAAATATTTCTCTTATAAGCCTATTGAAAAAAAAATAGAAAACATTCTTGTTTTTATAACGTTAGTGGTTTGACTTTCAAAATTACTAATTAAAATATTTATTATATTTGAAACTAAATTTCAGATAAGTTATTTTTTTTTTAATATATAAAATTAAAATTAATTGTAGCATTGTATTACTGAAATATTAAATTAATAATATTTTTATCAAAATTTAAAATCTAATAATTGAATTTAATATTTAAATTACTCATAAAAAATTTCCATATAATTTAGACCAAAAATTTCATTTTATTAAAAATATGTTGACTTTGGTAAAAATCAATATTTGTTTATGCAAAATATTAAATTAATATGGACAATATACGTTAATTTTAAATAGATTGTTTTTATTTATACACATCTGAAACTCAAATTTGAACTTTGAATTAATTTTTAATAGACCTTATTTATAAATAATAAATACAAAAATTAATTTATTATAGAAAAATTACAGTGCGATTAAAAATTTGTTTTCATTAAAAATTATCAAACTATTAACATTTTTTTATGAAAATATATTCATTTGAGCGAATTTTTAATGAACGTTGGGCTAAGAGAATATATGGAAATAATTTTTTGAAAGTAACGTTTGCGTGAATTGAGAGTGTTTTGAGTGTGCGAATGTTTCCAAGTAGTAGAAATAGAAAAGCATGTATGAGAAGTACCATGCATGTGGATGAAGCTAGAGTTGTTTGTCTGGATAGAAATGTTTGAAGAAAACTAGTTTCGGGATAGTAGAAGAAGTTTGCGTCACACTGTTTTGGGTACATAGCGTGATTGTGTATGTAAGTAAGTATGTACGTATATGAATAACATTTAAAAATCATTTACTTTTTTCGGATTACGTCTTGACCACGAACATCTACATACCACAAAAATCGCTAAAATACCAATATAAGATACTTATTTGATTTTTAAACGTAATGGTTGGTAATAATCTACAGGCTTTCACGGCCGGTATCCATTGAATTTATAGAATTATTCGGACCACGACATACCAGCTCAAAAAATTCTATAAATTTCTTGTTAGATATTGTAGATGTCGCAGGGATATTGTTTTATCCGTATTTTTACAAAATTACAAATTTTGGTTTAATGTTTTTCTATAAACATGACAAATACAAACTAACTGTTTTTACCTAATTACCCTGCAATGAGCATTGAGTAACCTAAGTCTTTAAAAAATATTAGTATTTTTACAAAAATATGAATTATTCAATATTTCTGCGACATATACATTATTACACTTTGTAAAAAATATTGGAAAAATATTCTTCCTACACATATTTGAATTCTTTCTATTATACCATATATGTTTTTCACTTCATATGCTCGTACGTAAAAACTTTTTACCAAATCATTTTTCAAATTCATTTACAGGCATCGCGCCAGAAGAAGTGTCTAAATTTTAAATCACAGGTTTCGTAAATATAATTTCTCACGCAAAAGAACATTTTTCATGGATGCGTCCATCATAAGAACGTCAAACAGGAGGATGAACCCAAAAATTATTTATATATCCACACACTCACACACACACACACACACACACACTCACACACTCACACTCACACACACACACACACACACACACACACACACACACACACGTATTGATAATTAATATGCATTTTACAATTTCAAATGTATTATATATTGTTGGTTTTGTCAAAGATATATGACCATAGGATACTAGATCAGTGGATTAACTCTCTCTCTCTCTCTCTCTCTCTCTCTCTCTCGCTCTTTCTCTCGCTCTCAATTTTCGGACCAATCATAAATTATACTGTAATATATTTCTTTTTAGGTTAGGTTATTATGTGCTTGTGCAAGCTTAACTATATTACATATTAATTATAATGGAAATTAGTAATATGTAGCCGTGATTTATTTGTAATTTCATTTGTGTTTTGCAGATTTGGGTCAATTCGGCTCACATTTGTAAGGCCTGTAATGAAATCTGTAAGCGTTTAAGCGACATATGTTTAAATAATGCGCCAATACATTTAAAAAAAAAAAAAAATTATCACCCTGTATGCAGTCCATTTACATTACTCATATGGTTCACGGGCGGTTTGGTTTCTCATAATTATTTATTATAGGGCTAAATACATATTTTGTGATTTACAGTACATACTTGGGAATTTATATTTGTTTAAATATAAAAGTCAGGGAAAAATGAAAAAAAGTTCTGGAAAACCGGGAAAAGTCAGGGAAATTGGTTTTCAGAAAGTTTTAGTCACCCTGAAAAAGACAGCGTCTCGAACGAAAACGTATCTTTGCATCTTCCAGAGGAATGACAAGCACAAAGCTAATGTGTAAATTATGTGACATTCCTCCTCTATGCTTGAAATGTTTTGCTAAGTATCATAATTAAAATATTTTCTAATATATAGGTACATCAAAAATATATTTCATTTTTGAAAAAAAGTTTTTTTATAGGACTGATGGTACATAAAAGTACTTATATGTACCACCACCCACCTCACCCCTTGATATTTTTTGGCTTCTTCGTTGGCTTCCATTAATTGAAATCGGTCAAAAACCAGGATAATATATACATAGTTCAAGGGGTGCCTTTTAATTTTTGTTTCAGATGAAACAGACGAAGGAGTTATTATTGTTACCGCGCACAGCCATCCAAGTTTTGGCAGAGCTTTCGAAGAAATGGGTTCGAATTCGGGGACGATTTCCAACAAAAGTAATAAATGAAAATTCCTCGAAAGTCTATTCTTCTTTCACTGCCAGAAAATCGCGGTTTGATATCTTTTCTAGTTTCACAGAAAAAAATTCATAAAGTTAGTCTGATAATTTTTTACTGTTATTACATATTTTTTGTTCATTCCAAAAATGTTTCAATTTCAGTTCGGAGTAATTTTGGGGTGGCGATGCCCAAAAGAACATAGGTCCTTCAGGTGTGAAAATAGCGCAATTGACAATTTGTAGTACACAAAGATTTAAAATCGTGGGACAATGCAATTTAATAAATGTATTTTTCTATAAAGTCCTTAAACAAATAACTGTGTATATTTTTCATTTTTCCCCAGTTCCTCAAATATTAAAAAATATTAGTAAATCTTTCAAAATTGTCAAATTTGTTTAATATTCTTTAAAAAATTGTTAGAAAACCAAATTTATTATTAAATCAATTATACAACGACCTTGCTGGGAAAGCTTATAGGCAACCAGTTTAACATCAGTGCATTGCGAGATTATTTAAGCTACGCTTTTTTAACGAAATTTTATCATGAAAACAAGAAATAAACAATTTGTGTCATGAAAACCAGTCTGTGTTGCAAACATCATGTTATCCTGATAGTTTTTTTTTAGCAAATTTGTTATCTTTTCATCACAGTTTATCAAAAAAATACAATTATTTCATGTTTTCCTGTTTTGTTTTTTTTTTTTAGGAGAAAAACATAAATTTTTACACACACAAATTTGTTTTGGGGGTTGGCTTAATTAATAAGGGGGTGTCCTAGGGGGTTGATTTTTTGGATATGTTGTAGGACGTATTTGATTTATCTTACGGTTTTGTAAGGGGACGGCAAATTTTGTTAGTTTTGCGAAATTTCCAGCCGTTTTCGAGATATTTGCAATTAGAGATTTTAGATTTATTACAGATTAATAGTAATTAGTAAAAATTAGTTTTTGGGGTAAACTAATTTTGGGGGAGGGAATGGGGAAATAAATAAATGCAACACAGCATCTGTTTTTAAGAACTTTATTCAACAATAAAAAAATACATTTCGCAAAATACTTCTCGCAATTTAAATATATATATATATATATATATATAAAAATTCAGATTTTTTTTCATATTTTTATCACAGTTTTGGGAGTTGGCTTAATTAATAAGAGGGTGTCGTAGAGGGTTGATTTTTGGATATGTTGCAATACGGCCATAATTGACTAGTATTTGCAAAACACGGAAAATTTTGTTATTTTTGAGCAATTCCCAGCCGTTTTCGAGATATTTGCAATTAAAGATTTTTTGCAAACATTAATAATTAATAGCCGAGGGGTGGTACGGGGTTGAAGAAAGTTTCGTTTGCGAAATATTTGCGAGCATTTCGCGAATATTTCGCAAACGGCTCTAAATTTCGCAAAAATAACGAAATTTGCGAGTATTTTGCAAACGGCTGCAAATTTCGCAAAAATAACGAAATCCGTACAACCACCCCTCGCTTAATCGCTTTAATCGCAAATATCTCAAAAACGGCTAAAAATTTTCCAAAAATAATGAAAATTTTGCCCTCTCCCCTTCTAGACAGATACCTACCACCAATAAACTAGATACGTACTACAACATATCCAAAAATCAACCACTTCCGACACCCCCTCCCTTATTAATTGCATTAAACATTTTCAAATAAGCTTGATTAAAATTATACAATATAATAAATATTATAATAATACTGTGGGACGATGTTATCGCTTCTATCAATGATCTTCTTCATCATCCATTCCATCTTCGGTTGTTGCACAGTTTAGATTAGAATCAAATGGAAAACATGTTGAAGAAATTTGGACACCCCCAGTCTTGATGTAAAACTGAAAAATCAATAAATCTATATTGAATAATTTTCAAACTAAATATTTACTTTAAACAATGCCCCAAATATTAGGTACAAACTAAATCCAAAATTATTTCAAGAAATTAGGTTAGGTTTATATATTTTAATATAATTTATTAAAAGCAAATAACATAATAAACTTTTTTAATACTTCTAATTCGAATTCTGAGCGAGAAAGAATAAACTTTGAATTCAGAAAAACTTTTTATTGATATATTTGATATATTAACGCCTAAATTATAGACAACCAACACTAATACATTGTTTTGCAAATTGCCTATTATTAAATTAGTTATTTGGCTTCGATGAATTAAAAAAGTTTTTTAATTTTAATTATTAATTATTGTGTTTGATGTGGATGATTAGTGAAGTAAATAGTTTGAAAAAAACCAAAAAATTTTATGATCTAGTTACTTTTGTATGTTGTTAACTTTAGTAATTTATGTTCTATGTTCTGTAAATATCATTTGTATCTCAGATATTTTACACACACTCACCCATTATTTATATGTAGTTTCCAATACTTTTGGAACACCGCAATCATAGATTTTCTCTGTTTGTTATTTGGTAAATTTTATCAGCTGCAGCAGCTGCCAATTATAATCATTCAGTATTCAATTTATCGGAAATATTTCATTAATCGCCAATTAAACTTTATCACAATTGTACAAAAATTTATGGTGGAATAATTTGTTTAAAACATATTTTAAGTAAATCGCAATCAGCGCGAATTTTACAAGTAATTTAATTTTACAAATTTATGGACTTATTGCCGCCCCCCGTGAAGTTGGTATCCATTTTTAGTTATTACCGAGAGGGGGGGGGGAGGCAAACCACCACTTTCTCAAATTTTCTTTTCTACACCAGATTGTACAAATTTCGAGTATGATTCGGTTAAGTTTGTAGTGATTTTTCGTTGATTTTTAACAGATTTTATACGAAATTTCTAAAATTATTTTTCGATAATTGAAAATTGTTTATAATATATTTCTGTTTTTGCAAAAAAACAAATTGGAAACCGATAACTAAATTTGTAAAAGTTATTGTAAATTTACTGTTTTAGCATTTTTTTTTTTTTAATATAAAATTAGTTCATCATTAGGTAAATATTTTTACGTAAATTATCACAGTAAAATTACAAAATATTTTTATAAATTTGTAATGAATGTAAGCCAAATTTTATTGAAATCAGTGGACTTCATGTTATCTTACATCATGAAGATTTTATAACGCATTTGTTGTGTAATAGCAGATTTATCTGGATGATTTAGACGTGTTATAGTATTTTTCAGATGTAAAATTTGATAGATACTGTAATAATTGTTTGAATCTAGGCAATTATTATAGTATCTATCGAATTTTACATCATGAACACTTTATAACACATTTGTTGTGCAATGGCAGATTTATCTGGATGATTTGGATGTGTTATAGTATATCTTCATGATGTAAAATTCGATAGATACTGTAATAATTGCTTAGACTAATTAATATTAACAGCAGCTTTATAAGAAAAACAATAGAAATTTATAAATCACTGATTTAAATAAAATTTGGTTTCCTTTAATGAAAAAAATTACATTTTTGTATTTCGTAACTTAGTTAGCTTGTTTTTATGTTCAGTTTATTTATTATAAATGTTATTTGTATCTTGTTTCCTGATGAAAATGTACGTAGATTATTAATAAATATGAATACAGAACTAGAGAGCCTAAAGTAGTTTTATTTTACTAGTTTATTATGTAAATTATAATGTAGTTTATTATGTAAATTTCTTGATCGTTAAACACTTAGTTATTTTCAATCATTCGGGCGGCCCCCAGACAATCAAGCGCCCCGTAATACACACGGAACTTCTCTAAGCGTCGGTCGCGGCGGTGTCCATTTATTGCACGCATAGATGCTGGCTGGCTGGCACATAGATGCTGGCGTCCGTCGTTGTATTGTTTTGAGGGCGTCCGTTTTGTTTTGCTAAAAAGCACGTTTTATTGAATGCTTTTTGCCCCCCCTCCACCCCCCTTTGGATCTGCACCGAAAAAAATAATATAAGAATATTTTTTTCCCAAAAAAACCGTTTACTTCTTTGGAAACATTTACATTCCTAACAAAAAATATCCAATGCACCTTAAAACCATCTTGAGATAATAAACTACATAATTAATGGAGTCTAAGAAATGTATTAAATTAAAATTAAATTAATTTATTTTGTCTAAGGTTTTAATTATTTTACGTTTGAAATTAACTAAATGTTTTGGTAAATCAGACATATTTTATGTATACAATTGAAAATGTGTTTTGGAAAAACAAATTTCTACAAAATACAAATTTATAAATTTTCATTCAATTAATCTCAGCTTAATTCTGTTGTTAACGAAGTGATTACGCAACAACTCTAACAAAACTTGTCTTTTCTCTAACGGAGAATATCTTTAATAAGTAGCTAATATTTAAGGTGCTTGTTAAAAATAAATATGAAGATCTATATAAATTAGAAACAGCAGTTGAGTAATGAAATATCTAGAAATACTGTAGTGTTTCATGATTTGTAGGTAAAATTACCTAAGTTTTTTTCCGAGTGTAAATAAAAAACAATGTGCAAGTTACTAGGTACTTATTAACTAGAAAACAAATATTTTACACAGACACTTACCATTAACTAATAGTTTTCATTCCTTTCCGAAACTCAACAATCGCAGACATTTTCTCTATTGCTAAATCAAGAAAGACTAAATTCTTTAGAAACAGTTAAAAATTACTGAATATTTTAACCCATGCCTCATTTATATTTAATGTTTTTTTCAATTATTCGATTGATTTGGTTTCGAATTTAAATCCATTTAAATAATTTTCTTATTGTTATACAAACATCGCTTGACTTTAGGTATAAATAAATATATAATTTTTATCATATTTCGAGTTACCAATAAAACATACACCATAAAATTCAATCTCCCGGAAGCTCACGAAATAAAAAAGTTTCAAAAGAAAAACGACCACATTAGAAATGATATCACTGATTTATATAACTCACCCCCTAATATTAACAAATTTAATGTAATATTATTTTTTAACCGTTACATTTGTAGTTTATATCTAATCATCAACAAAGGTTTCTGATTATTGTAACTTTGATTGTTGTAATACCACATTTGTATTGTAATCAACATTGTATCTGATTGTTGTAATCATGATATGTATATATATAAGGTGAATTTTGTACTTTATTTTCATTATAAGTCTAGCAGTCTTGTGTGACAGTCGTGAGCTTTTATTTTCTTATACGATTATTTACTATTATTTATTATTATTATTATTATTTTTTTTTTATTTTTTATTGTTTTTTACTTTTATTCATCAACATCTTCCATCTTCCATTCATCAACAGGAAAAAAAAATTACCGCTAAAATTGGTAAGTGTTTATATTTTTTACTTTATGTATATCAATGTTCAGAACTAATCATATTAAAACAAAACTTCTTTAGGCTGTAGTTCTGTATTAATATTTATTAAAAATTGACGTACTCAACCGTACATCTTCATCAAGAAATATGATACAAATGATATTTACAGTAAAAAAAACAGAACATATAGAAACAAGTTACTAGATAACAATATAAGTAACTAGATTATAAAATTTTATAAATTTTTAATTAAAAGAAACCAAATTTTATTGAAATTAATGCCACACATCTTTTTATTTATAAATTTATATTGTTTCTCTTATCAATCTATGGATATCTTTATCAGAAAAAAAAATACATATTACATAAATAATAAACAAACAAAACATAGAAACAAGTTACTAGGTGACAAAGTTTTATTTTTTCCTGATGAAGATATACGTGGAGTATATCGAAACTTAGATATTTAAATAAAATATATACTTATAGAACTGAATCCTAAAGCTTTTTTATTTTAATATAATAATAATTATTCGACGGAATTTAGTCTTTTATATATTTTTACTACTAAGCCAAAGTTTCGTAAGAATAATAGAGCATGTATGAGAGTGGAATTATGAATGTGGATGAAGCAAAAGTTGCTTGTGCTGCTGGATATAGGAATGTTTGGAGGCGACTGATTTCTCCCGGGGATGATGAAAAGAGTTTGTGCCACACCCCCTGTTTTGGGTACATGGCGTGATTGTGTATGTATGTATGTATGTAATGTTAAAATTGAATTTTTATCAAAAGTCGAAATATGTCGTTTTTGATCTGGTGATTTTGATAATCACAGATAAAATTAGTTTTTGATGTAACTAATTTTAACTATTATTTAATTTTTTTAAAACAAACTTTTTAAATCGGTACCTGAGAGGTAAACAGTCGTACCTAACTCCATTTTTGTCATTTTGATACAGTAGACGCGAAAAACGAAAAATTACATAGGTTTTTGATGTTGGTTTATGTCGGCATAAGTTAACTAACAATTACTATAAGGAAACAATAAATATTTATTTATATGTGTATTTTTAATTCTGTTTACTAGTTTCACCATGAACATGGACACTCCAATCACACAGAAAACAGAAAAAAGTCTACCAATACCAGAATACCAGAATAATCAAGCAGAATTATCTCTTGAATCGCGCGAAGGAGCTCTACAAAACATAAATCAAATTCTAGATAAATTTACAAATTTTAGTTCCACGTTATCTGATCGGGTCAATATGTTTCGAAACCGTTTTTGTTTAGAGGAAATTAAAAATGACGATGATGTTAGTAAGGTTTTATCAGAAATGTCGGATATCTGTGATTTAGTGACAAAAAATATGGATTTAATTAAAGAGCAAAATGAATTAAAATTCGAAGAATGGAAAAAACAAAATTCACATGTTAATAATAATTAGTTATTCAATGTTACTACTATTAGTTATTATTATATAATTATTATTATGAATTCTTAAATTAGTACTATCGGAATCAATATTATAAAATGACTTATAATGTAAAATACCCTTTACCCACGTAAGTAAATTTTGTTTGTATAATTGCTTTTTTGTTCGTTTTATATATTTGAATTTATATTATTTTCTTTTTTTTTTGTGAATACTGTATTATTTAATCCTAATGTTATATTTAAAAGTTGTACAAATATTTATGATTACATATTTTTATATATATCAACAATAAATATTAATTTAAAAAAAATTATTTCTGTGTGTTAATGTGAATATAAAATTTTCTGAATGATTTATGCTATATCGGAACTTCAAAAATTGTATTTATAGATTTTATTATAGCTATGTGAAGATACACATACATACAATTCAGAAAAATATTCTTGTTATTTGAGAAAAGTATCTAGTGGAACATAATTAAAATTATATTCAAAAATAAATCAATATGCAGAATATAAATATTATAATAATAAAAGTTTTAGGATTTAATCAAAAACCAACCAACTGTTCAAACGGCGCATGCGCGAATGTTAAATTTATTGAAATTATTAGAATACTTTGCGATATTATATATTATTTAATATGAATTTTTATCGAATTAATTATTTATTATTATTATATAATATAATATAAATATTATAATAATAAAAGTTTTAGGATTTAATCAAAAACCAACTGTTCAAACTGCGCATGCGCGAATGTTAATTTATTGAAATTATTAGAATACTTTGCGATATTATATTTTATTTAATATAAATTTTTATCGAATTAATTATTTATTATTTTTATATAATATAATATAAATATAATAATATTAAAAGTTTTAGGATTTAATCAAAACCCACAACCAACTGTTTCAACCGCGCATGCGTATATATTTTAAATTTGTTAGAATCTTTGCAAGTCGTTGATGTATACGAAAATAGTTCATATATGTTCAGTACATAAGGTTCAAAATCGCTTCATATAGTTTTATATTTATTAAATTTGGAATATTTTGTGATATATATTTTATTTATATGAAACACATGCATCTGCATAAAACGAAACAATATAACAACAATTAATTTAAAAAAGAGATAAAGTGATCTTGCTTTCTGGATCCAATTCCAAAGTTATGTATAATTAAAAAAACACAGCTCAGAGTCAGCAGCGCCAGCACCAGTCTACCACCTAGTTTCAAAATTAAGTACTAATCATATTCAGAACAGAATTAATTGAATTTATTACTTTAGTTTAGTACGTTTAGTACATCAAATGAAAACGTTTGTCATTTATATTTTTTTAATAAAAAAATTTATTTACATTATGCAGCAGTAATTAGTGTAATTCGTAATAATAAAACAACATGACTGTGGATTTTACTGATTACTTTTGGGTACGTATTTTTATCATTATTAATAAAGTGGGCGTTTTTATTGGTTACTTATTAAGATATTAAATATTTCTATTAAATAAGTATGATATTGTTGTGGAAAATGTTTCTAGGGTGACAAAAATAATGGCTATGATGTATTGTATCATAATATGAAATATGGTTTGGTCGCAAGCAAGGAATTATCCGATTTTTTTCGGGAAAGGTAAAGAAATAAGATTTCAATGACACTGTGTCTGGTCATACTGATTGTTTTTTGATTTTAAGGTCAAATGTTGAGGAAAATTATTCGAAATTATTAAGTAAATTAGCTAAGCAAGCTAGTAGCTGTTGTATGAATGGCACATTTGCACCATTATGGCAAATATTAAAAGCAACTTCGGAACGTCTTGCTACGCTGCATATGCAAATGGTACATAAAGTGTCTGAACTAGTTAAAGATATAAACAAGTATACCGAAGAGTTGCACAAGAAACATAAAATTGTATGTATTTATTACCACGCTTATATTAAGTCACTCTGTTGTTGTCGCGATCAGTCACGGTCAAATTTTCTAACTAATTTTTAGACCACTTCCTATCATTTGATCTCACTGAAATTTTGCATGTAGTTTCATTCCAGGAGACAACAGAATATTATATAAAAAAAAAACCGATTACAAGATATGACACGCTTATATTTATTTTTTTAATACAACTAATGACATCTGTCACATGAACTATTTTTTTGTTCAATTAGCAATTGAATAATGTAAATGACAGATAAAAAAAAATAGAAAAAAAAACTATTTTAAAAACCACGCTTATATTTAAATGCACTAAAAAGAGGAAAATACATTTTTTCCTGGTTATCCAAAAATTTTAGAAAGAAATAAAAGCGTGGAGCGCTTAATCATCATTGCGAAATATATAGTTTCCTGGCGCTCCACTCTTTTATTTCTGTCTAAAAATTTTGAATAACCAGGAAAAACATTTTTTCCTCTTTTTAGTGCATTTAAATATAAGCGTGGTTTTTAAAAAAGTTTTTTTTATTAGGTAAAGTGTATCCACAGAACGTAAAACTATTAAACTCATTCCATTCAATATAACTTAAAGTTATGCGAAAATGTTTTTAAATGCAATATGATAGGTACAAATTCTCTTGAAACATAATACAATACAATTGTTTTGTCTATAAGAGATAATAGTATATTATAAGGAAACGGGCAATATGATAATGTAATATTAATATCATTATACGCTTGAAGAAAAGCATATTTATTATTATTATTATTATTTGGAAGGGAATGAATCATGTGTTGAATGTTGATAAATGCAACAATTTTTTTTTTTTTTTTGAGAAGGGTGACTTGACTTAATGTACTGTAATGGAAGCGATTTTATATGATTTTAAGTGCGATTGTAAGGATATTACATAATTTTAAGGAAGATTGTAAGGATTTTTCATGATTTTAAGTGCGATTGTATGAATATTATATGATTTTAAGGAAGTATAATGCTGTTTTGGTGCCTACGTGTTGTATGGGTAGTGAATGTTGGGTTTGGCTGCAAGAGCATAAAAGCGGAAAATGACTGCTATGGAGAAATGACATTTAGATGTAGCAAAACTGACACTGTTAGTGGCTTGCGTGAGCGAAAATTTCCAATGAATAGGAGGAATAGAAGAGCGTGGCTATGAAAGAGGAATTATGAATGTGGATGAAGCTAGAGTTGCTTGCCTCTGGATAGGAATGTTTGGAGGAGACTGATATCGGGATAATAAAAAGAGTTTGTAGAGTTACCACCTTTTTACTTCAACCGATCCGGAGATTTCGATTATAATGACTCAATACATTACTATTTTAAAATATAAAAACATTTTAATTGGAACACAATCATAATATTTTGATTTGACTATAAATTTATCACTGATCGAAGTAATGACTTAGTTATTGTTTAACTTAAAACTATATGACTACATCTAAATTCAGTCAAATCCGGAGATTATAACAAATAAACCGGAGAGGTGGTAACCCAAAGAGTTTGTATATGGCTTGATTGTGTATTTACGTATGTATATATTATTTGGATCACATTCTAATGAGAATAAAAAATCATCTGTTTGGAAAAGGTAAAAGAAGATGAATCGGGGACATTAGAAGCTGTACAGGCGATTCAATCGACCACATTAATGGTACAGAAAGCAAAAGATTTATACACACAAAAAGGATTAGAAGTAGATAAGCTAAAAAAAGAAAGTGCCTCTCCGAAAGATATCGAAAAAGCCGAGTTGAAGTTAAAGAAAGCTTACGATGATTATAAAATTTTCGTGGAAAAATATTCGGTTGTAAAAGAAGATTTTGAAAGGAAAATGTCTATAACATGTCGAGTAAGTGTTATTATATATATATATATATATATATATATATATATATATATATATATATATATATACTTTATTTATAGTGAAATTTTTGATTCAAATAGGATTCCAAAGCTATGAGTCATTTACTACGGTTAAATGATACCCTGTAAAAATTTAATAATTTAATTTAATAATTTTTTAACAAGAATTTAATATTTATCACAAGATTTTCATATTTTTTTACAAGATTTTAATATTTTGAACAAGAATTTCATATTTATCACAAGATTTTAATATTTTTTACAAGATTTTAATATTTTGAACAAGATTTGAATATTTTTTACAAGAATTTAATATTTTTTTTACAAGATTTTAATATTTTTAACAAGATATTAATATTTTTAACAAGATTTTTAATATTTTTAACAAGTATTTAATATTTTTTAAAAGATCTTAATATTTTTTAGAAGATATTTAATATTAACTATAGTGAAATTTTTATTCAAATAGGATTCCAAAGCTATGAGTCATTTACTACGGTTACATGATACGCTGTAAAAATTTTCACCTCACAAAATCGCACAAAATCTCCTTGAAACTTTGACGGCTTTGACGTTTAGGAAAAAAACCAAACATTATTTATTTTTTGTTTCGTTGCTAGGATATGAGTTTAGGATTGTCAGATATGGGACAAAAAAAATAAAAGCACATTTACCATATTTATATTGATTGACAGTTATAATTTTTTCAAACGTTCGGAAAACTATGCATAAACGTAGCACGTTGAAAGCAACAAGCTAGTTCCGGTTGAATCAAGCCACGAAACACGTAATTTGTTTTCATCGGAACGGATTAAAAGCAGTTAGTATGTAGAGACGTAAGTCAATTATTAAAAATACCTAATTGGCTTTGGAATCCCATTTGAATAAAAATTTCACTATAGATGCAATCGTATTTTCATTTGGACATTATTTCTTGTAGCATTTTCAAGAGATCGAGGAAGCGCATTTAATACAAATGAAAGAATTTCTCCAAACTTATTGTGAAGTTGTTCAAACGAATCATGATTTAGTCGGACAAGTCCAATCCGAATTTAAACGGCAATGCATTGAAATGAGTGTGGAAAAACTTTTGGAAACATTTGTACTCAATAAATACACAGGACTGGAGAAGCCAGGTTTTCTATTTTGAATTGAATTCTCTAGGATAAGTAGAGTAGGATATTTATGATATTTAGTTTTATTTTCGATTTTTTTTATCTGCTTTCAAAGTTCAAAAAAACAACATCCAGTTGGTAATTCTATGAATTTCAAAATAATCCTATAGGTACTCTACATCCTAGATTGTTTTTAGTCATTCGGTCGGAATATTTTTAACAAGATTTTAATATTTTTTAAAAGATCTTAATATTTTTTATAAGATTTTAATATTTTTAACAAGAATTTAATAATTTTTTAACAAGAATTTAATATTTTTGTGCAAGATTTGAATATTTTTCGGATTGAATAGGTGTTGTTTGCTCATTTTAGGTGCGATCGAATTGGAAGATTTTAATATCTTGCATCAGAATGTTGCCGCGTCTAAGTCGGCATCGCTATCAGCTTCAGCACTGGCTTCAGCATCAACATCGCTGGACACCGATAAAGATCTAATGAATGCTGTTAGCGTGGGTCAGTCTCAATTAGCGAGTGCGAATGATGCTCACGCTATAAGTCATCTGTCATCGACGCAAGGCAAACCTTCTAAGCGTGAAGGTAATCGTAATCATCATCAACAACAACAAGTTCACGTTCACGCTCACAACATTGTAACTGATATGCAAGTGCAAGCGCAATCGCAATCGCAACAGACAGGGTTACGGCTTTCGCCAACACAAGCTGATACTACTACTCCTACTACTTATATTACTACTACTACTACTACTACTACTACTACTGCTACAACTAGTACTACTACCACAAAACCATCCCGTCGTACAGCTTCCCTTCTAAATCTCTTCATGTCCAACCCTCCGGGTAGGTGGCGCAACTCTTTACGTAACTATATTTTGTTCTCGTTCTTAGTTTTTTGTTGGTTTTCATGAGTTTGATATCATAGTTTGATTTAGTAGTTTTAAGCGAAACTGTATGGATTTTACTGCACAATTTCGAAACTCCCGCTTTACAGTTCTGTTCTGTACTGTTCCATATTCATTTAAGTCTAATCAACGTTGTTTCATGTAAATTTATGTAATATCTAGATATATAATAATACACCAGAACTGTTAGCAACTATTTGAATTAAACTCAATTGTCGCGAATTTTGTATGTGAAAGAAAATCATTGGCGATGGCGATATTATAAAAATTTCATTTAAAAATACAGTGGAATCTCGGTGTACGTCCTTAATCTGTTCCGGATATTTGGACGTATACTAAACCAACCTTACCCATAAAAATGATTAATCCGTTCTCATGTATAAAAAGAAAACCCTCTTGATATGAGGCGTATAGATGCAAAACTCACTATTCGACAAAAAATGAAAAATGAGATTTTGCGCGATTTGGACGTAGAATTTTACAAGGAATACGATATTTAGGTTAGCTAGAAAAAAAACTCAGTATTTAATATGAGAAACACTCTTTAAAGTTTAGTGTTGGATGCAAAACTCACTACTTGCGTTGATAGTTTAGTTGCAAAAGTAACTGTTTGCTTTCCACCAATAAAAATTTTATTGGTGGAAAGCAAACAATTACTTTGTATGAATTAATGATGTATAATACCAATGATTCACGATCTTAAATAAGTATTGCCATCTAGTAACAAGATTTTCACATCAAAATACAATTACACTTAGCTATAACAGTTTTTTGCAAATATCTCAGAACTTAAAATTTGCAAATAGTGAGTTTTGCATCTATACGACTCATATGGTATATTAATAGGGTTGTAAAATAATTTTTTTTTTTTTAGTTTTCTGTTGCTTTTCATTTGCCTTTTTGCAATTCACGATTAATAAAAATATTAAAGTTTTACTTAAAAATTAAAATCAGAAGAAATTTAACAAAGTTCTGACTCCCCACCAGAAATGACATAGTTTCAAACCAAATGAGGTCAGAATATAGATTCGTAAATATAGAGAAATTTGTTTCGTTCCGAACAGGACGTATTCCAAAGCGCAGACGTATACCGAGGTACCACTGTATATATGGAAATAAATTAATAAAGAACGAAAGAAAGAGCTATATGTGTGCTAGCATTTGTCCATGTGCACATAATTTGTGTTATTGATTGCAGGTAGCAAAGAAATGGGGGGTGAGTGTCATAGTTCAGCTCCTTCAAGTCCCAGTATTCCCACTGCCCCTGCTGCCCCTGGCCTAACAATTGGCGACACTCAAAACCATCACGAAGCACACATCACTCGAAATCCATTACGAGGATCCAAGTGTAAATTTGTTCTTCTTCTTTCTTTATTATACATGCTACTCGTACATATATATATATATATATATATATATATATATATATATATATATACATACATACATACCACTTGTACATATTGATGATACGAACATAACTGACACATACTGACACCTATTATTCATCGTTATATCATCAGTTTTATTATTTTTTTATTATCTTCTTCTTTGGCAATGCAACTACCATTTGATGATGATGAATGACTAGTTGCTTTTCTGTTTGTCTGATTAATCAATCTGTCTTCAGCACTTCTAGCATATTTTATTTATTTGTTATATTTATAGGTTATTTGTACTTTTCCGAAAGTTGCGTTTGCCTTGCCTTGTCTTGCATTGCGTTGTGTTGCGTTACATTTACATTATATTTTCTCTTACTCTCTCTCTCTCTTTCTCTCTCTCTTTCTCTCTCTCTCTCTCTCTTTTTCTCTCTCTCTCTCTTTCTCTCTCTCTCTCTCTTTCTTTCTCTTTATACGTATGTATAATTTAAAAAAAAAACTGGGCACATACTAAATCTATCTCTATTCATACCATTATAATTCCTTTCCGATCACCATACCAAATCAGACCTTTAATATTAGGAAGTGTCTATTTTCATCTTAAAACAGGAAACCAGAAACATGAAAACACGAGAAACAGGAAACACGAAGTACAGTGTTGCCGATTTTACCTGCAAACCAGAAACATGAAAATTGAAATTAAAACCAGAAAATAATATATGGAAACGCGAAACTTGAAATTAAAACACGAAAATTGAAATTAAAACCAGAGAAAATGGTATGGAAACGCGAATTTGAAATTAAAACGCGAACGAGAAATCCGAAAACCTGTCAGTGTAGACATTGTAGGTTAGGTTAGGTTTTCTCGTTTTAATTTCAATTTTCATGTTTCTGGTTTGCAGTAAAGTCGGCAACACTGTACGTCGTGTTTCCTGTTTCTCGTGTTTTCGTGTTTCTGGTTTCCTGTTTTAAGGTGAAAATAGACAGCGCCTTAATATTATTATGCTATGTTGGTGGACTGCTATTTTCTAGAAATGATATTTCTTTTTTTGCATTCTTTTCCACACTTTATCTATGTTAATTAATTACACATGCTTGTACATTTAACGTAATATCTACTGAATGATAATGATTTCAATTTACTTTTGCAATATATTGTTTTGGAAACAGTTAATGTCCAGATTTACATAAATATTTTTACAATTCTACACATAGAAATCTATGATTGTTAATTTCTTTTTCATATACATTTTCTACCATATTGAAATATGTCGAATTTTAGGGTTTTTAAGAAGTCGTAGAGATAAAGTGAAATTAAGGAAAACAAAAAGTAAAAAGAAAGATAATATAGATAACACTAGTAACAAAGAAGAGAAATCTGATATGTAAGTAAATAATTATATTATATATATTTTTAAATAAACAAACAATTACTAGCGAGCGGTCGAAACTGCAGTAACAAACTGTTTTTAAGGCCATTTTAAGGCAAACAAAAGGTTATATTCAGACAGGTGATGGGAATACAAAAATGAATAATTTTACATTCGATTTATTCGTGTTTAATACTACGTATATTTATGGTAACTAACTATTAGAAAAATTAGCTAATTTATGTACAATTAATAATTTAATAACAATTTTTATATTCAGACAGAATTAGCATATGAAAAAAATTAATCAAATATTTAATTGTCAATATTTTCCTTGTTTATTATTATTTTGATTTCCAAAAAATATATATGTTGTTAATTGTTATTATAGTACTTATGTATTAATTTCAGAATTTATTTATGTGCAGTTTATTTGTAAAAAAATAATTTTCATCATTTTCCTTGAAAAATGCGATTTTCTCTTATTTCACACATGTTTTTTATTTGAAAAAAAAAAATATGATTAATCTTTATTATAATTAACAACACATATATTTTTTGGAAATCAAAATAATAATAAACAAAGAAAATATTGTCAATTAAATATTTGATTATTTTTTTTATATGCTACTTCTGTAAATATATAAAAATTGTTATTAAATTATTAATTGTACATAAATTGTACATAAAGTAACTGATTATTAGAAAAATTTTCTAATAATCAGTTACCATAAATATGTAGTATTAAACACGAATAAATCGAATGTAATATTATCCTTTTTTGTATTCCCACCACCTGTCTGAATACAGCCTTTTGTTTGCCTTAAAATGCCCTTAATAAATACTGTGATATTTACAAAGTAATTGTTCGTTTTAATTGAAAAATACTTATCATGTGCCACAAAATAAAAAGTGGCTAATCAAATGCAAATATATGAAATAAATAATGATGATTGTAATTGTAGGGATGAGAAAGAAGATGGTAGCAAAAGTGCAGTGCAGGGTGGCGGTGCAGCTGTGAGTAGTGGGAGTGGTGCTGGTGGTGGTGCAGGAGTTGCAAGTGAATCATTGGAAACACCAACAACAACAAATCCAATCGAAGTCGATGAAGATGGCTTTTCAATTCGACCGAAATCGTCGCAGGTGTGGTCGAGCGATAAGAATAGTTTCTATTCATCTTCGGATTCGGATTCGGATGACGAACGTGAACAGAAGATTCGAGTTGAGATCAAACCGTTGAACAATGGCTCCGCTCCAATGTCGGCTAGCGTTGATGAATTACGAGCAACTGTAGGAACATTATCTCTATCGCCCCTAGGAACAATATTAGTACGGCTTAGTTTTGTTTTTTAAATTTCGATTTTGTTCGACTGATCAATTGATTTCAGAAAGTCAGTCAGTCAGTTAGTGGTAGGATTTAGTGGTTACCACCAGAAACTGATCTAATATAATTGCAATAACACATATACACAGTGTGTGTAAAGTGATGAGGTTTCCTATAGGGAAAACAAATTTTAATATGAGTTTTAGGAAAAAAACTTAGGTCCGTATTCGCACCTCACTTTTTCGTGAAAAAGTGCTTTTATCATTAATTTCAAAATAACTTACTTTTTGCTTCTGTTTTTCATTCATTGTAAATAATCTTTCTATTTTTGATCATTTTCATTATATTTGGTATTATAAAATTTAAATAAACTATTTGAAAATGCTTAACAAATGAATTTAAGTGAATTTTAAAAGTACTTTTGGCAAAAATCACTTTTATAAATGAGGTGAGAATACGGGCCTTATTCTTTATAAAAAAAATTAGCTTGTATCGAAAGCCCTTATAGTCAAAGAAAAATCCAGTAATCACTTAAGATCAGATCAGAAACTTGATATTATATGTCGAGTTGTTGATTTTAAATATGACTAAGTCCGAATCAGTTACATCAGTATCGTGTTAAAAATGATAAAAATATTTGTCATACAAGAGACTTACTTTTTAATTATTATTATTATTAACTGATTCGGACTTAGTCAAATTTAAAATCAACAACTCGACATAATATCAAGTTTCTGATCTTATCTTAAGTGATTACTGGATTTTTCTTTGACTATAAAGGCTTTCGATACAAGCTAAATTTTTTTATAAAGAATAGGTTTTTCACTTTACACATTGTATATATTAATTATAAATATACAGAGTGGCCAAAACCTGGAAAATTAAAAAAGAAATTTCTAATGTTTAATGTTTTATTTCAATATTTTGTGTCACAAATAAGTGACATTTAAATTAATGTCAACTAATTGACTGACTGACTTGCTGCATATCTCAATATCTTTCTGATTGATTGATTGATTTCTTTAGGACAGAAGATGTTCAAATTTCGAGAATCAAGTTGATCTGAATATGAAGCGATCCCAATCTGTATCGCAACAACTCGGCAGCAGCAAAGTGAGCAGCGATCTATTGGGGCTAAATTTGCAAAGTCCGGGCGCATCGAATGCATCCACACCGACTGCTTCACATCCGTACGCGCCATTACAGAGCCCATCTTTGCTACAAAGCCCGTCGCAGACAACCATGAACAGTCCGACCCTGTCTTCGTCATCTCGCTACGCAGATTTAGGCGACCTATTTTCAGAGGTTGGAGATATTCAGGCAGGTTTATTTTATTTCATTTATTTATACAAATCAATTTCGGGCAAACAACATCACTACAAATAGGTATGTAATGTTAAAATATAATGTAATTAATTGTAGGTAAACAGCAATACGAATCCAAGCGGCAAAGCAACACGTCAAACACCAACTCCAACATCGGGCTACATGTCAATACCTCGTCCGCCGTCGCGACGCTCCGATGGTGCTTCGCCCCGCGGTCGAATCAGTCCGGCGACCATCTCTCGAGCTGATAGTGTGGGTAGTCTCGAGTTTCGTACGGCTTGTGTGCCCGTGGGCGTATCGCGCGGTCCATCACCGCTTACCATTGGTATGGCGGATACTATACCACTAGCAGTTGCCTTCCACGAAATTGTCCACTCGTATTTTCGTGGTGTTGATGAGACCAAGTAATTTACAAATCACTACTTACTTACTCTAGAATGAATGACAGCTGACAGCTTTGGTCCTTTTGCAGGTGTCAAGTGAAAATGTCGGGCGATATGATGCTATCGTTTCCAGCTGGTATTGTAACTGTACTCGCCAATAATCCGAATCCAGCGAAATTAGTGTTTCGCGTTAAAAATACGCAACGTTTGAATAGTATTATACCTAATAAGCAATTAGTTACCATGTACGATGAGTATTTTCATTCATTCATTCATATTACATTGATTACATGCATGCATTGTGTGTTACAGTGATACAGTACAGTCGGGCAGTGATAATCTGGTATTGGAATTTAATATGTCAGCTCTGAGCGCGCTACTCAAACGCCAATCGGAACAAAATCCAGGCGCATCGTATTTCAATGTGGACATACTAAAATATCAGGTTAGGGGTGTGGTAATTATCTTGTTAACTTAATCATGTGATTAAATTTGTCCAAACACATTTTATTGGATTAAATAATACAAAATGAATTAAAATTTCTGGATAAAAATACACAATTTACTAACTTAATCACATGGTTAACTACACGATTAAGTTGTCAAAACACATTTAATTACGTTGTTAACTTAATCATGTGATTAAATTTGTCAAAACGCATTTTATTGGATTAAATAATACAAAACCTCAGAATAAAATTACAAATTTATAGGTTAAAGCAAAACCAGGTGCAAATTCTTGTCCATTCCAATTAGTCGCGTATTGGAAGTGTGAATCAACGCATACTGATCTCAAAATCGATTACAAATATAATTCGCATGCGATGAGTTCACCATCGCCCTTATTAAATGTCCTAGTTGTTGTGCCGATTGATGGTGGTGTGAAAAGTATGCAATCAAGACCCGTAGGACAATGGTAAATAACGAAATTTACCCCAGATCAATTCAGCCAATTTGTCTTTTCCGATTTTTCTAGGATATCGGATACGAATCGAGTGATATGGAAATTTACGGAATTGTCGCAACATTCGGAAAACTATGGTATCGGTTGTATGCGCGCACGATTTGATTTAGAAACGGGGCCGACCACTCCAGCCACTATATCGACCCAGTTCAATTGCGAAGGAACTACTTTATCTGGTATTGATTTTCAATTAATTGGCCCCGGTTATAGATTGTCACTGGTTAAACGAAGATTTATATCAGGTAATTTAATTGGAACATAACACAACGGCCGGCAACGGATTCTATTTTGTTTTGTTTTTTCTATTTTCTTTGATTTTAAACTACAGTGAATAATAGCAAATATTAATACCTATTTATTATTAATTGTGTATAATAATACTCGATGTACTCGACTGAATGAATGGGGCGGACACCACACACTGACATTTTCGAAAAATCGATTTGTTTTTACATTTTTTGAAAGCTTATACTATGTAAAATATTTGGTTAAATTGGTGTATCGAAATTAGAATTTGTTGCGGAGTTACAGCAATTTTTACAAAATTGTGTCAGTCGTTTTATAACTTATCCAGAAAATATCATATTGGTCCATTTGACTTGATTTTTTTTTTTCTAAAAAAAAGAGAATTGAATTCTCTAGGATATAGAGTAGAATATTTTTGATATCTGCTTTTTTCAGAGTTGATTTTTTATATAGAAAAAAACACCTTTTTTAAAAAAATGCTGCCATTTTGATAATTTTTTTGATTTACTTTCGGGCAAAGTAACCAAAAATGTTTTTCTATGTTTGTCTGGATAACGGGACCAATGTTTTTTAAACACTATTCCACGATTCCACTGCAACCAATTTGGTTGAAACTTTTCTAAATTGTAAACCAAATAAAGCTCTAAAACATATAAAAACCACGGGTGGTGTCCCCCCTTAAATACATGAGTTTATCATGACCAGTCAAATTATAGAAAAATGTATTACCTTATCGTTGGACTTTGTCTGGAAAGCAAAAGGTCCCGAATTCGAACCCCGGCAAGGTCAATACATTTTCCTTTATTTAAATATTAACTAATGATTTATAATATTAGTTCATTAAAATAAATAAATGAATGGCGATTTCTGCAATTACACACATTACTTTAATAATAGAAAGAAAAGAATGATAATGAATGGGATGATGATGATGATGTTAATTATTAGTAAGTTTTCGTTTGTTTGTTTTGTTACTGTTATAGGTAAATATATCTGTGATGGTAACACCGAATCCAATTATAGATACAATACACCTCCATCCAGTACAGCCGATGGAGAATGCTAGCATTCCAATTCTCAATTTCAGTCATGTTTTACTCACTCACAGTTTTATTATTCAATATACATTAAATTACTATTATATATTACTACTCTCCTATCAAGTATGTTGATGACTATTTTATAAAATGATTGATTTGATTGATTTTGTTCGAAACATATCATGTTATTAATTATTTATGTTTTTTAGATTATTTTGCAAGTATTTTTAATTGATTTATATTATTATATTTGTTATAATTCAAAATTTTATTTTAGCAATTATAGGAAATAGTAATGCGTAAAATACAGTATAAATAGAATAAATTTAGTTGTTTTTAGATAAATAAAAATATAAATAAATAAATAATAATAATTAAAAAAAAACAACAAAAACAACATTCGTCATTTATCTATTGAGTTTTTCTTTATTTTTCCACGAAACTCCAATTTGTAATATATGCATATTTATATATACAGTGCGATATTTTTATCTCTGAACATATGAACTAAATTAAATATAAATTTTCTATGTTCAATTAAAAAAACACACATCAAACGTATGGAGACATCCCTGATAGTTATGCCCTTAAATCCGCCTTTGTATCTGATTCTGTTCTATTCACTACTCACACTCATGTTTCAAAACAAAAAAACTACATTATTTTTTAAGTTTGTTATACATTTTTTTCACGCCACTATTATTATAGCAAAAACCATAGAAAATGTATCATACAAAATATATATTTGATTTAATTTTCACAAATTTTTGTCCTAAGTATAGATCTTTATTGATCATTTTTCGAAAATAATAATAATAGTGATTATTTAAGTATCATATTGTGCAACAATTTCTATATAAGTTACATAGTTTATTAATTTCGAATGTGCGGAAAAGTAGCAAAACGATTTCCAGTCATATAATGTTTATTGAATTGAAATGATGGTTCAAATAAAATTCAAATTTACAGAAGTTCTTCGCTTCGTAATGTTATTTAGAAAAGGAAAAAAATATTTAGATATAACTTACTATATTTCGAAAGATCTTCGTAGATATTATATACAGGTAGGCTTGTATGTATTCATAGCCTCTTCTTTAATAGCACCTTTGCAAAGCACAATATTAACGCCGTTTTATGCAAATTGATTTTGTGTTGAAGCCTGCATTCTATAACTATCATTTTTAATTTAGTGGAAGTGTTAATTGTAAGTTTAACGCTAAAAATTTGTTATGCAAACAAACGTTCAGATAAAACGAATGGTAAAAAACTTTATACATATATTTTTTTTCATTTTCGAAATGAATCTCATGTCCATCCAGTTAGCTTTCCTCAAATTTGAGATTAAACTTTTGTCACTTGGATCCTGAACATGTGTTATGATTAATTATAATCGTTTTATTAAAGCCAGAATTATAAAATTCCAATCAAATTTTCAAATCAATTAAGAACAATGTATATAAATTAAATAATGCTGCACTAAATACCTCTCATCTTGCTGCGTTACACCAATTAAATATATTTATATATATTACGCCTGACGCGCTGGCAACCAAAGTTGCACCAGTTAAATATATATTTATATATATTACGCCTGACGTTCTGGCAACCAACGTTTCACTGGTTATATAATATATATACATATACAAATAAACACAATTTAATATAGATTATTTATTTCTCTAGGTATTTTTAAAATTTTTGTAATTGGAATAAGTGAGGTTAATTTTTATTTCAAAATTTCTTTAGTAATATCGGTAATATATAATTTAAATATTGAATTTGACTTTGTATTACATAAGAATATGTAATGATTTATTTTTTCAAAATATTTATAGACAAAATTTTGCAACACAAAAGAACACTTTTTATGTGTCTATTTGGGAAAGATTCGTTTACTGTAATAGGTATTTGTGTTATTTTTATAAATATATTATGTATGTAAGTATATAGTATATAGATAAATAAATATGTACGAGTGTATGAAATAATAATAATAATGAAAATGAAACTAGAAATGATTTATTTTTATATATAGGAGTATCTATTATATAATTATCGCTGAAATAATATAAAAATATTTGTTTATACATATATATATATATATATTGATGATTAGTGTTATCAAATCACTAAATCAATCCATCTGTAAAATAAATAACTACAAATATGAAACAATGATTTTATTATAATTGAACAATATAATCATGACCGAGATATTTGTCATATTTTTATCACGATTTTAGCACAGCACTCATCACTAAAATTTGCAAATATTTGACGACGGTAGGGGTTATATAATATAATTCAACAAGTTATATAATTGTCTGCAAAAACTATATCAACTGTGAAAATGCATTCTCAATTGTTTTCGTTTTTATGATATAAACCGCGCGGCAAATATGTACTTATTTATACAGGATGTAACAGAATAACTATTCCTAATTTTCAGAAATGATTCTACCCAATCAGTTTGTTGGTCATCTTCTAAACAAATCCAGCAATGTTTCTCAAATTCATGATTTTCTAACGACATCTCTTCTTATAGAATTCTTTTTTTCTTTTGAAAAATAATGCGTAATTTTTAATTAATTAGCAATAAGGTAAAAATAATATTATAAAAATAATATTATAAAAAATCCCAAAACCACACTTAATTGTTTATTAAGTTTATTAAGTTTATTAAGTGTGGTTTTGGGATTTTTTATAATATTATTTTTATAATATTATTTTTATTTAAATTTCGCCACAGTAGATCATTTTCTAATCTTTTAGCAATAAGGTAATTCCGTATAGCTATTTTAATTGCGAATCATAATAATTATCAATCATATTTAACCATTTTAATCAAATTTTATTAACACGGAAGTTTAATATACCAAATTTTATTAATACGGAAGTTTAATATACCCAATTTTATATAAATTTGAAAATATAGTTGTTTTAATGACACAAATTTTAGAACGAGTTTTTAAAATTTATCTAGACTATTTATGTTTTTAAATAGTTGTGAGGGCACATAAAGGAACATTTTTTATTAATAAACTAGTGTCCGGAAATTTGTTTTTTTTTTTCGGGTCGATTGTACATCGTTACAACTTGTGTATCGAAAATGGTGGTCGTAACTTCGAACAATAATTTTTATAAAGTTTAATGCGCTATTATTTCTAATAAAATGTTCCTTAACTTAACTACACTGTAAAAAAAATTTACAATGAAAATCATTGGACACTTTGTGTTGCCAACGATAATATCATTGTAAATTTACAAAAAAAAACGTATTTTTACAAAAATTATATTATATATGTAAAATTACAATTAAAATATGTAACACATTTTAATCTATTACATTTGCTAAGTAAATTTACATAATTACTTGTAATATTTCCACTTTTTAAAGTAATTATTACATTTGTGAATGTAAATATTACATTTATGCGTACATATTTACATTAATAAATGTAACAATTACATTCACTGTTGTAAATATTACATTTATTAATATAAATATTACATTTATTAATGTAATTATTACATTTACTAATGTCATTATTACATTTTTATATAAAAATATTTGTATAATTACATAAAATAAGTATTCAAATGTAAAAATACATAAAAATTGTTAAATTCAAATAATATTATAAAATTTCTGTAATATTTACAGATTTTAGTAAATTTACAAAAAAAAAATGAAAACTACAGTGAAATTCATTGTAAAATTACCATGATTATCATTGTAAATTTACACCGATTTTTTACAGTGTACTTTTTGATGTTTTGACTAAGATTGTTTTTAACGATATCTAGTGTATCTTGGCACCGAGAAATTTCCGGACACTAGTTTATTAATAAAAAATGTTTCTCTAAGTGCACTCTATCATTTCTGAAAATTAGAAATAGTTATTCTGTTACACCCTGTATACATACCTACTTATACATGGCGGGTGTTTGTTCGGAAGGCTGACATAGGACATTAAAATGGGAAATCGACAAAATACGAAATAATTCTTTCTTAAATGTTCGAGAAACTATCATTAGGAATATATTTACGATATTAAAATATCAATCAATGATTAAATACACAATAAAATTTAGAATATTGTCGATTTTCCGTATTAATCGGGCTATATCCAACTTATCAAACGAAACACCATGTATGAGAATGTGGTACAT